>JASEVX010000014.1:8041729-8044229 GCA_031761405.1 Serripes groenlandicus | reverse complement strand
AAGAGAGAGGGAGAGAGAGGGGGAGAGAGAGAGGGGAAGAGAAAGAAAGAGAGAGGGAGAGAGAGGGGGAGAGCGAGAGGGGAAGAGAAAGAAAGAGAGCGAGAGCGCGTGATATATATAGAAGAGAGACAGAGACAGAGACAGAGACAGAGAGAAAGAGATAAAGGGAGGGAGAAAGAGAGCGTGTTAGATAGAGACAGAGAGAGGGAGAGAGATAGCGCGTGATAGATAGAGATAGACAAAAAAAGAGATGGAGAGAGATAGCGCGTGATAGATAGAGAGAGACAAAAAAAGAGATTGGAGAGAGAAAGAACAAATATATAGAGAATGAGAGAGAGGGCGATTGGGAGAGATAAAGACAGAGAGAGAGAGAGAGAGATATGCGTGATTTAAGTAATCTCAAGGAGTTTTTTCCATTTGCCGCAGCTTGGTTGCGTTGCTTTTGTCTTCTCTGACGCTCTCTGACACGTTTGCAGAAGATGGATTTGAAAACAATTGTGGCAAAAAGAGAAATTGCGCATACAGAGCATGTACTCCCTTGTCACAATGCTATCAACATTATTCAATAATTTTATTTAAAATACATATATAGACATTTTTTTCAAATCTTCGCCTGCTGCTGCAGATTTGTTGTATGTGAAAAACGGTTAAGCATTACCTTTAATTGAGAACAGACAACGTTTCAGGTGTCCAAAGTGGATGGATTCTTGATTGTATCTTTGTCGGTTGCTCTTTTTTCGGGCGGTCTGATTAGGTCTACACTAACCGCTACATAATCGATCAAGTTTACACAAACACCCCTGTTAAAGGATTAATGGAACCACCCAAATCACAGAAGACTCTTTCCATTTCATGTGTATTGGATCGATGTTTTGTTTAAAAATCCGGACAGCAAAGGGGGCATCAGAATAGGAGAAAAATGACGAAAAAATTATAATTCATCTTATTCGTGAAGTTCGTGCCAGATTTCAAGATAATTTAGCATAGAAGTTCCTTTACTGACCCTTTACATAATTTCTGTTAAAAATGTAATTTGAAAGAGGACCACCAAAGGAGCATTATTGTAAAGATGGTTAAGATTTGCCCAATGGATTAGGATGAGATTTCATTTGAAGCTAAACGTTCAATTTATCCCTTTTCTGATACCGCCCTGTATCCATGTCTTTCAATCAATCAATATGGTTTAATGAATTATGAAGAGGGTCACTGGAGAAACAAATCAGACAAGCACTTTCATAAGAATGGAGTTTTGAAATTGTGTCATTATGCCTTTTCTGATGCCGCTTCGCTGCCTTTTGTCAACCAATTAATAGGCTTCATAGATAGTCACTGAAGGAACATTTTTTATAAATAACTTTGAATCTGACAAGCTGATTTAAAGAAGAAGAATTTTAAATATTGTTGTTCATTTTACTCCCTTTCTGATACCGCACAAGCAAGAGTTACACATAGGATATATCCTTGAACATAATTAAGAAAAGGACCGTTGAAAGAACATTCCTATGATATTTGCTTTAATTTGATTGAGCCATATTGACTGGCTTGAACAAATAGTTGCTATGCTGCATCAGAAAAGGGATAAAATGAAATTTTATCTTTAAACAAAATCTACTCCTAAACCAGGGTACTGATTTCATCCCAAACTGCATAGGAATGTGTCTTTGGAGGTCCTCTTACAAACTATTCAAACATGGCAGTGTCCTTCAGGCTCTTGATTAAAAAAATCATCCTATATTAGCAGTTACACATATGCTACTTAGATAGTATTCAGGGGATCGATACAGGGCTACGTCTGCCCTCTGTCTTGAAGTTGCAAAACTATCTTGTACATTATTACATTGTTTTTGATTTAGGTCTTCAATATAATAATCTGTTGATTATTATACAAATATTTTAACAAAATAGAAGCTTCCAATTAATATCGTTAACAGACACTAAAAGTAAAGTATAATACTGGAGATGAACAACAAGAAAAATCATTCAAAACACAACTGTTTTGTAGATTACACTTCTAAGTTTACTGTTATCATTGTAAACATTAATATTTGCATTAATACATTGCGTGCTCTGATTGCATATGTTGGTTCAGTACAGTCAATTAATACATTTTAAAAACGTTGTGGCAAAGGGGAAATCTCTCAGTTGCACGTCTCTTGTATGACTTTGAGTAAGTCGTATTTTCACCTCTATTCAATAATTTGACTCTTGTTCATGGAGACTTTACGTTCATAGTTCATAGTTCATAGTTGTCCTCTGCAGATGTGTTTAATGTTGCTAAGGTTAAAGCAATTGTCATTAAGATATGACATCATGTTATAAATATAACGGGCATACGGGGCTACATGTAACCCGTTTCGATAGTCATTCAGATATGATATAACGTTGTAAATATAACGGTGATACGGGGATACATGTAATCCGTTCGATAGTCATTCAGATATGATATAACGTTGTAAATATAACGGTGATACGGGGATACATGTAATCCGTTTCGATAGTC
>JASEVX010000014.1:7544229-8036729 GCA_031761405.1 Serripes groenlandicus | reverse complement strand
AGGAACGTAGATAAGAGGGATAAGTAACTAAATTATATACTAAAATATCACCCGTGTCGACATTTGTAGCAAGTAAAACAGTTTAAACATTCTTCTATTGCAGAAGATAAAAATGTTTTAATATATTACAAGTTGTTTGATAATATTTTATCCGTATGAAAAATGTCAGTCTATTAATTTTTGGAAAAAAATAATATAATTCAGAAATCCAAATATCGGTGTCTTTTAAAACAGTCATTGATCAAAATACAAAGCAATCCAGTTATTCATTGTATCTCTAACTTTAGTTGAAATGTTAAGCTTTCAGAATATGTAATTTTTGTTTATGTGCCAAATGTGACTTCAAAGTTTTATTTGCTACAAAATGTGAAAATTTTGACAATTTTATTTCTATGTGTGATATTTTAACCAGATAACAGGTGTACAGGTGGAGTTGCCTATCCCTCTTATCTACGTCCCTGACAATGTTTACTTTTTGCCGTATTAAGCATGTTGGACAAGAGGCAACATGCCCTTGCTCTTACACTCTATTAAACTTGTAAACCACACTAACAAAGTTATTAAAACTGTAAACTTTGAACTTGTTGTATTGATAAAACACATTTAAATCATTGGTTTTTAACTCTTTGTCTCATACAACAATTCTGCAGCAGACGACCTTAAACAGTTTGTCAAAAAAACGAAAGTCTGTATAATTGAATGGATATTAACCTATGACTTAACCCTTTCTCTTATACAACAATTCTGCAGTAGACGGCTTTGAACTTATTTGGTCAAAAAATCGAAAATCTCTTTAATTAAATGGATAACCTATGGCTAAAAGTGGAAAATATTGTGGCAAAAGGAGAAATTGCATGTTCACTGCTTTATATCAACCACGTTGTAGCGTGAATTTGTTCATACCGTGAAATTTATCAGACCTTACATTTCTCACAGTACGGTCGTGCAAATTTTAAGGCGTGAAAATCTTAAGACGGGTTGATTTAATGCGATTTAGATTTGTATTTTTCGACATCGTTTCATCTTCGCGATATTAACATTAATTATGTACATGCGTTCTTCTGTTTGAGCGAACTAAAATAATGTAAAACTGAGCATTTTAGGCATTACATTAGGCTCCTTAGAAAAACCTTAAGACACGTCAAATAAATGTAAATGTAATTAATTTATACATTAAAATAAGAGGGTATGGGGTGATTCATTGAATGGGGGTTTAACGTCGTTTTCAACATGTTTTCAGTCATATCACGGCGGCCAGTTCACCTACTCTTATGTTTCTTGGCTTTCTCACACACTAGTACTTAATACAACTTTCTTTCCAATTAATTTGCTGCTTTTCCACATAGACGGATATTCCATTAGTGGAAGACTAATGACGCTTGTCACAATAACTTTTTTCAAACGTCGGAAAGAATGTTGGCCTAGCTTGGGTTCGAACTCAGAATTCCTGGATTGACAGCCCTCGTCGCTACCGATTGAGCTACAGGGGCTCGACGAGTATGGAGTGAATACACCTATGACTTACCTGTACCACTAGTCAATCAAGTAATTAATGAGTTAATTAATAAATCATTACTGTAACGAAAAAACAGGTGATATTACCTACGGTGGGTATAGGGTGAATACACCTGTGACTTACCTGTACAACTAGTCAATCAACTAATTAATTAGTTAATTAATGAATTAATGATTACTGTAACGAAAAGGTAGGCGATATTACCAGAACAGAACAGAACAGAACAAAACAGTGTTTATTTTCTTTTGACATATACATAGTACATCGTCATACAATCACATACAAAGTACAAAATATACATTACATCACATGAAAACATGAACACGAACGGAATAGAAATACAAAAAGAAAAAAAAAAAAAAAAAAAAAAAACACTACCCACTATAACTCAACATTACATTTGTACTGCTTACATGAAATTGGGGTTAATGGTCTAACACCTACATTGACATTCCTGCCCATCTCTTCATTCCTCAATCAATCAATATATCTTATAATTTTACATAAGTAAAAAAAGCGAAAGACATGGAATTCATATGTATATAAAATTCAACAGGTGTTCATAGTGGTGTTGGGGTAGGGGGTCTAGACGCCTTCTATGAATATATTTACTTAATCAAATCAATCCATCTACAGTACTAGTTTCTACACAAAACAAGTTGTTTCAAGAAATGTTTTATAATTGTTAGTTATGATATATTCTATATCTATATATCATGTATTGGCTAGCCCTGGCTGTAGGTTTGAGTGTCCGGAAGGCTCTAACTTAGGTACACTGTTGGACCGAGTTTAGCCACTTTCTGTTAGTTTGTGGTGTCCATCTGTCCGTCCGAAATTCATAAAATGTCTGTGAACATCTGTTTGGACCTTAAATTGACTATCCAAGCTATTTCAATCCTGTAGTTCTCTCTTGTAACTGAATTATATATAAACATTAATTTAGGAAAAAGTACAGAGGTGTGAGACCGTAATGCTATCCACATGAGGGCATTCACCATCATTTTCATCTCTCACACGTGTCATCATTTCTACACAAAGCAGCTTCATACGTAAGAATCGACCCATCTCAGACTCACATTGGAGACTCTGTTCTTACTGTGATGTTCTTTGACGAGAATGTATTGGTCGATGGTATCGCAGGTGGCACTTTGATCAATAGTAGGTATTCATTTGTCCATCTCAGTATGTTCATAATCAGTCAGTTCTGGGAATTGCCCTTCCCATATACTCATACTCACAATATGTTCTGGGACATCTGGTACCTTTCCCTATGTTCATACTCACAGTGGGTTCTAGGACATCTGATCCCTCCCCTATACTCATAGTCACAGTCAGTTCTGGGACACCCTTTATCTCCCCTATACTCAGTCAGTCGGCTCAGTATGTTCATAATCAGTCAGTTCTGGGAATTGCCCTTCCCATATATACTCATACTCACAATCTGTTCTGGAACACCTTGTCCCTTCCCCTATGTTCATATTCACAGTGGGTTTTGGGACATCTAATCCCTCCCCTATACTCATAGTCACAGTCTGTTCTGGGACACCTGGACCATCCCCTATACTCATAGTCAGTCAGTTCTGGGACATCTGGTCCCTTCTATATACCCACTATCACAGGCAGTTCTAGGATACCTTGGCCCTTTCTCTATACTCATAGTCAGTCAGTAATTGGACACCTGGTCCTTATGTATACTCATGTTCAAAATCGGTTCTGGGCCACCTGGTCCCTTCTATATTCTCATACTCACAGTCGGTTCTGGGACACGAACTCAGTCGCAACCAGTTCTTGGAAACCTTGTTCCATCCCTTATAACTCAAAGACGGTTTTTGGACACCTGGCCCCTACCATATTTTCATAGCCGCAGTCGGTTGTGGGACACTTGGACCGTCACCTTCCCCTATGTTCATAGTAGAATGGGACGAACTATTGCATCTGTATGCCGGGCTCTATTTCAATCTGTAATTATTGTCAAGGGTATTTTCAGCTGCTACCACGTCACGTGCTCTTTGAAACACTATACATGTAACTGTCTAATTATGTTTGTACCATATATTATGGCCAAGTGAAAACAAAAATGTATATAAGGATATATTTATATTATTTTTGAAACAAGAATATAACGCAAAGTAATTTTCATATATAATCTTTATTTCCTCCAATATATGAAGATCATACAAAGATGAACACTATGATAAACAAACAAAAAAGAACAAAACGGAAAGGTTATACACACAAATAAAATATCTCTTTAAATAACCACACTTAGATCAGAGCCAATGCCCATCATCTGATAGAAAGGATTGAAAACATCTCTGGAACAAAATAAGTGCCCGGAAGAAGATTTCAAGGGGAGTTTATATACTTCAGGTGTAAGAACTGCAGGAAATGAGAATGTTCTTATTGATAAATGCATCCTCATCTGCAATCCTTACACAATATAATGACACAAATAATGTGTCAGCATTTATGATGTGATACACTGATTAATTGATTGGGGTTTAACGCCGTTTTTAACATTTTCTCAAGTCATATCATGGCGGCCAGTTCACCTACTCATGTGTTTCCTGGTTTTCTCACACCAGTACTGCACACAACAATCTTTCCAACTGGCTGGTTTTCCACATAAACTTAGTACATTGGTGGAAGACGAATGACGCATGTCGCATTGACTTTTGTCAAACGTCGGAAAGAAAGTTGGCCGAGCCGGGATTCGAACTCACAACCCCTGGATTGACAGCCCACGTCTCTACCGACTGAGCTACCGTTGATGTGGTACAGGATGATTATATATAAATACAAATGTTTATCTATCCCCTCAAGATCAGATTCCCGTTATAACCACACTCCTCAACTGACTCCATTATTTAATAAGTGTAGGCAAGAAGAAATCAGTAGATGAGAGGCGAAAGACAAACATATGTCCACTTTCACTAAAGGAGATTGAATGTGTCCAACTGAGGCGCTCTGAACAGTTCTCATAGCTATCGTATACACACATGAAGTGCACTATATATATATGTATGGAGAACCTTGCAATAACACAGGTGTATATGCAACTGCATATCCCTACACGGTACAAAGTACAAAACAGAATATAACATAAATGTACATAAAATGGGAGTTCGCATATCAAATTGACTATATAAGTTTTATAATGTACATAATTGACAAAGTTACATCCATGCGTCATGGAAAAACTTTGCAACCACATTAAAAAAACATGTAATTTTTCCGCTAAAGAAGACTTCTTTGGGTCCAAACCAAACAATGTTCGAACATACTCCTCTCCATGTAGAAAGTAAATAATCTCAGATACAGTAAAATCGAATTCTTGATTAATGCATTCTTCGAAAAGGATCTTACAAGTCTGCACACAGTTACAATTAACTAAAATATGCTCTGTTATACAACATGTTATGTCAGTTATTCCACACCTAGAACAAGTCGAGTCTGTGGAAGATAGAAAGGCTATCATCTGAGCCACAGAAAAGCAGACAGGTAGCATACTTTGTTTGTGTTTAGCTAAATTCTATACAGGACTCACAGAGAACTGCTTTTCATTCCAATTGACCCACTGGTTACAGAGGAGAAGATGTTGACTGATGACGCACGACGGACGACGCATGCCGGACAAAAGGCGATCAGAATAACTCACCTTGAGTACTTCGTGCTTAGGTGATCTAAAAATACAATGGTAATTTATGTGCAGTCCAACATTGTGTAGAAGAGATCAAGATTTGATGAGTAGAAGTCGTCAGGACACTGTGACGTCTTTTCTTTCGCGCAGTCATATAATTCCCGTACTTTTCCATCTTCTGAAAAGCGACACTCCATGGATAAATGTATCTTCCCTTCCTGTGACTAGAAGCCAGTTTGTCAACACTTAGGACCATCTCATAGGATTAGGCATCCAGCATATGAAAAGAATTGAAGATATCTGGAAGAAGTGTGTACAAAACCTGCAAATAATACTTCCTAATATCATTAGCAAAATTACTAATAACAATAACAACAACGATATATCAATATCGTTTATATTATCATTCGATTTAGTTTTGCTCTTCAAAAATGAACCATTTGGCAAGTCGGAAAAGTTTAAATAAACATCATTGTGTGCACATTTGCTATATCAGTCCTGAGTGAACTGTTATTTTGAACTTTTGAAAATAATAGATATCTTGTTTGTGTGGTTACACGATTAAGAGCTTTTCTCTTTAACTTTTTGCTTATTTGCTGGAAAATAATAGTATGCTCTTCACTCTATTTTTCTTTTCAACCAACTCGTCCCCAAAAGTATAACACAAAAAGTAGCCGAGACCCTTCTGAAACGGTTGCCATGAAAGACAAATTCATTTACGACCAGGTATTTGCGTATCCTAGTTTCTTGTTTAAGGGAGAGTGCGTATGTGAAGTTGTTACAGAATCAGAGACAATGCGTTCCGCACTACCTATGATGTAACATCAAATACTTGTGTCACGGTTAAACCACCAATTAATATGGCTTGAACAATTATCGAAATCTGAAAGAGGAATTTGAAAGTGACTGTTTTTATCTATTAGATACAATAAACAAGTGCTATTATATATATATACAAAATGTATTCCTTTAAGTGACTGACAATAGGTCAATCGAAAAAGGTCACTATCAAACAGTATCATTGATATTATTTAACCCTTTCCCACATAAAGACCCTTTATGTGACTTTTTAAAACATTGTGGCAATATCATGAACATGCACTTTACAATATGATTCAGTATTTGCCAACTCAAGTTATAGCAATTATTTGTCAAAGTTTTAAGGAAAATGTCTTCTGGTTTTGTGTTACTTACAACATTTCTGATGTCTACAGTCATTTGTGGCCACCAGTAACGCAATATTATACTAGCACTGTTAGTCTTATTGAAGCCACTATGACCACCAATAGCACTGCTATGGAACTCCCTCATGATAGCATCACTGGCTCCATTTTTCACAACAGTTACATGTTTCAGTGACTTTTGCAATCTCTTGCACAGAACATCACCTGAAATGTAAATAATGGTCTATGAAATTTTGCTAAAGATTGTTGTATGGCTAATTAAATTTACACAAGATAACTATTAACAATTTAAGAACAGATACAGGTAATTAACTAATTGATTTTCAGCTGTTACTTTACAAACAATTAGAAGTTTTTATATTTTACCATCACATTTGTATTCTACTAAAATGATTTTTAAATTCAGTTACAAACAAATGTACTGGGATCACACTGCATGTACGTGCAAACTTCTTTCTGTGGATATTGTTCAACCAGATACCACAACATTCTAATGCAGTTTTGTGGTCTTTGCACATGTATGAAACAGCAAGCACAAGGTGCAGAAGAGGATCAGACTGTATAGATATGAAGGTTAATCTTGGCCTGCATATTGCATGAGGGATATTCTAATATATAGGGACACATGTGCGGGTTAAATGTATTTGTTATGCTCTTTTGTAAATACAAATTCACATAATTTTGTTAATATGTATTTTGTCACATTTTGTTAAGGTTTGTGGGTATATATATCAATGCCCTACAGATCCTAATTCTTAAACAATGTTGAGAACATTGTGAGTATAGATGATAAAGTAATTAACTCTTTCAGCGCCGTATTTCTAAATCCAACTCTTCTATCGTATATTTTTTATTTTACATTGCTTGTATACTTCGGGAAAGATTGTAAAGTATCAAGCCTTGGTTTTTTAAGCCGTGAACATTGTAAGACTTATGTTTATGTATACATGTAAGGAGTTTTTATGTATATTCCTTTTAAAACTATAGGAAACAGTGGGCAGTTTGCATAAATGAGTCTTGGTTTTTCAAGCCATGAAAATTGTAAGACTTGATGAAACGATGATAAGAAGCTACTTTGGAAGTTGTCATGGTTCCAAAAGAACAAAAGTCTGTATTAAATAGCATTTTTAACAAGTAAATTAATTTTAGAATGGCTAAATAAATTTACACAATATTAATATTTGGGTTTGGACCAAGGTTTGAAACATAATTTGTAGCTGTGAAAAATATCAGACTATATGAAAATGGCATATATATAGCTCATAATGGGCAGACTTTTGTTGCCACAATGTTTCCAAATCCATACAATAATCATTGTTTTATTTATGTGAACTTCCCATGTTTATGTATACATGTAAGGAGTTCTTATGTATATTCCTTTTAAGACTACAGGAAACAGTGGGCAGTTTGCATGAATGAGCCTAGGTTGTTTAAGCCATGAAAATTGTAAGACTTGATGAAACGCTGATAAGAAGCTACTTTAGAGGTTGTCATGTCTCCAAAAAAACAAAAGTCTGTATTAAATAGGATCTTTAACAAGTAAATTAATTTTAGAATGGCTAAATAAATTTACACAATATTAATATTTGGGTTTGGACCAAAGTTTGAAACATAATTTGTAGCTGTGAAAAATATCAGACTATATGAAAATGGCATATATAGCTCATAATGGGCAGACTTTTGTTGCCACAATGTTTCCAAATCCATACAATAATCATTGTTTCATTCTCGTCAACTTCTCATGTTTATGTATACATGTAAGGAGTTCTTATGTATATTCCTTTTAAGACTACAGGAAACAGTGGGCTGTTTGCATGAATGAGCCTTGGTTGTTTAAGCCATGAAAATTGTAAGACTTGATGAAACGCTGATGAGAAGCTACTTTAGAGGTTGTCATGTCTCCAAAAAAAACAAAAGTCTGTATTAAATAGGATTTTTAACAAGTAAATTTAACTTAGAACGGCTAAATAAATTTACACAATATTAATTTATGGGTTTGGACCAAAGTTTGAAACATAATTTGTAGTTGTGAAAAATATCAGACTATAATATGAAAATGGCATATACACTGCACCATTTTACTCCAGGAAAACCCAGAAAAACCAAAAAGCAGGTAACTGTACTAATAGTTAGCACCTCAGCAGGATCCCTAATTAAACCCTGGCAGTGACCCCATATTCTTCACGGTGTATTATCTTCGCACATCTGTTTGGGTCAAGCTTATCAAATACAGGGCAGGGCATGATTACATTATAACCTTTATTCTATGAATCACAAGAAAGTCTAAGTGAAGTTAAAACCGAGTATTTATTTCATTAGAATTCAAGCTTTTTTTTTCTTTACTGTGATGATTACTAAGTAATATAAGAATGAAGGAAAACATGCAAAAATTAATTTGTACTAAACTATTTCAACTATTTCTCTTTTTTGCAGACAGAAAAAGGTGCTATTTAATATCAGTTTCTGCTAGAGTAGTCAAAAATACAATGACAATCTAAGTCTGCACATTTTACACAGAAACAGAAAGTATAATCAAACTGCCTGTAAAGTAACAAGTCTTGGTTCAAAATTCCTTTCTTATTTTTTGGTGCTGTTTACAGATAGTACAATACATTGAAAAAGAGCAATTTCTCTAATTTGACTTCAATGATTTCAACTCTTATTCAATAAATAAATTTTCACTTATATATATTTATAGGTTTATGCATAATTTTGTCTCAACATTTGTTTGCTGCAGAACATATGTTGGGAAAGGGTTAAGAGTTGTTTATGTGTTTGTATGTTTTTAGGCTGCTTTCAACAATATTTCCGTTATATCATTATACATTACAATAATTACATGTCATATCTTTCTGCATACTGATGCAGAAGTGTTAATGCTATTCCAATATTACTTTGCACCAAAGATAAAATTTAAAAAGTTTGATTTGAAAATATCTGCAGAAAATATGAAAACATTTTGAAATTGGAAGCATTTTTTTATGAATGAAATACTGGTGTGAGAAAGTTAGGCAGCGCATGGTTAAATGAACTGGCTGCTATGATATATCTGAAATAATGTTGAAACCTATATCTGAAAGTGAGGGAGGTATCAAAATTCAATGCAATTATTGGGGAAAAAAATGCTTAATGGTATTTATTTGTTTTATTGGTGTTTTAAACCATTTTCAACATTATTTCAGTTATATCATGTTGACAGTTCACCTTTTCATGCTCCCTGGGTAAACAAACCAGTACTTGGCAAGGAAATGTGCCTTGCCAAAGGGCACTCTGCCATGACCACCATGATCGGAGGATTGTACCCTGGATGCCCGGTTCCAAATCCCTGACAGCGGATTCCTACTTGATTATAATACTGATATATTGTTTTTAAAGTAGGAATTCCTTTAACTTATACAAAGAAAGAAAACTTGATTAAATCCACTATACGATTATCAGGGGCCCTGCTTGGGCACGATTTGAACCAACACATCACGTATAACATCGCTACAGAATAAAACAATGTCCGCTATATACATGTATTATTTTCTTTTTATGATTTCCTAGGGGTTGAAGTCATTCTTCTCTTTCTCCTTGCACCTTGTTGTGGTGTATCTATGAGATGCCGTTTTGATCTTTATGTGTTAGGTGATGGCAAATCAGCAATGCACAGAAACTGTGCCTCCGTACCAAAATTGTATTCAATTTCTCCATTAATAGTTTTATGTACGCACTTACAGTCAAGAAAATTTAAAGGCTTTCATACTTTTTCTGCTCTTTGTAAGTAATCAATCTGAAATTGAATTAAGTCAGAGATTCTCTCAATTGCTGATTTGGGTGGTAGCCATTTTCTCGGATCTGCCGTCTTAAACCTGACTTTGTGTTAGTAGATTCTTATTTGGCTATACTTAAGTCACGGACATCCTCATAAGAAATATTAGAACCCCTAAGTCTTTTGGGTGTGTATACATGTTTGATAAGGTCCACATACATTTGTTTGTTTAGGTAGTACCGTTCATCTTTAAAGACAAACTACATATGTCTAAAGTCACTGTTCTGTAACACAAACTTGCAAATAGTATCATGTGACACTGCAAAATATTTTGGTATGAAGTCATTCCCACCAATAGATAATATGATTTATTACATTTTTTACAATGGTTTCACACGACTTCAAACTTGCGTTCACGAACAGATACTTAAGCACAGAAAAACCGGTAGCACTGTCTTTTCCACATATTTTCTTTGAGCCACCTTGAAACTTTTGTAGAGATCTTTTCAAGTTATATTTATGTTCATTGTCATTATATTTCTTCAAAATATCAAACAAAAATTCTGTACAAATATAGTTTTCATCGTCTCCATCATCTTTGCATATTTCGAATAATTTGGAAAACTACATAGCTCTTTTCAGTAGCTACATTCTGAAACTGAAAAGTACAAATTTATTTATATTATCATCCTTTAAACAACCTCCGGCTGTAATTGGGGTACAACTTATATGAAAGTTGTGGTTGTCCTTCTGCACTATAGCTTATAACTTTATGCATTTTCAATAACTCCCGGGAAATACTTTTTGTATTATGGAAATACATGATATAAACTAAGATAATATTTTAAACAAGAACTATCTTTCAAAAAGATTGTTGGCGCAATTTTGAGTATATGAAAGCGATTGGTAGCTACATTTTATAGTAAAAAGTCCGAAGGCGCTAAATGTCACAGAGTAAGAAAAAATGTGCACTCAATGTGCACCCTGACTGGGACACAAACTCATGGCCCTGCGAGTACAGAAATGTAGGGGAGAATGCCCTCCCAACTGAGCTTACCGGCCGCTTACATATTTTCACTCAAATTTTGATTAAATCCGTACTATAATAAGTAGGATAAAAAATTAACTTGAATAAGATTAACAAACAATTCCTTGTAACATTCCAGAGTAAGAAATACATTTACAGTAAAAAAAAAAAGGTTAATATATAGGGAGCAGTGTATGCAATATTGATATAGAAATATTAAATTGATATTTTGAAAAGTCACCACTTCATGGTACCGAATAACATTTAATAAAAACAATAATGGTCATTATAGATTACATTCAACTTTTATATTGTCAAAGATTAAATTCATTCATAAAGAAAAGAAACAAATTATGAACAAAAATAAAAGTTATCTTTCCTTTCTTCAACGTTTGTACATGTAACTTTTTAAAATTAAAAAATATTATTGCAATCACAAAAACTGTATTCACCACTGGCATGTATTTATTTTTGCACTGTGCATCTTCAGCATTCAGAAATTGATATAACAGCAATCAAACAATAAACAGAGTCTGCAAAGTCTGGTGGTCAGTGTTTATGTAATTTATGGCTCCCTTGCTGTGCCTTAGTGGTCCTAATTGACCTGTGGCATCTAGTAATTACTTGATAATTTAACAGACATCATTCGTATAACTGTAACAGTATTCTCAATATTGAGAGGTTTTCCTGGAGTAAAACGGTGCAGTGTATATAACTTATAATGGGCAGACTTTTGTTGCCACAATGTTTCCAAATCCATACAATAATCATTGTTTCATTCTTGTCAACTTCTCATGTATGTATACATGTAAGGAGTTCTTATGTATATTCCTTTTAAGACTACAGGAAACAGTGGGCAGTTTGCATGAATGACCCTTTGTTGTTTAAGCCATGACAATTGTAAGACTTGATGAAACGCTGATAAGAAGCTACTTTAGAGGTTGTCATGTCTCCAAAAAAAACAAAAGTCTGTATTATATAGGATTTTTAACAAGGAAATTAATTTTAGAATGGCTAAATAAATTTAAACAAGATTAATATTTGGGTTTAGTATGGGGATCAAAGTTTGAAACATAATTTGTAGCTGTGAAAAAGATCAGACTATATGAAAATGGCATAGAAAGCTCATATTATGAGCAGACTTTTGTTGGCACAATTAATGTTTCCAACTCCATACAATAATCATTGTTTTATTCATGTCAACTTCCCATGTTTACACATACATTTTTTCAAAGTCGGCTACTACTGATATGATGTATGTGGAAATAGGAAGGACATTAATTGATACCAGTGCACATTTTAAGAAAAGATATAGTTAATTAGCACCCTTTACTTAACACAAAATAAGGAGTTTTATGTATATTCCTTTTGACCCTTTCCAACATACAGACGCTTTCTGACACCTTTGCAGCAGATGCGTTTTGAAATCATTGTGGCAAAAGGAGAAACTGCTTGAAACAAGCAATATCTCCTTTTGCCACAATGTTTTCAGCTCTTTTCCATAAGAATGTTTTCATTTAAGGAGATTATGCATAATTGTGCCTAGTTGTTTCCAAAGTCGTCTGCTGCAGATTTGCTGTATGTGGGAAAGGGGTAAGATTAATAGAAACTGTGGACTGTTTGAATGAATATATGAGCCTTGGTTTTTAAGCCATGAAAAATGTAAGACTTGATGAAACGATGATAAGAGCTACTTTGGAGGTCGTCATGGCTCCGAAAAAAAAAAAAACTGTATTAAATAGCATCTTTAACAAGTAAACTGATTTTAGAATGGCTAATTAAATTTACATAAGATAAATTGTTTGGTTTTATATGGGGATTACAGTTTGAAACATAATTTGTAACTGTGAAAAATATCAGACTATATGTAAACGGCATATATAGCTCATAATTAGCAGGCTTTTGTTGCCACAATGTTTCCAAATCCATACAATAATCATTTTTTCATTTATTTCAACTTCTCATGTTTATGTATACATGTAAGGAGTTCTTATGTATATTCCTTTTTAGACTTTAGGAAACAGTAGGCATTTTGCATGAATGAGTCTTGATTTTTTAAGCCATGAAAATTGAAAGACTTTATGAAACAATGATAAGAAGCTACTTTGGAGGTCTCCATGGCTTCCAAAAAACAAGTTTAAAACATAATTTGTAGCTGGTGAAAAATATCAGACTATATGAATGCACAGATAGGTAGCTAAAATGTAATCACAGCTTTAAAAATCCATTGAGAGTGTTAACCCTTCCCCTCATACAACAATTCTTAGGCAGACAAAATTGATCATATTTTGTTAAATTTGTTTTTTCTCTATAATTGAATTGATAACCTATGACTAAAAGTTGAAAACATTGTGGCAAAAGGAGAAATTGCTCATATTGAGCAATTTCTTCTTTTGTCACTATGTTTTCAAAAAGCTGTCTTCTGCAGAGGCATCAGAAAGCGTCTATAAGATGGAAATGGTTAAAGGTCTATGTAACAAGTAATTACATTGAAAGATGGCTGATTTTTCATTAAACACAATGTTAATGTTTGGATGGTGTATGGGGAAATATTTTTGTGTTAACACTTTCCCACCTTTGAAACAGTAGAGACAACTAGAAAACATTCAGGGCAATAGAAGACACAGCTCATAATGTGCGACTTTTGTTACCACAATGTTTCCAACTCCAAACAATAATCATTGTTTCATTCATGTCGACTTCCTATGTTTATATATACATGTTTTCAAAGTCGACTTCTACAGATATGATGTATGTAGGAAATGTGTAGGACATAAATTATACCAGTGCTCATATTAAAAGAAATTAATATTCTAAAGAAGAATAAGATTAGTTAATTAGCAGCTGTTACTTTACAAACAATAAGGAGTTCCTATGTATATTCCTTTTAAGACTATAGGAAACAGTGGGCAGCTTGCATGAATGAGCCTTAGTTTTTTAAGTCAAAATTTATTTTAAATTTTCAATTAATACAATTGAGTATACAAAAAAATATAACAGTTGCGGGATAACTAGGTTACGAAATCATTGTAATCCTGTTTACAACTGACTTCCCATATTTATGCATACATGTTTCAAAGTTGTCTACTGCAGAATTTGGAAGACATATTCATAGACTTATTGTCAACTAATTTTTATTACTGGTTTAGGCAAGGATTGCCTCTGTACAAAATACCTTTTATGTAGAAGATTTCATTTTTTTTTTATAATGTTGTCTTCGGTTGACTAACCCCCGACCTTTATGTCATCATATTCAGTGGTATCCATGGCTGGAAAGCCGAAACTCAGTAACTTATCACTTATTCAATAATGTCATGAAATTAATACTTATTCACTTGTAGCCCTGCAATTATACCGTCTGACTCACTTCTATGTTATTGAACACTTTAGATTATAATGAAAATAACAATATTAAAAAACAAGATGTGTTTGTGAAACACTGATGCCCCCCAATAGGTCAAAGGTCAAGGTCGCCAGGTCAAAAATGTTGGTACTGACAGAAAGGTCATGTCACAAGGAATACACATGTGAAATATGGTAGCCGTACCTGTTATGGTTCAAAAGTAGTGGTCAAGGTTAAAGTTTTTTTCGAGAATGGCAACATCTAGGTCAAAGGTGAAGGTCGCAAGGTGAAAAATGTTGGTACTGACAGAAAGTTTATGTCACAAGGTATACACATGTGAAATATGGTAGCCTTACCTGTTATGGTTCAAAAGTAGTGGGGAAGGTTAAAAAAAATTGAGAATGGCAACATCTAGGTCAAAGGTCAAGGTCGCAAGGTCAACAAATTTGGTACTGACAGAAAGGTCATGTCACAAGGAATACACATGTGAAATATGGTAGCCGTACCTGTTATGGTTCAAAAGTAATGGCCAAGGTTAAAGTTTTTTTCGAGAATGGCAACATCTAGGTCAAAGGTGAAGGTCGCAAGGTCAAACATTTTGGTACTGACAGAAAGGTAATGTCACAAGGAATACACATGTGAAATATGGTAGCCGTACCTGTTATGGTTCAAAAGTAGTGGTCAAGGTTAAAGTTTTTTTCGTGCAGACAGGCCAAAAACTACATCTAGGTCAAAGGTCAAGGTCGCAAGGTCAAAAATTTTGGTACTGACAGAAAGGTCATGTCACAAGGAATACACATGTGAAATATGGTAGCCTTACCTGTTATGGTTCAAAAGAAGTGGTCAAGGTTAAAGTTTTTTTTGTGCAGACAGACAGACAGTCCTTGTCTACAGACAGACAGACCAACGTGCAGACAGACAGACAGGCCAAAAACTATATGCCCCCCGAATCGGAGATTCCGGGGGATTCCGGGGGGGCATAATAAATCTAGCTCAACTGATACATATATATGCACTGTAAAGTTTGATTATTTTACTGCCTTATAGAATTAAATATTTGGTGAGCAAAATTAAGGTAATGCCCTGCTCTATTTATTCAGATTTGATTGGTTAACATTGAACAGAACTCCACCCTCTTCCCAAGAATTTACTAAGATTTAGCATTAGCTAAGCCATCCCTTCTGAACTAGTATTCATATATTTTATTGCATTAAACATTCTAAATCCAGACATCCCACTGTGATGTAAACACTGCTAAGGTCACTACCACTATCTGTAGTCAGTCTCCAGGTGATTTATGTAAAACTACATTAATTAATTGAGTTCCAGTTAATTAATAGAGTTCCAGTTAATTAATGGATTTCCGGGGTTATGTTGTTTATTTCACCAATGAGCCCATTAAAGAGCCTATTAAACAGCTGGAAAACCCTTACCTGGTATGAAAATTCTAAGACTTGATGAAACAATGATAAGAAGCTACTTTGCATATTAACAAGTAAATTACTTTCAGAATGGCTTAATAAATTTACACAAGATTGTAACATAAATCAGAATAGTAGTGCTAGATATAAGTACAAACTCAGACACTATTATAAGTGATCTCCTAGCAATGTTAAGGGACCTACAGGCAGAAAGTCCAAACTCTAAAGACAGTTATAAATGAATTACAAGAAAGGGATATAAAGAACACAAAGGTGGAGAAATTAATACAATAAAAAAACATTCACCAAGAAACTATAATCAACAAATCTACAAACACCTCAACAATTGGGCAAATATTAATAAATAATAACTTAACCCTTTCCCTCACATAGACGCTTTCTGACGCCTCTGCAGCAGACAGCTTTTTGAAAACATATTGACAAAAGAAGGAATTGCTCAAAACGAACAATTTCTACTTTTGCCACAATGTTTACCACTTTTAGTCATAGGTTATCAATTCAATTATAGAGATTTTCTATTTTTTGACAAAATATGTTCCAAGTCGTCTGCTGCAGAATTGTCGTATGAGGAAAACTGATAATTCAATACTGGATCTACTAGTAAATAGTAGTCCAGGTTCATAATAACATTTTAATTTGGATTAAAAATTTGAGAAAAATTAATTTATAATATTAATATAATGTTATTATACTAAATAGGTTTCTTATCTACTTAAAAGGATTAAAAATGTGAGAAAATGCTTTTATAATATGAATATAAAGTGATAGGTTTTTGGTAAATTCAATTATTGTAATGAGTAACACTGCATATGGAATTCCAGTCATGAACAATATGACTTATAATTCTTTTCAAATAGGAAGTAATTGGCCATGACATAAAGAAATATTATCATCATGTACATTGTATTATAAAAGTTAAGTGTTTGGACATAAAACATCCATGGGGTGTGAATTGTATCATCTTGATTTGACATAATAAGAATTTCAATGTGGAAGACAGTGGTACAGAGGTGGAGGGTCTGCCTCTTGCACTAAAGGTCCTGGGTTTGAATCCTGTAATGAGTGGGTTCTGCTTTTGGTATTTATTCACACAAACAGGGCAAATACTGGTTAAGTATCTAGAAAGCAAACATAGAGCGTGATTAATATAAGGTTAAAGCTTGTTTCGCAATAGATGTAAAATAGATAAGATTAAACTAATTACATAAACCAGGTTATCTGTGATACTTCAAATAATGAATCTTTCGCAATAAATTCAAATTACAATAGGTCCAGTGATATTGATTTAACTACATTAGGAGGGAAGTCCTCGTGTAAGTCATCAGTCCTTCATTCCTGACTGACAAAAATTCCTTTGGACTGACAAATTTTTATGCAATAATTGGTTGAACAAAGAAGAAAATATATGAAACGAGAGCTTTCGGACTGACAATTTTCAAAAGATTTTGTGAAGTCTGGGAATGATATTAGAGAATAAAAAGGGGAAAAAATTGGTTACTTTCCATTTATACAGCAATAGAGCACATATGACTTTTGAAGGAGATGTTATTGTTTGTTTAGTTCATTATTTTTCTTAAGTGAACATGTTTGGATTTTAGAGATTGTAAATACCTTTGTTTCAATGTTTTAATTGTGGCAAGGGAAAGTCTGCAGCAGACAACTTTTGAAAACATAATGATTGTATTTTGTATGCCACGCCTAAGTGAGAGTGGGTTGTGAGTATGTCATCCAACTCGACAACATCTTTCCAACGTTTGAAAAGCCAATGCGCCATTTCATTCCACCAATGTGCTTTAAGTCAATGTGGAAAAAGCAACCAGTTACTTGGAAAGATTGTTGTGTGGAAATCCGCGTTTGAGATAGCCAGAAAATACATGAGTAGATGAACTGACGAAATTGATAAGACTGAACAATTATTGAAAAGGGCATTAAACCAATTTAGCCGTTTTATTTGTGTATTGATTCTACCATGTATGATTTTAAGTGTGAAATTGTAGTAAACTTGCTTGTACCACAATTTAGAAGTTTGAACACTCGATCATTGTGGGATCAGTTGGCAATCTACATATTCCAGCTTACAGAATTCTCGACCCCAGTTTCCTAAGAATAGTCGACCCCAATTAAGATCCCAGTTTATAAAGATGTGAATGGATGATGGTTCTTTTGTTGTATAATCACTACATTTTGATCATGTTTATTGAAATAATAATGCATGTTAACCCTTTCCCTCATATAGACGCTTTCTGACGCCTCTGCAGCAGACGGCTTTTTGAAAACATAGTGACAAAAGAAGAAATTGCACAAAACGTGCATTTTTTGACAAAATACATTCAAAGTCGTCTGCTGCAGAATTGTCGTATGAGGGAAAGGGTTAACATTGTAATAAAAATATATGTTAACATTGTAATATTAATAAAAATGTATGTTAACATTGTAATAAAATTGATATATAATGGTTGTGCTTTTCGTATGTTGTAAATTCGCTACATTGTTTTGATAATGTAAAATAAAATGATTATTATTTTCTATATCAGTGTATAAATAAATGTATTACATTGACCTATCAAAAAAATAAGAGGATTTATCAGTGTAATAATTTAAAAAGATTCACACTGTATAACATCACTTAGTGATGATATCAATTTTGGAGTGACGATAGCGTTTGTCGGAACTACTGTCTATGTTTACCAAATTATGTCCAATAGACTACAGGTAACAGTAGATTGAAACAAAGAAAAATGTCTAAAAACAATATAAGCAATGTAAAAATTATCTAAAGCCTACCTTCAGTCTGTCCTATAAATCTATATTGTCAATCTTCAATTGAAATTGACCTGTCCTTGTCATGTAATTATTATGTATCTTGTCGATCATGATGTTTATGCAGTAATTCACATTTCCCAAGTCAAAGATGCTTGCATTTAAAGACAAACAAACACCTATGACCAAAGGACAAATTAAAAACCGCCTTTAAAACACTCCTTCACTATACATTCCACTTATTTTCACAGTGAAGTGGGAAGTACATTTAAATTTCTACATGTTTTGAAACAATATATTTATTAAACAAATCAGATTTTACCACGCGTGACCTCGCTGTTGTGTTATAAAATACATGTACCCTCGTGTAGCTCCTATGACACATTAATACGAAAGCGGATAAAATAACATACATGTATCCATTGTTGGTGTATAGTAAACAAGACACGTAATTCTAACTTGTTAAATTGAACAGACTTAATTCCACAACCTAAATATATTCATGATTAAAATAAACTATGCATTAATCCAAAACATCACTGCTAGCACACCTTTTATGCTTCATTACAAAATAAAAACAACATGGAGGAAATTTGATCTTTTACGGGTACTTGTGACAGTGTATTCATGCGCGACTGTTATGTCATTTAGGCATGGATTCTGGTGAACTGGCTCCTCCCTATTATACCGCTTAACTTGACTTTTCATCATTTAAAAAAAAAATTGAAGGAATAAAATTAACAGATCAATAACCGGGACCCAATAACCTGTATTCCGATGATATTAGAAATATGTCACCCGATAACACCATTCTCATGATAAATATTTTTAATATCATCGGAATACAGGTAATTAATCCCTATATATATTGAGTTTAAAGTGCAAGCAATTTATTATTTTTTGGATATTATCAGGATGGCACAGACGATTGAACGCGAAGGTGGGATGGGGTCGACTAAAACTGGGGTCGAGAATTCTTGGCGTCGAGATTTCTGTCTACCCATATTCCTTGGTCATTGTCATTTGACACAATCAACGACATGTATAAACTATATCTCTTTGACACAACTTGCAGTACTTGGGATCAAAAACAACAAATGAAAACGTTCAACTCACAATTAAAAGGTAATTGAAGGGGCCGACCCGTATCGAGTGTAAACAAAACAAAAAGCGAACGAAAACCGTAAAAGTTACGATCCTGACAGTTAAATCTATTGAGTGACTAAAGGGGTATAAGCAAACATAAGAAACGAAAATCACCTGTAAAATTCTATGATCGACTTGGTACCAACGCATATATATTGTCCGGAATGTAACTAGTCTCATTTATTTCACGGCCATAAATTTCTTGTTATTCGCTCTTTCTGCGCATGCGCAGTACGGTAAATATGAATCTTTTCACGGTATGAACAAATTCACGATACAACGTTCTTAAAACTACTCGTAGCGAAAAAACCGGAAACCATTTGGCCAGAGGATATTTTTCGCACCATTTTTTTTCGTCCCGAACATTTTCATTTTTAAAAACATGAAAAAATGTTTTAGGGTCGGGCTGAATAATTAGGGTCGGTCGGGAAACCGGAACCACAATCACAATCACAATCAATTTATCTTGGCCTTATTAAACGGAAATTATCACACATAAAATTACTTGCGCTCGTTCCTGTATCGAGTACGTATTATCATATTTAATTATTTCCTCTAGAAGTTTTTTTAGTTTCGATATTTTAATTTCATCCAATCAAAACGTAGCAGAATCATGACTGCATCAAACAATCCACTCTGGACACAATTTTTGGAAAGACGGTATAGCAAAGTTCATACACATTGCCTATTGACGGTAAACATCGCCGGCTTCGCCGACGATTTGTCTCTCTCTCTCTATATCTCTATATCTGTCTCTCTGTCTCTCTCTCTCCCTCTATCTCTCTCTGTCTCTCTCTGTCTCTCTGTCTCTCTCTCTCTCACTCACACACACACATACACACACACACACACACACACACACACACACACACACACACACACAAGGATAGACGGAATTTAAATTTAAATGCGTTTTAATGAAGAATTTTCAACATTAAGAATAGAGAGACAAACAGACAGACAGACACACATAGATAGAGAGAGAAAGCAGGGTTCGAAATTAGCAGTAGCAAGTAGCAAATTTGCTTCTTAATATGGGAACTTGTAACATGCCCAAATAGTCAATAGCAAAAACATGCTACATGAAAAAAAGTGGCCCAGTTTTCTTTTCGTTCGATGTTTCTGTTTAAGTTTAAGTTTAATTACACATTCTTTTATCAAATTGTTATAGGTAAATGCTTGCTTACGTTATTGTTTATCTTGCAAATGCTGCCTAAAAGATGAATGTGCTACCTACGTTCAAGTCAGGTAGCAAGTATTTGCTACCAGTCAAAAAAAAGTTAATTTTGAACACTGGGGAGAGAGATAAAAACAGAGATAGAGAGAGGGAGATATAAAGATTATAGAGAGAGAGAGATACAGAGAGACAGACCGATATGCATAGAGAAGGGGAGAGATACAGATTAAGAGGGAGAGATGGTTGGACACAGTGTGTGAGACAGGCAGAGAGATGCATGATTTATGTAATATCAAGGAGTTTTTTCCCTTTTCCGCACCTTGGTTGCGTTGCTTTTACCCTTCTCACATACTGACGCTCTCTGACACGCCTCAGCCTTTTAAAACACTGACTAAAGGAGAAATTGCGCATAATGATCATTTGATAATTTTCGCCTACTGCTACAGATTTGTTGTATGTGGAAAACGTTTAAGCATTGCCTTTAATTGAGAACAGACATCATTTCAGGTGTCCAAAGCCTTAAGTGGATGGATGCTTGATTGTAAAAGTTGTTTGTTGTTCTTCTGTTTTCGGGTGATCTGATTAGGTCTACTCTAGCCGCTACATGATCGATCAAGTTTACACAAACACCCTGTGAAAGATTAATGGACCCACCCGAACCACAGAAGACTCTTTCCATTACATGTGTATAGGATTAATCCAGTTTCTAATATAAACCTTAATTTATATATACATAAACAAATATATATCCATATAAAATTGATATTGAATATTTATTATCCCCCGTTTTTTCGAAGAAAAAAGGGGGGTTATTAATTTGTGTCCGTCCGTCCGTCTGTCCGTCTGTCTGTCACACTTCGTTTCCGAACAATAACTGCCACAAATGATAACCGGTTTTTTTTTCTTCAAACTTGGTAACAAAGTTAAATGCATTAAGGGCTAGGCCAAGTTCGATCGTCACTTTCGGTGGACTTTATTTGGTGGAGTTATGGCCCCTTATTTAACAAAAAAAGTTGTTTATTGCTGTTTCCGTGCAATAACTGCCACAAATGTGAACCGTTGTTTTTTTCAAACTTGGTAACAACGATAAATGCCTTAAGGTCAAGGCCAAGTTCGATTGTCACTTTCGGCGGACTTTATTCAGTGGAGTTAATTGCTGTTTCCTTGCAATAACTGCCACAAATGGGAACCGTTTTTTTTTTCAAACTTGGTAACAACGTAAAATGCCTTAAGGGCTAGGCCAAGTTCGATCGTCAATTTCGGCGGACTTTATTCGGTGGAGTTATGGCCCCTTAATTAACAAAAGATGTCGCTTTTTGTTGTTTCCGTGCAATTACTGCCACAAATGTGAACCGGATTTTTTTCAAACTTGGTAACAAGGTTAAATGCCATAGCAGCTAGGCCAAGTTCGATCGTCACTTTCGGCGGACTTTATTCCTACAATATTTCCTGCAAGTGGGGGATAGAAATTTCATGAATTTGCTTGTTCAAAACTATATCAGATATGGCTTCTAAATTTACAACACTTATTCACCATCGTTACTTCTATTAACAGACAAGAGTACATAACTCTGTCAAGATTTTTGTAAGAAATAAATTACCCTTTCCGACTTAGACTTTTGGTTAAGTTTTTTGTACCAATTTAATTCTTTTCAAAACCATTACAGATATGGCTTCGAAATTTACAACACTTATTTACCCTCATTAACTCCATCAACAGACAAGAGTACATAACTCTGTCAAGTTTTTTGTAAGAATCATTGTCAAGTTTTTTGTAAGAATCATGGCCCTTTTTCGACTTAGAATTTTGGTTAAGCTTTGTACGAATTTACTTTTTTTCAAAACCATTACAGATATTGCTTTGAAACTTACAACACTTATTCACCATCATTACTTCTAACAGACAAGAGTTCATAACTCTGTCAAGATTTTTGTAAGATTAATGGCCCTTTTTTTACTTAGAATTTTGGTTAAGTTGTTTGTACCAATTTACTTATTTTCAAAACCATGAAAGATATGGCTTCGAAACTTACAACACGTATTCACCATCATTAACTCCATCAACAGACAAGAGACCATAACTCTATCAAAAAAATTGTAAGTATTACGGCCCTTTTTCGACTTAGAATTTTGGTTAAGTGTTTTGTACCAATTTACGTTTTTCCAAATCCATTACATATATTGCTTTGAAACTTACATAACTTTTGTCAAAAAAATTGTAAGAATTATGGCCATTTTTCGCCTTAGAATTTTGGTTAGCTTTTTCGTACCACCATACTTTTTTTCAAAACCATTAGTGACTTAGCTAATATACTAACAATACTTATTCATCATCAACCGACAAGGGTTCATAACTCTGTCAAGTTTTGTTTAAGAATTATGGCCCTTTTTGATTAATAATTTGTGTTAAGTTATTCATATCAAATCAAATTGTTTCAAAACAATTAGAGATATACCAATCTTTTGACCATCATTATCTCCACCAACAGCCAAGAGTGCATAAATCAGTAAAGGTTTTTATAAAAAATTTGGCCCCTTTTCGACTTATAAAATATTTTGCTTATACATAATATGATAAAGCTCTTGGCTATGTTTTCTCCATCACCCCAAAAAGTTTTGTTTTATTGGCAAGAACAAAAAAGTCGAGCGCGCTGTCCTCTGACAGCTCTTGTTTCAAAACCATTACAGATATTGCTTCGAAACTTATAAAACTTATTCACCATCATTATAGACTATTTGTCGACAGGCATATTCGCCGATAAAAGAGACATTCATACTAAATGCATGTGTTTGGTATCATTATAAAGCTCTATATCTCACCTGTCGATCTAGCTTGGTCGTACTAAATTCGTAAATGCACGTCATGGTGTGAATGACGTCATAACGTGATACGACGTCGAAGAAGACGTTGCTCACAACTGAACGTTCTTGAGACGGTGAAAATGCTGATAAATTGTTATCAATCGACCGATTCTCAAAAATTAGTTTTATTATATAGGTATTCAGATATGTGAAAGAAACAGGTACTAGGACGACCACGAACTTTCATCGCGAACATGCGCTCGTGATGAATAGTGACGATAAATCCGGAAATAAGTGAATGTTCGCTTGGGTGACTTCAATGATCCTTTAAAGATTAATGAATATTGGCAAGACACATACGAAATAAGACAAAATAATTCTAAAATTAGTAGGAGAAGATCTTAGTTTGACTGTGGAGTAAAAATAAATCCATTCAAAGTGCTCAATAAATAAAACATGTAGATTATATCATCTAAACATGTCATTAAAGAATGGTCCAAAGTTGCAATTTAACAATATTTTTTCATTGTCCATTTTGTTCCATGGCTTCACTAATAAATGGTTATTGAACAAAAAGTAACAGGATAAAAGGCAACGAATAATAACCAACATTTAATTGCGCTGATTTGTGGTAGTGGTTATCTTGTGTAAGGCACATTTCCTAGCCTAGTACTGGTTTGTTTACCCAGGGATCATGAATTATTGTTTGAAATGTTCCTTGAGTGAACCTCTACACAATTCGTTGAAAAACAGGGAAGCAACGTGGCATCAGATAAAGGGACAAAATGACAAAACTTTATTCATTCTTATTAAACTTCTTGCCAGATTTCAAGATAATTTTGCATAAATGTTCCTTTACATGAGTTCGGTTAAAGTAGATGTATGTAGCGTAAGAACAGGGGTAAATGAACTTTAAGCTTCAATTTATATCTCCTCCAAAACCATTGGACCGATATCAACTTCACAGGAATGTTCATTTGGTGGTACTATTTATAATTGTTCAAAGATGTATTATTACAAATGGCCTTTACTGGTAAGCTATTCCATTAACCATATCCATTCCTTGCAGTATCATTTGCACTCCTGATCAAATTTTCCCAGATATTTACAACTACTTTAGTAATTTACTATCACTCAGGTGATCTATTTAGGGCCATCTTGGCCCACTAGTTTAATGATCATATTACCCAATAGTTCCTGAAAGAACAAATCAGACAAGCACTTTAATAAGAATGGAAATTTAAAATTTTGTCATTTTGCCCTTTTCTGATGCCGCTTCGCTGCCTTTTTTTTCACCAATTAATATGGCTTAAAATAAATTCATAGATAGTCACTGAAGGAACATATCTTACTAGTAACCTTTAAAAACATGCAGAGGATCACTGAATGAACAGTTATGTTAAAATATATTGAAATCAGACAAGTACTTTCATAAGAATGTAGTTTTTGAAATTTGTCATTTTCGCCCTTTCGTAAATCCGCTTGATTGCCGTGTTTAACAACAAATCAATATGATTATATTTGCAGAGAACATTTCTACTACATTATATTTGTATCCGAAAATGAATTCAGAGGAAAATATGTTAACACATTTGGCATATTTCACCCTTTCACCCTTCTTTTGTCACAATGATTCCAAACGTCGTCTGCTGCAGAGGCGTCACAAAGGATATGTATGTGGGTCGATATTTCAGGTTTATTTTTCTGATAATTTTAGAAAAGAATAAAAAACATTGTGGCAAAAGGAGATATTGCTCTCCATGAGTAATGTCTCTTTTTGTCACAATATTTTCAAAAGTTGTATGCTGGAAGTGCATCTGCAAGTGGTAAAATATCACAAACAAATCAACTTTGACGGATAATTTAGATGTTCCTCAACTATTTCTTTTACTAAAGGGAACGAAGGGTTACAATTTACAAAGGTTAATGTGTTGCATTGTTTACAAACCTTTGTATAATAGCGTAGTGATATCCTAATAATTTAGTACACTTAAATATGACATTTATAAATTCAGAGTAGAATAAGTGGAATTTATCATACCCCCAAAAAACAAAGTTTTGGGGGGGGTATATAGGAGTCGCTGTGTCGGTCGGTCGGAAGCCATATTTTGTCTGGCCTATTTCTAACAAACCACTGAGTGGAATTCAATAACATTTTACATGAAGCTTCTATACCAAAAGGAGATGTGCATACCCTAAAGGTCTTACAATTGCATGTTATTTTACAGAGATATAGCCCTTTTACGTCTGTCCGTCTGTCAGTCCGTCCGTCTTTCAGTCCAACCTAACCTTGTCCAGCCCGCATCTTAAGGATTTGAAAGAAACTTGGCACAAACGTTCACCATGATAAGGCGGCGTGTCGTACACAAGCCCCAGGCCTGTACCTCAAATGTCAAGGTCACACTTAGAGGTCAAAAGTCATAATAAATACTATTTGATAGAACTGTACCTTATCCGGCCTGCAACCATGCATCATAGGATTTCAAAGAAACTTGGCAGAGACGTTCACCATGAAGAAGCTGCGTGTCGCGCACAAGATCCAGTCCTCTACCTTAATTGTCAAGGTCACACTTACAGGTCAAAGGTTGAAATAAGTACTGTTTGATAGGACTGTAACTTGTCCGGCCCTCATTTCAACCATGCATCATAGATTTTCAAAGAAACTTGGCACAACGTTCACCATGATGAGGCGGCGTGTCGCGCACAAGACCCAGGCCTGTACCTGAAAGGTCAAGGTCACACTTAGAGGTCAAACGTCAAAATGAGTACTGTTTGATAGGATTACCTTGTATCTCAACCATGCATCGTAGGATTCTCATGTTACTGGACACACATGTTCACCATGATGAGGTGGCTTGAACCTCAAAGGTCAAGGTCACACTCAGAGGTCGAAAGTCAAAATGAGTACTGTTTGATAGGACTACCTTTTCCGGTCCACATCTCAACCATGCATCATAGGATTCTCAAGTTACTGTGCACACATGTTCACCATGATGAGGTGGCCTCTACCTTAAATGTCAAGGTCACACTTACAGGTCAAAGATTGAAATAAGTATTGTTTGATAGGGCTGTAACTTGTCCGGCCCACATTTCAACCATGCATCATAGGTTTTCAAAGTAACTTGGCACTACGTTCACCATGATGAGGCGGCGTGTCGCGCACAAGACCCAGACCTTTACCTCAAAGGTCAAGGTCCCACTTAGAGGTCAAACGTCAAAATGAGTACTGTTTGATAGGATTACCTTGTCCGGGCCGCATCTCGACCATGCATCTAAGGATTCTCAAGTTACTGGACACACATGTTTACCATGATGAGGTGGCTTGTACCTTAAAGGTCAATGTCATGGTCAAAGGTCAAAATAAGTACTGTTTGATAGGACTACATATCGGTCGGTCAGTCGGAAGCCATATTTTGTCCGTCCTATTTCTTACAAACCACTTAGTGGAATTCAATAAAATCGTACATGAAGCTACTATACCAAGAAGAGATGTGCATACCCTAAAGGTCTTACAATTGCTTGTTATTTTACAGAGTTATGTCCCTTTTACGTCTGTCTGTTTGTATGTCAGTCTCACCTAACCTTGTCCGGCCCGCATCTTAACCATGCATCATAGGATTTGAAAGAAACTTGGCACAACGTTCACCATGATGAGGCAGCGTGTCGCGCACAAGACCCAGGCCTGTACCTCAAATGTCAAGGTCACACTTATAGGTCAAATGATGAAATGAGTACTGTTTGATAGGACTATACCTTGTCCTGCCAACATTTCAACCATGCATCATAGGATTTCAAAGAAACTTGGCACAAATGTTCACAATGATAAGAAGGCGGCGTGTCGCGAAGACCCAGGCATGTACCTCAAATGTCAAGGTCACACTTAGAGGTCAACGTCAAAATGTGTATTATTTGATATAACTGTATCTTGTCCGGCCTGCATTTCAACCATGCATCATAGCACAAACTTTCACTATCATGAGGCGGCGTATCGCGCACAATACCCAGGCCTGTACCTCAAATGTAAGGTTGAAATGAGTACTAGAATTTTGGTCAAACCTTTGCGTGCAAGGCCCTTTCTCAAACACTGGGTATGCTGTTGCTTTGAAACTTCACACACTTATTTAAGGTCATTAAATTACCTCGTATGGCAACTCCCATAACTTTGGAATGGATTTTGACTGAATTGTGGCCCTTTTTGGACTTAGAATTGTGGTCAAACCTTTGCGTGCAAGGCCTTTTCTCAGACACTGTGTATTATGTTGCTTTGAAACTTCACACACTTATTAAGGGTCATTAGATGACATTGTATGTCAAGTCCCATAACTCTGGAATGGATTTTGACTGAATTGTGTCCCTTTTTGGACTTAGAATGTTGGTCAATCCTTTGCATGCAAGGCCTTTTCTCAGACTGATTGATTGGGGTTTAACGCCGTTTTTAACAATTTCTCAGTTATATCACGGCGGCCAGTTCACCTACTCATGCATTTCCTGGTTTTCTCACGCCATACTCCACACAACAATCTTCCCAAGCAACTGGCTGCTTTTCCACATATACCTAGCCCATTGGTGGAAGACAAATGACGCATGTCGCATTGACTTTTGTCAATCGTCGGAAAGAAAGTTGGTCAAGCCGAGATTCGAACTCACAACCCCTGGATTGATAGCCCGCGTCGCTACCGACTGAGCTACCCGGGCTCGGCTTCAATGAAAATGAAAATGACACCACGGAGATGTTTCTCAATTGTCTTTCTACCATTAATATAGCCACACATAAATGTCTTAATCTTTCCTCCAACCCCTTTGTAACTAATTAACAATTATTGATAAATCCATTAAACTGTACAATTCTGAAAAGACAATACAAGTTGTAATTGCGTGTTATGTGCTAATCAATACCTGTGAACAACTAATTAAAAATATATTGAATATATATCCTTTTCTCTAATTGAACTAGGATCAGTAAGGTGAAATTGTATCAAACAAACTTCAAATACAATTGATATAATGCATCTATATATTAATATCAAACACAAAGGGGGTATTGTCCACTTTTCACTAAGGGGGAAGGGAGTTTTGTCCATTGGGTAAATACCCTATGGGTCTCGTGGAAGCTTTGTCCGTACCCCATAATAAACATACATGTAATAACCCTTGTTTATATATACATTTCAGGAAACATAGTAACGAATTCACACACCACCAGTATGGCATCTGGATCCCAATCTTTTCATAAAGGGTCTGACGAAATACCTAACACTGACTGTGACGTATGTTTGTCAAGCGGTCAAACATTAGAGGCTATCTCCTACTGTACCATATGCTGTGAGTACCTGTGTCAGTCATGTGATAAGGCACACAGAGGGTCTCGGGCATCTAGAGATCACACTCTTCTGACAGGGGATAACGTTCCATCTGAATCCACAAGGACTAAACCAACTTTACCGTTTATGTTCTGTGATACACACAGAACTACATTACTTGATATATACTGTACCACTCACGATGAGGTCATTTGTTCTGCTTGTAAAGTTACCGGTCATACAACTTGTGATACAGGCGATGTCACTAGGCACAGTGCTCGATTAAAATATGTTGAAGAGGAGGTGAAGAAAGTCGCAACATCTCTGAGGGACTTAACATCTAGATATGACGACCTTAGAAACAACAGACACATTTCTAAATCAACCATGAAGACTCAGATAAAGAAATGTGTCAGTGGCATGCATCAATTACGCAGGGATATTAACGACAAACTGGATCAACTCGAACATGAAATGTCTTCCGAAATCCGAAACATCGATGCGAAGATGAATCAAGAGATAGACCGTCACGTGACTTTAGCCGATGGCATTTTACGTCAAATCGGGGATCTGGACAAATCTATGTCTGAATGTCTAAAAACGCGGGAAAATGACGTCATGTTTGTCGGAATGAAAAAGGCGTCTTCACGAGCACGTGAATGTGGACATATCATTGACAATGTACAGAAAGACATTTTCCCAATAGACATTCGTTTTCAACCAAATGACGTTCTAACTGACATGATCCAACAATTACAATCACTCGGGACTGTTGCTAACAGCCAACCTGTCTATACCGGTCATAACCGGACCTCTATACTGAACATGTCTGTTAAGGACAAACAGGAGATAGATGTGAAATCAGAAGCAATCAGTGGATGTACATTCATGTCTGACGGACATCTTGTACTCGCCTGTCTCAATGACGGTCTAAAACTGTTTGATAAAGACTTCAAGTTTAAATCCCAGTTAGCTATTCCGGCATTAGACGTGTCTGCTATCAACGACACTGACGCCATAGTTACACAAGGTAAACAACTCCAGCGTGTAAGAGTATTCCCTGATATGGTGGTGAAGACAACATTGAAGATGGAGAGAATATGTTGTGGTGTGGATGTTTATGGTGACGAGATCTACGTTACCTGTCATGATGCTCCCGGTAATGGTGAAGTACGAGTACTCAACATGGCCGGTAAACTACAGAGAAGGTTGGGAGTGGAGAACGATAAATACATGTTTACACGTCCTAGCCGTGTAACAGTAAATAGGAACATGAGTCAGGTGTTTGTCTCTGATCGGGACACTAACATTGTAACATGTTTAAACAATCAAGGTCACGTGATATACCAGTACTCTGACAGAGACTTGGTGGCACCATTTGGAATGTATGTGGACGGAGAAGATAACCTGTTAGTGTGTGGAGTGAATTCTCACAATGTACATGAAGTCCGACATGGTGGTGGTAAGGAGAAGATTATGTTGTCAAAGAAAGACGGAATGAACTACCCAGTGTGTATATCGCACAGACAGAGCGATGGATGTCTAGTGATTGGTTTACATAGGTTGGCTGACACTGATAAAAAGCTGATTATATTCAGGACTAGATAAACTCGTGCGTACCAGAAAAACTATTGCCGTAAAGATTGGTACACAGAGAGTAAAATGATTTCACTATTTACAGTTTCTTCCTTTTCCACAATGTTTATAATGTACTTTATGCTAAAGTCATCGATAACGTCATCACGAAGGAACAGAATAGTACAAACAATCTTGTTTTGGTATGTACATGTATTATTGCTATATAAACAGACAAATTAAAATAGGAACTCCTTTTCCAAATAAATTTTCCAAATTACTGCACTCAAAAAGTATATGTCAACTCGCATATTATCTAATAATGAATTAATATATACTGGCTTTCATAAACTGTGTGTACCAGATAGCTAATGCTGTAAACGACTTTTATGACACATAAGTGATATCGATTAATTTTCCTTCATACGATATTCTCAAATGATCCCATCTCGAAAAGTTCTAGACAAATCTGGGTGTTTACATTAAACAGTAGAAGTAGGTGTGTAATAAGCAGTTTCTATCTTTCCCATGTTGTTTGAAAAAAGTGGCTTGTGTAAATAAAGAAATGTCTGCACATCTAGTATATGTTACCAAATTTAACCTGCTTATCAGAAACGTCTGCTGTAACAGCACATTTATAAACAGTGTAGATCAAGATCTTAACTTGTGGATGAACAAGCTGATCTGCATCTACATAAACCACACGTTTGCTGGGGTTGCGGTAAAGTTTCCTGGAGCGCGGTTCTTGAACCCACACTTATTGTACAGGCAGCCGTGATATTACTGAAATGTCGTTGAAAACGGTGTTAAATTCCAATAAATAATTAGTGTACAAGCCGACCTGTTGATACGTGAATGCTTCAGATAACCAGGTCTGGTTTAACAGCCGGTAAATATATATACATATGTGTGTAAAATGTTAGAAAGAAAGTCTTCATTATTGACAGTTTCTTCCTTTCCCACAATGTTTTAAATGTACCTTAGTTACGTCAACTCATTCGAGAACGTTATTATGAAGGAATGGAACAATACAAGCAATGTTATGTATTATTATTTGTGTACATAAAGTTAGTATGACTATATAACCAGAATATAGTCAGAATGGTCAAAATAATTAATAACTTTTCCAAATGCGTTTTCTAAATAACTATGTCACTTCAACAGTGTATGTCAACTATCATACTATTAGTATGAATATTTAGACTAAAAATACAAATTATCGTTATCTAAATGAACTAAGTCACAGGAAACCTACCGAATATTCAGATCACCCTGTGTCTGCGAGCAGCTTGTTCATGCATCATATGGAATCTCATGAGGAACGGTATTGATAAAACTCGAAAATACAAGTATGTACATACCTCGTTAAAAAGTGATCTAAATAAGCTAAGTTACAGGAAACCTAGCGAATATCCAGTAATCGTTTCAATACTGATTCTTTTTTAAAATAAATGTGTCTAGCTATGTATTTGGAAGAGTCCATAGCAAATTTCAAGAAATATCAAAATAGAAATGTTGAGTTTAGCACAGATTTCACATAATCGGTTCCAGTAGTTTTATTAAGTGTTTTATTTTTAACATTTGAGCCGTCCCGCCAGAAAACCAACACTGTGGCCTCTGCGTAATGTATCGATCCAGATCAGCCTGCGTAGACCCCACATACTGATCATGGCCGACACTGTGGCCTCTGCGTAATGTATCGATCCAGATCAGCCTGCGCAGACCCCACATACTGATCATGGCCAACATTGTGGCCTCTGCGTAATGTATCGATCCAGATCAGCCTGCGTAGACCCCACATACTGATCATGGCCGACACATTCCGTCTCAGTTGGATAGAGGTATAGAATAATGATTCTTGAAATAGAAAATCCACTGGAGGCGAACAGTGTCTATCCGGGTAAGCCTGAGCGGCATGCTTAGGCTTATCCCGCCAGAAAACCAACATTGTAGCCTCTGCGTAATGTATCGACCCAGATCAGCCTGTGCAGACCCCACATACTGATCCTGGCCGACACATTCCGTCTCAGGGGGATAGAGGTACAGAGTAATGATTCCTGAAATAGAAAATCCACAGGAGGCGAACTGTGTATATCCGGGTAAGCCTGCGCGGCATGCTTAGGCTTATCCGGGTCGATACTTTACGCAATGTTGGTTTTCTGGCGGGACGGTTCACTTGTTTAAATGATGTATTCGAGATTTGTTATCTTTATATTTAGCACTTACAGACTTGTTGTTTTAATTTTGCATATAAATGTAGATTAGTTGATCTTTTTTGTTCTATTTTCCCATATATAAACGACGTAAGAACATGGAAGCAGTTTGGTTTATGCATGTTATTTCATACATCTGGTGAGGTGACCTAGTTCAGGGTTGTTTCTCCAGGGTATATGAATAAGTAATGTATTGCCCTGATATAACTGAATGTTTGTTGAAAATTACGCAAATCTCAAAAATATGCACAAACCGTGATGCAGATTATTTGATCAGTTTTCACAATGAAAGTTGGCAGTGCTTTAATTGCTATGGTGTAATAACCTTTTCCCACATACAACAACTCTGCAGCAAACGACTTTCAAAACATATTATCAAACACATCTATAAATGACGGGATACTTATTCAATAGAGTTGAAAACATTGTGACAAAAGGAGAAAATGCTCAACATGAACAATTTCTCTCTCGTCACAATGATTCCAAATGTCGTCTTGCAGACTTGGCAGAAAGCGTCTGTATGCTGGTAAGGGTTGACGCCGCTTTCAAAAGATTGTTTGTGTTTCCTGGCTTTTCTGCCCCTGCACTCCACGCAACTGGCTGCCATTCAACATATACTGTTAGCCCATTGGTGAACGACGAAGAACCCTTGTCACAGTTACTTTTGTCAAACGTCGAAGAGAATTTTGGCTGAGCTGGGATTCAAACTCATAATCCATGATAACCCGTGTCGTTAACGACTGAGCTACCGGGCTCTGCTATTTAAAGAAACTGGGTAAAAGGGCCCGTATGTTGGTAAGGATTAACGCCGCTTTCAACAGTATTTAAATATCCTAGGTGAATAACAGTTCTGCTATTCTTTATTCTAACATCGGTCGTATACATCAGACTTCTGTTATCCCCGCTTTCAACAGTATTTAAATATCCTAGGTGAATAACAGTTCTGCTATTCTTTATTCTAACATCGGTCGTATACATCAGACTTCTGTTATCCCCGCTTTCAACAGTATTTAAATATCCTAGGTGAATAACAGTTCTGCTATTCTTTATTCTAACATCGGTCGTATACATCAGACTTCTGTTATCCCCGCTTTCAACAGTATTTAAATATCCTAGGTGAATAGGTTCTGCTATTCTTTATTCTAACATCGGTCGTATACATCAGACTTCTGTTATCCCCGCTTTCAACAGTATTTAAATATCCTAGGTGAATAACAGTTCTGCTATTCGTTATTCTAACATCGGTCGTATACATCAGACTTCTGTTATCCCCGCTTTCAACAGTATTTCAATATCCTAGGTGAATAACAGTTCTGCTATTCGTTATTCTAACATCGGTCGTATACATCAGACTTCTGTTATCCCTGCTTTCAACAGTATTTAAATATCCTAGGTGTATAACAGTTCTGCTATTCTTTATTCTAACATCGGTCGTATACATCAGACTTCTGTTATCCCCGCTTTCAACAGTATTTAAATATCCCAGGTGAATAACAGTTCTGCTATTCTTTATTCTAACATCGGTCGTATACATCAGACTTATGTTATCCCCGCTTTCAACAGTATTTAAATATCCTAGGTGAATAACAGTTCTGCTATTCTTTATTCTAACATCGGTCGTATACATCAGACTTCTGTTATCCCCGCTTTCAACAGTATGTAAATATCCTAGGTGAATAACAGTTCTGCTATTCGTTATTCTAACATCGATTGTATACATCAGACTTCTGTTATCTCCGCTTTCAACAGTATTTAAATATCCTAGGTGAATAACAGTTCTGCTATTCGTTATTCTAACATCGATTGTATACATCAGACTTCTGTTATCTCCGCTTTCAACAGTATTTAAATATCCTAGGTGTATAACAGTTCTGCTATTCGTTATTCTAACATCGATTGTATACATCAGACTTCTGTTATCTCCGCTTTCAACAGTATTTAAATATCCTAGGTGTATAACAGTTCTGCTATTCTTTATTCTAACATCGGTCGTATACATCAGACTTATGTTATCCCCGCTTTCAAAAGTATTTAAATATCCTAGATGAATAACAGTTCTGCTATTCTTAATTCTAACATAGGTCGTATACATCAGACTTCTGTTATCCCCGCTTTCTACAGTATTTAAATATCCTAGGTGAATAACAGTTCTGCTATTCTTAATTCTAACATAGGTCGTATACACCAGACTTCCGTTATCCCCGCTTTCTACAGTATTTAAATATCCTAGGTGAATAACAGTTCTGCTATTCTTAATTCTAACATAGGTCGTATACATCAGACTTCTGTTATCCCCGCTTTCTACAGTATTTAAATATCCTAGGTGAATAACAGTTCTGCTATTCTTAATTCTAACATAGGTCGTATACATCAGACTTCTGTTATCCCCGCTTTCTACAGTATTTAAATATCCTAGGTGAATAACAGTTCTGCTATTCTTAATTCTAACATAGGTCGTATACATCAGACTTCTGTTATCCCCGCTTTCTACAGTATTTAAATATCCTAGGTGAATAACAGTTCTGCTATTCTTAATTCTAACATAGGTCGTATACATCAGACTTCTGTTATCCCCGCTTTCTACAGTATTTAAATATCCTAGGTGAATAACAGTTCTGCTATTCTTAATTCTAACATAGGTCGTATACATCAGACTTCTGTTATCCCCGCTTTCTACAGTATTTAAATATCCTAGGTGAATAACAGTTCTGCTATTCTTTATTCTAACATCGGTCGTATACATCAGACTTCTGTTATCCCCGCTTTCAACAGTATTTAAATATCCTAGGTGAATAACAGTTCTGCTATTCTTAATTCTAACATAGGTCGTATACATCAGACTTCTGTTATCCCCGCTTTCTACAGTATTTAAATATCCTAGGTGAATAACAGTTCTGCTATTCTTTATTCTAACATCGGTCGTATACATCAGACTTCTGTTATCCCCGCTTTCAACAGTATTTAAATATCCTAGGTGAATAACAGTTCTGCTATTCTTAATTCTAACATAGGTCGTATACATCAGACTTCTATTATCTCCGCTTTCAACAGTATTTAAATATCCTAGGTGTATAACAGTTCTGCTATTCTTAATTCTAACATAGGTCGTATACATCAGACTTCTATTATCTCCGCTTTCAACAGTATTTAAATATCCTAGGTGAATAACAGTTCTGCTATTCTTTATTCTAACATCGGTCGTATACATCAGACTTCTGTTATCCCCGCTTTCAACAGTATTTAAATATCCTAGGTGAATAACAGTTCTGCTATTCTTTATTCTAACATCGGTCGTATACATCAGACTTCTGTTATCCCCGCTTTCAACAGTATTTAAATATCCTAGGTGAATAACAGTTCTGCTATTCTTTATTCTAACATCGGTCGTATACATCAGACTTCTGTTATCCCCGCTTTCAACAGTTTTTAAATATCCTAGGTGAATAACAGTTCTGCTATTCTTTATTCTAACATCGGTTGTATACATCAGACCTCTGTTATCCCCGCTTTCAACAGTATTTAAATATCCTAGGTGAATAACGGTTCTGCTATTCTTTATTCTAACATCGATTGTATACATCAGACTTCTGTTATCCCCGCTTTCAACAGTATTTAAATATCCTAGGTGAATAACAGTTCTGCTATTCTTTATTCTAACATCGGTCGATTACATCAGACTTATGTTATCCCCGCTTTCAACAGTATTTCAATATCCTAGGTGAATAACAGTTCTGCTATTCTTTATTCTAACATCGGTCGATTACATCAGACTTATGTTATCCCCGCTTTCAACAGTATTTCAATATCCTAGGTGAATAACAGTTCTGCTATTCTTTATTCTAACATCGGTTGTATACATCAGACCTCTGTTATCCCCGCTTTCAACAGTATTTAAATATCCTAGGTGAATAACAGTTCTGCTATTCTTTATTCTAACATCGATTGTATACATCAGACTTCTGTTATCCCCGCTTTCAACAGTATTTAAATATCCTAGGTGAATAACAGTTCTACTATTCTTTATTCTAACATTGGTCGTATACATCAGACTTCTGTTATCCCCGCTTTCAACAGTTTTTAAATATCCTAGGTGAATAACAGTTCTGCTTTTCTTTATTCTAACATCGGTCATATACATCAGACTTCTGTTATCCCCGCTTTCAACACTATTTAGATATCCTAGGTGAATAACAGTTCTACTTTTCTTTATTCTAACATCGGTTGTATACATCAGACTTCTGTTATCCCCGCTTTCAACACTATTTAGATATCCTAGGTGAATAACAGTTCTACTTTTCTTTATTCTAACATCGGTCGTATACATCAGACTTCTGTTATCCCCGCTTTCAACACTATTTATATATCCTATAGGTGAATAACAGTTCTACTATTCTTTATTCTAAAATCGGTCGTATACATCAGACTTCTGTTATCCCCGCTTTCAACAGTATTTCAATATCCTAGGTGAATAACAGTTCTGCTATTCTTTATTCTAACATCGGTTGTATACATCAGACCTCTGTTATCCCCGCTTTCAACAGTATTTAAATATCCTAGGTGAATAACAGTTTTGCTATTCTTTATTCTAACATTGATTGTATACATCAGACCTCTGTTATCCCCGCTTTCAACAGTATTTAAATATCCTAGGTGAATAACAGTTCTGCTATTCTTTATTCTAACATCGGTCGTATACATCAGACTTATGTTATCCCCGCTTTCAACAGTATTTAAATATCCTAGGTGAATAACAGTTCTGCTATTCTTTATTCTAACATCGATTGTATACATCAGACTTCGGTTATCCCCGCTTTCAACAGTATTTAAATATCCTAGGTGAATAACAGTTCTGCTATTCTTCATTCTAAAATCGGTCGTATACATCAGACTTCTGTTATACCCGCTTTCTACAGTATTTAAATATCCTAGATGAATAACAGTTCTGCTATTCTTTATTCTAATTTCGGTCGTATACATCAGACTTGTCTTATCCCCGCTTTCAACAGTATTTAAATATCCTAGGTGAATAACAGTTCTGCTATTCTTTATTCTAACATCGATTGTATACATCAGACTTCTGTTATCCCCGCTTTCAACAGTATTTAAATATCCTAGGTGAATAACAGTTCTGCTATTCTTTATTCTAACATCGGTCGATTACATCAGACTTATGTTATCCTCGCAACACTAACCAACAAAGGTGGAAGTCATTACTTCCCTTTTTAAATTCGTTTTAATGACCCCACCAGGATCGCACCCTGGTCTCCCGAGACAGACGATTTAACAACTAAACCACGGAGTCAGTGTAATTTGCGGATTATGTTAATGTTTTGTAGACTTACAAGAGACAACTTTGGGTCTAATCAATTTCGACAGGCTAAAGTTATTTCCCTTGAATTATGGAATTGTATATGTTATAATGTCTTCTTCAAATCACATATTGTACAACGCACTACTTTTGTAATAATTTGACCGCAGACTCTAAATACACGATTCGGTCAATTACAATCCGAAAAAAAGGTAGACACGGTACTTTCGTGAATGGTCGAGATTTGGATTAAACGCCGTTTTCAACAATTGTTCAGTCACATCACGGCCGTTAACATAATCATGTGTTTCCTGACTTTCCCACCCCAGCACTCCATACAACAATCTTTCCAAGCAACTGGATGCATTTCAACATCTGCTGTTAGCCCATTGGTTGAAGATGAAGGACCCTTGTCACAGTGACTTTTATTAAATGTCGCAGAGAATTTTGGCTAAGCTGGGATTCGAATTCATAATTCATGATAACCCGTGACGTTAACAACTGAGCTACCAGTCTCGGCTATTTAAAGAGACTTTTGGGTAATATTAATATACACGACGGTCCCGAGACTACAGAGCAGAATGATGTCCATATATAACGCCACTTTCAATAGTACATGTACATTACTTCAGTTATATCGAACACAACATCTGCTGTTAGCCCATTGGTTGAAGACAACGGACCCTTGTCACAGTGACTTTTATTAAACGTCGCAGAGAATGTTGGCTGAGCTGGGTTTCGAACTCATAATTCCTGATCACCCGCCTATCTAACGATTGATCTACCGAGCTCGACTATTTAAAGAGACTGGGTAATATGAACATAAACGACGTTCCCGAGCTCTACAGGGCAGAATGATGTCCATATATAACACCATTTTCAATAGTACATGTACTTTAGTTATATCGAACAGGTGTTTAAAATAATTTACACATGTGGGACTCGAGCTTAATATTATTCTTGTGAAATGTTTAGAGCCATGTTTCATGTATGCACAGGCTCACCCAAGTCTTTACTATACAAGGTGAAACAAATTCCATATCAGCAGGCTCATTTTCTATACGGAATCCGCCGTGACCGATTTGGAACCTGGCGTCACAGGTTCGATCCCAAGTCGCGATGGAATGCCCTTGGGACAAGGCACATTGCATATTATAGAACTGGTTTGTTTACCAAGGAAGAATAAATAAGTGAACCATTGCCGGGATATAACTGAAATATCGATGAAAACTGCCGGTAAAACCCAATAAAACAAATCATTTTCTATACCCGAGTATCGTTCTTCATAATTAGACTAAGATAAGACCGAGAAAAATATATTAAAGTTGGTAATTAAACAAACAGTAAGACATTTAAAATCCTCTAGTAATCATTATAGCATTATAGTTCAAAAAATTATAACAAGAGAATAAGGTAAAAACCCAATGCACACGAATAGAGCATGTACGCTGATATTTGTTCCCGAGAGCATTGCATTCTGTATAAATGAGCAATTCATGCAAAAAATAAGGAACTAAATTCGTTGAACGGTGTCGACAACATTCACTAATTAACTAATCATGTATTATTCAGACAAGCCTGTCGGAAGCTTCTGCCAACTTGAGTAGATTATGTTAAGACGGAGTAGATCTGAACCTACACTGTTTAGAAATGTCAACTTGTACATTTTCCCATGGACGGGATCAAACAGGAAGGTGCGCAATGGTCATCAATCTTCGGCTTAACCATTTCCCATATAATTACGACAAATCTTCAGCAGGCGATATTAAAAAGATATATGTACAAATATTTTAGCTTTCTATAAATGAAAGTAGGCTAATTGAAAAGGGTTGAAACCACCCTCAACACGTTTTCCGTTTTATTATGGCGTTTTGTGGGTAAGTTACCAGTACTACTGGTCAATATATCATTACACCAGTAAGTTACCAGTACTACTGTTCCATTGATCATTACACCAGTAAGTTACCAGTACTACCGGTCCATTTATCCTTACACCAGTAGGTTACCAGTACTACTGGTCCATTTATCCTTGCACCAGTAAGTTACCAGTACTACTGGTCCATTTATCATTACATCAGTAAGTTATCAGTACAACTGGTCCATTTATCCTTGCACCTGTAAGTTACCAGTACTACTGGTCCATTTATACTTACACCAGTAAGTTACCAGTACTACTGGTCCATTTATCCTTACACCGGTAAGTTACCAGTACTACTGGTCCATTTATACTTACACCAGTAAATTACCAGTACTACTGGTCCATTTATATTTGCACCAGTAAATTACCAGTACTACTGGTCCATAATCCTTACACCAGTAAGTTACCAGTATTACTGGTCCATTAATCAATACACCACTAAATTACCAGTACTACTGTTCCATTAATCTTACACCAGTAAGTTACCAGTTCTACTGGTCCATTTATCTTTACACCAGTAAGTTACCAGTAGAAATGGTCCATTTATCCTTACACCAGCAAAACCGACGTTATACTAACCCAGCAACCATGAGCGCCAAGAAGAGAAAGTCATTCGTAATAGTAAGTCTGATATAAGTCTGATGCCCAACGTATAATAGTACGTCTGATAGCCCACGTATAATATTACGTCTGATATAAGTCTGATAGCCGACGTATAATAGTACGTCTGATATAAGTCTGATAGCCGACGTATAATAGTACGTCTGATAAAAGTCTGATTGCCGACGTATACTAGTATGTCTGATATAAGTCTGATGCCGGCGTATAATAGTAGGTCTGATATAAGTTTGATACCCGACGTCTGATACCCTACGTATAATAGTAGGTCTGATAAAAGTTGGATACCCGACGTATACTAGTACGTCTGATACCCTACGTATAATAGTACGTCTGATATAAGTATGATACCCGACGCATGGGTTAGGGTTAGGATTAGGGTTAGGTTATAGTACATCTAATACCCTACGTATAATAGTACGTCTGATATAAGTCTGATACCCGACGTATAATAACGAGCACAGCGAGGCCGATTATTAGATAACATCTTTAGTCAAGATCAAGATATATATCAGAATTCAATGGTCAATTAAAATCAGTATGGCCTTTTTTCCGGATGTCATTTCATGGGCGACTTTCAGGTTCGCAGCCCACGCTCTGATTGGATATAATTCGAAAATTGAAATATTTTTGTTGATGCATTCGTAAAAGGGTTATGGTTATTCATCATCTCATATTTTTAAGACATTTCTTATAAATGATTGGCGTAGATAAATTAAACAAGAACATTTATTGTTTATCTAAATAGTCCGCAGCGACGAAAGCTTTGTTGTCAAGGAACTGTCTTCAGTGCAACTCGAAATGTTGTGAATGTCTTTGTATAACAATATAAAGCCACACAGGCTTAAAATTATAGTCCAGTGTCTGAATTAAACGTAATTCCCCTTCAAATACAAAATTTTGACAACAGAATCAAGTGCAATCAGGTTTATTTTATGAAACAAGTGACCGGTAAAATAAGAATGTTCCTTTGTTGCTATGAGAGAACTTCAGTACAGGTGCGCGATAATCTAGCGCGGAAAAGTCATCATTAACTCCTAGATTATTTAGTTTGTTCCTTGGTTTGTCTAATATGTATCTCAAATAATAAATTATTTACATTTAGGGATAACAACAATTTAAAACATGCAAGATTATGCCCAGAATACATAATCAAGCACAGTCACTGGCTGGTTTCCTGCATTTTTGATACATTCAAAGCGAATCGGTTACTAGATTTCGCCCGCCGGATCTACACATTTATCAAGTAAGTGTCAATTATAGCGTTTTTCTTTAATACCGAGTGCATCGTGCAAACAAACATCACATTTGTTCATTTACAAACATTATAATATATAAGAATTCTAGATGTTTTGTATGCAGTCGCGGATGTTCCCAGTGACGGAAATTGCATGTTTAGCACTGCATAAACATTTGATGGCAACAGCTATTTTACGAAAAGCGGTGTCACTAAACAGAGTCTGGTAGAGTCCGGTAGAGTCTGGTCGTCAAATATCCCATGTTATCACTGTTTTGTTGTGTTTTTGTATTGAAATGAATGAATAAACGTGTTATTGTATCATAAAAATAAAAATAAAAAAGATATTTGCCTATTTCAGATCATTTTCGAGTGAATATAGAAATATTATATGCGTGAACACGGACACTGGTAGAGTCTGGTCATTATTAAGCAATAAATACAAAGTTTTATACGATTTTTAAGTTATAAAAAGTTTAATTTGATTTATATGTGTCATATTATATATTTATTTCTTATATTATTTCAGCTGATAATCGGGAAAATAGTGGAAGATTGAGGATTTTTAACGATAACATTGTGTTTCGTAAATCAAAATGGCTGACGTCAAATTTCTGTTTATAATGCGGCAATATCGCACATCCTGAACGAGTAATACACTAAATTCTCTCTCTATTATGCGTCAACTAATTGATTAGGTGTGATCAACAGATTAGTGTTATAATTATATTATAACAATACCAAGATATTAAATGTATGAAAACTACTAGATTGGAATAATTTTATGTTTGATATGTCATTAACGTTAATTAAACCAAAAACTTAGAGAGCTATATATACTTACTTAAAAGTGATTCATGTTTGGATCTATATTATATAATTTTGGGAATTTATTCTATGTTTTCCATTTTAGGTTACCAAAATAGAGCCGTAAAAGTCCCTACACAGAGCTGCATTTTTTGGATTTGTTATTTTATGATTTTGGTTCTATGTACATTCATTTGATAGAGATTCAAAGCATGGCCGAGCAGCAGCACCCAGCTACCGGCCGTGTCTGCACCACTGTTGAGCGTGCTAGCTTAGGTTGCTCACAGCGCTTGTTTAGCATGCAGACATTGCCGACATGTGAATCCGGGGCCAACATTACCCGCGAAACCTATAAGTCAATGTAGAGCCCTTCCCCTGCCAGCTCGCTATTAAATCGAGTAATACGCAAAGGACAAACCAGGAATTCTCCCTTAACACATTTGTCTCAACCCGAATCTCTAACAGATGTATGCCGGTTTATTTTGTATCCTCAAGATTAAGGTGTGTTTGATTCAATTCGTTTCTAATTGGTGACGTGATCTCATTTTTGGTTAACAAAAAAGACCCTACACAGAGCTCCATTTTTGGTAGACTTGCGCATGCGCAGAGGCTGCCATAGTCATAGTGAGTTTGAAGTCACGTGATGTATATGCCCTTCACCACCAACAATTAAGTGCAATTTTTGGTTTGACTAATTTACGAATGCTCACAAAAGCAAACATAGAGTAACGAAAAAAAAATCCGATTATTCAAGCTTATAATAGAAAATAAAAAGTCTTGTAAGTGTAAATATCATATTTAAAGTGTACACAATTATTTAGATATCACTACGCCAATATAGCTCTGCACCGCGCAATTACCCTCTGTAAATTGTAACCCTTTTTTCCCTCTCGGCAGAGATGTAAACATCCACTCGCCCGCTAGCATAAGCGAGTGGAATGAAGGATCGGCTAGTACGAAATTCTAGGCGCTAGTCCATACATATTCGTTCATGTCCTTATTCATAAAGATAGTATGCATTGCTAAGCCTTTTCTTTCTCTTTCTCTCAGTCCATCTATTCCTTCGACAACGATTTGCATTTTGGATAGGTGCTTTCGACAAGGTCCGCGTCTAAAGAAACAAATTTCATCAAATGATTTGAGCGCTTTAAATCACTTGTTTATAAAGCGTTTAGAATACTTTGATTATAATAGGCAGAACGAATAACGAATAAATCTTGCAAGAAATCGATCATTTCTTTCGGTCAAAATCAGGTAAATGACCCGCGGATATTGGTTGTTACAACATAACTGATTCATCCTTTTATTCTAAATTTGTATTACACAGTTCAAAATTAGATTTTGACAGTTGTTCGTTAATATGTTAATGGGAAAAGCCTAGGTCGTGTGAAAGCAAGAACAATTAATTAAGCACTGTCAGTCCCACAACAAGAAACAAATTAATAGGCAAATTGTAGAAAGTTACCAAACAGAATTTGAAAAACATATTGAAAAAACCCAAACTTATCATGCATTCAAGTTTAATTAATTTATACATATCTGTTTTATTTTTTATTAGGTCAGAATTGTAACAGACTGTAAGATTTCCAAGGCATTGAAGAATGTTTTGATTTATTTTTACAAATGCTAGTTATTTGTAAACCGGTAATACATATAATTGGAAACTGACTCTTACCATGGTTGATTGAATGACTTGAGCTTAACATTACTTTCGATGGTACTTCAGTTCACCTAACATTTTCCACTGGCTTTCTAGAATACTAAAATACTTCACACAACAATCTTCCAAGGCACATGGCTAACTTTGCATGATCTGGCTGAATGTTTTTAAGATGAAAACACTATGCATACAGACTGAGAAAACTGTAATTTTTGACAAATATTTTCAAAAGTCCCATTTATAATGATGTATGTTGGAAAGGGTAAAGTTTAGCCCCTTGCCTGATGTAAATTACTTGATTTCTGTGACTAATCTGAATACATTGTCAGAATGGTGTAATTGATCCAAAATGAATATATCCAAAATGAACAATATATGTTCCTATTCAACAACATTTCCCTTTGAACCCCTATCTCCTTTTCTGGTCTTTAATTTGTAAAACATGAAACAGCATCAGGTTATTTGTTGGTAAGTTCCAGACTTAGTGTCTGAACAACTGATTATGTATGTATATATGTCGTTTGAAAAAAAAGTGGATAGTGAAAGATCTTATCAGACCTTGAACATGTACAGATTCTCAGAGTTATCAATGATGATAACTTTTCCTTTTTTTAATTGTTATTGCGCAATTATAAAAGCTTTTGAAAAGGGTAACTATTTTTACTAGAAGCCAGGATAAAAATGTAATAAGTGTTTAAGTAAGACTACTCCACACAACATAATTGTTTCATGTATAAATTGTTAAGTTTAGTTGCTTCTTTCAAATCATGTACCTGCTGAGATTTGAACTCAGAACTCTTGTTAGACCAGGTTGAGGGCTTGGTGTGAAACGGTTGTAACTAAAAACCTATTTTGAAAACCCTTGTTTAGGAGCAATGTTGACCCCTTTGTAAACGATGCAAATTTAGGTGTCATTGCTCAGAATGAGCAATGGCACCTAAATTTCCATTGTTTACCAAGAAAAATGATTTAACACTTATAAAGACTTTATGGCGAGGTGATTAACCTTGGTAAAAAAAATACCAATTTTACAACCGTTTCACGCCAAGCCCTCGAGGTGTTCTACCATTAAACTACAGTATAGGTTTTTACTTTGAGCAGCAGTTCATGAAAATATGTATAATTTTATTACCAGTAAAGTATAAGATTTTTTTTTGTTACAATAAATGTATACTAGTTTAAATTTTACAATTTCTATTGTATAGATTATACAATTTCACACAGAAAAATGGATAAATTTCACAATAAATTACATAGAAAACAGAAAAGATATACATTTCGGTGGTATCTCAGTTATATCAGAGGACAGAACACTTATGTGAGGTCACTGGGTGACTTATAACTGACATTAATTATGATTAATAATATAGCCCTTTCTGTTGAAAAACAGTTCTATGACATCATTGGTTGTTGTGCTCCCAAGTATGAAAAGAGTGCTGTCAATAGATGTTGAATCTTTTGTAAATGTGGTTTGAATACATACATGCTGAGTATTTAAAATAACCTAGTGGAACAATTGTTGAAATTCTAAGTAACAAGTTTGTCCAATCTGATCAATAAACAAATTTTGGATAAAAACAAATGAAATTCAGCCTGTTGAAAGAAAAGTAATGTGTTTTACTGATAGCCCACATATGACATCATTTCTTTAAAACAATCATGACTCATTTGAGTTTGATCAATAAACATAATTTGGTTAAAAAAAAGATGAATCTGACTAGAAAGAAAAGTAATGTGTTTTATTGATAGCCCACATATGACATCATTCCTTTAAAACAATGGACTCATTTGAGTTTGATCAATAAACAAATTTTGGATAAAAAAAGCTGAAACTACTAGAAATTCAGCCTGTTGAATGAAAAGTTATGTGTTTTACTGATAGTCCACATATGACATCATTTCTTTAAATCAATGGACTCATTTGGAGGCATGAAAGTGTTTTCCTCTCTTTCAGGTTGGAGGATATATGGCTTAAGACATTTACTATGTATACCTCAAAACCAGGGTGAACTGTTTCTGGCCATACTTTCATGATTTGACAAATGCTAGGTCATAGACATAAACTGTTAAACTGTACAATGTAAAAAAAAAAAAAGTATATTGAAGGCAAATAATTGCCTTCAGAAATTGACTGAAGTTTTGTTTGTTTACTACATTTACTTCAATATATTAATAAACGTCTTAAAGTAAATACAACTAGACAGTCGAAGATATGATAGTTTAGCTATTTCCTTGAGTGGGGTCAACATTTGACAAGACGGCTTCGGCTTCAAATGACAGATACAGACAAAAACAATACACACTATGTGACGTGACGCGATGTGACGTAAGCATCGTGGAACAGATACAGACAAAAACAATACACACGATGTGACGTCACGCGATTTGACGAAAGCATCGTGGAACGGTTCTCAACAGATACTAACAAATAATTTAGAAATGAAGTTATATTTTTAAGCAAATTATTGATATAATAAATATCCTACCTTGAAATGAAGCTATGTCGATACAGAAACAGAATTGTTCGTCCTTTTCAGTTTAAATAATATCCGAGGCCAGTGTAACGAACGATAACTACAATATAAAATCCATGAAATAACTATGACAGGTACAAAAGAATAGTCGACTTACCCTTCATAAAATCCATTTGTGACGAGTCAAACTATCTGTTCCTACCATTCCTGTCGTTTTCCTTTTGTTAACTATTTATTACTTGCCTTACAATGACGTTACTTTCGTTGCAATGACGTCACATTTGGATGTGTTTACTTCCGGTAGAGAAAATATCATTTTAAAAATAGAAAACGAGTGCAATTACACGCAACTTATCACGTGTCAGATTCCTTGTTTTCTTTCCTTTATCGAAAAGGAATTTAATTTAATTTTTCTCTCTAGTTCTTAGTATTTTTTTATTTGTCAAAACATACGAATATCGTGAATGCGGGTTTTACCGGTTACGAAATTAATAGGTTACGGTAATTTGTCCGTCCAGTAAGACCGGAAGCAAAATGGCCGAAAAAAGTGCTATGGGTTGAGATTTGATATGTGAAAAACAGTAAGATTGTACTGAATTCTCGTTGTGTTCGTACGTGTAACCTATAGGCGTGCTTCGCTCGAGTCTTCGGCTCGAGCTTTCACACGTATGATTTTGACGCGATTCAAGATTTTGACGCGATTATTTCGTTCATAGAGTTGATTACTAACAGATGACTAAGTTGATGATGGAAAGAACATTAACAAGTTAAGTTAAGCTAAAACATGCACAGGCAGGCGAGTGTTTCATTAGGATAAGTGCAACACTCAATTCCCAATCCTGATTGCCCTTTAACAAATCACAACCCACCCCACAATATAAAAACTCTGCAGCAGACGAATTAAAAAAGATCTGAGCAAAGATACAGAAAATCACATTTATTGGAAGTGTAATCATTGAATATAGTTGAAAACATTGTTGCAAAAGGAGAAAGCTTGTTATGAGCAATTTCTTCTTCTGCATCAATGTTTTCAAAAGTCGTCGGCTGTAATTACGTATGCAAGTGGGAAAGGTTTAAATACGAAACACTTTTTCAAATGATAGTCAGTTGGCTATTCTAGTATATAATGTCCGTCTTAAATAATAATGACAAAACTTTCAAAAAACAGAAAAAGATTTTTTACAATTTAATTGAAAACATATTTAATCAAAGTTGGGAAAGTTGTCCCTTTCCATGCTTTTTTTATGAGAGTTCAAATCACAAGCAAAACTTATGGGACAGAGTTGACAAATAACACATTGACACAATTTCAGATTTAGGCTTTGTTTCTGTCAAACTGCTGAAGAAGACAACACTGAGACACACATTTTGATTAAAAGTTTATTTAAAAAAAGGAATAATTTTATTTATGATAAACAACATTACAATGATGGTGTAGAAAATACATGTCAACAATACATTTTTCAATTTGTACATTCATTGCACAGACCAAATCTTAGCAAGTTTGAAATTATGGACCTCTCGGCACATTTTTTTTCTCAATTCATTACTTCTTGGCAGGATTTTACTGCTAAAATTGATGATTTTTTTATATTTTTGGCCGGATTGCTTTAGCAATTCCGGTCTATAGATTGGCGATGTCTGTCTCTCCGTCTGTCTGTTCGTCAACATGTTGGTTAAAGTTTCAGGTTGAGGCAAAATATCAGCACTGGAAAGGGTTACACACTTGAAACTTTGCCTGAAGGTAACCGGTAACATAAATATTCATATATGCACTTCTGTATCTCTTCTTAAACGATCGCAATTCTACCTTCAGTACTTTGTACTTTGATTATTCATTGTTTTTGGTTTATATTTTCCGCTTCTTTATGTCTGCTTCCTGGAGACATAACCAGTACTCAAATTTAAACCTTGTCCTAGCGTTAACATTCTAGACAGATATAGAGGAACTTTTGTTGAGAATGTCTAATGTACAACTGACATACAGGTATTAGCGAATGCTTGATATAAAATATATTGTTGTTGGTGTGCAGCTAAAATATGCAGTCCTTTTTACATGAATGTGTTTTTTTTTATTTTTAATTGAGTATGTTTTGCAATTTTTCAGGCGTTTGCGCGTGCCGAGTTTTAGTGCAATTCTCGTAATGGATGGTAATGTTAGTTGCTTATTTGTTGATGTGATGTTTGAAATGTGATGCGACTTAAAGTTCAATAATTTCATAAATCGCCTTGATCTCTGGTCAGGACTTAACTGTGTCCATGTAATATGAGAAACATGTAGCACCGACGCTTGTGTCGCCAAACAATATTTACCCAATTTGTGCAATGCGCCTCTCACATTTAGAGTTTTACACTGTTCAAGTTATTGTAACTTTTCTATCATGTCGGGCAATTTCTGGACTACCCAGTTTGTCGTCCTTTTGATAACATGGTTGTGTGACTCATTTGCATTATTAAACCATTGTTGTGGTAGCCAGGGATGTTTGAGTTTGGGGAGAAACATATGCTTCTCCAAATTGGTAAGTATCCATTCTAAATATGTCAAATTTGGATGTGTATTGGATACTTCTTAGTTCATTTCTGTGAATGAGGTTGCAGTTTCAGCACTTAAGATACCATTAGGACCGAAGAGTTTACAAATATGCGGTTAACCTCAGATTGAGGAAGACACTTACTGAGTTGATTTACCGCATTATCCTTCAAATGTTTCGCACAAAGGACTCTTGTAGTTTGTGGGAAACATATGTCAAATGGCTTTATAAGTCGAAAACTCTTCGTCGGAACAAAGAATTAATTTACTCTAATCGATGTAACTCAATTTATCCTGCAATTTCATATGAATTACTTTTAAGTAAGTATATAGTTCTCTAAGCATTTGTTTTAATTAATGTTAATGACATATAAAACATAAAATTATTCCAACCAAGTAGTTTTCATACATTTAAAATATTGGTAATTATAACACTAATCTGTTGATCACACCTAATCAATTAGTTGGCCCATAATAGAGAGAGAATTTTGTGTATTACTCGTTCAAGATGTACGATAGGGCCGCATTATAAACAGAAATTTCACGTCAGCCATTTTGATTTACGAAACACAATGTTATCGTTAAAAATCCTCAATCTTCCACTATTTTCCCGATTATCAGCTGAAATAATATAAGAAATAAATATATAATATGACACATACATATCAAATTAAACTTTTTATAACTTAAAAATCGTATAAAACTTTGTATTTATTGCTTAATAATGACCAGACTCTACCAGTGTCCGTGTTCACGCATATAATATTTCTATATTCACTCGAAAATGAACTAAAATAGGCAAATACCTTTTTTATTTTTATTTATATAATACAATAGCACTTTATTTTATTCATTTCAATACAGAAACACAACAAAACAGTGATATAATGGGATATTTGACGACCAGACTCTACCAGACTCTACCGGACTCTACCAGACTCTGTTTAGTGATACCCTACGAAAAGTCATGCATGCGAAAAGTGGCTTGCGCAAACCTGTCAGCAAACCTGTCACGGCCCACATTTCACAAACTATTTGTATGCAAATGGCATGATCATGATGATGATTAAAGGAAGCAGGTGGGCGGCTGCTAAATGATTTCAATGGCCTTTATGAAACAAGTGACAGGAAAAATTGAGAATGTTCTTTTCGTTCTAGGAGATAAGTTTGTCACAGGTCTGTTATATTACTTTCATATGTCTAGTTGTCACAAAACCATATTGGGGCGAAACGTTAGATCTTGTTAACATTTTACAAGGTTCTGGTTAGAGTGACTTTTTGTTTGAAACCAAACCAACCAAATTGTGCAGATTAGGAGTGTTTTGCTGGGCCATAAGGCAAGTTTGGGCTAAAACCTCACAATCGCAATTATACATATAGTATAGTACTATAGTATATAGTACTTAAGCACCTTGCAACATTCTTATTATGTCAGACATGTTCAATGCTTTTTGTTGCCTAAAATGAAACTGAGATTGCGTTCCAAATGTGTATCGCACTCATAGTCATATATGTGAAGTTGTCCACAGTGTATGTCGTCTTTTGTTTATCTGCTTTTCTGATAAGTAAATTTAATTAAAACCACTGATGGTATTCTCTGTTCATATATGATGTAATTTTGCATCACATTGATTGTGTAATTGTTATTTAATTATGTATGAAGATTAGATTTCTGTATATTTTGTTCATACCAATTTATAATTATATTCATTTAACCAATGGATCAGCTGATTAATTATTAGTGATTAATTGTTGGGTCCATTGGCAGATCTATGTCAGAGTCAATTCACTATCCAATCCAAGTTGCATAATGACAAGTCAATCCAACAAGTAGTGAATTTTATGGTTTTTTTTAATTCAGCTTTTTACGATAATAAAAAGACATCCTGTCATTAGTTCTTGTTAGTTTTTCGCCCTGACATTGTTTGGTTACACTTCTACTCAAACATCACAGCTGGCTGGTTTATCTGCTTTCTCCATACATTGAAAATGAAATGGTGACTAGAACTTTGACATTTGGCCTGCCTGATCTACACTCTTACCGATTAAGTGTCAGTTTTTGCGTTTCTTTGTATCATGTTTGTTCACTTACATTACACTAATTAGTTCCAAACATGCCTCACCATATCCAAATTCAATGGCTTTTTTTATAACTCCACAATGTATTGACTTTATATCCAGTCAAGGATGTTCCCATTCAGCATTGTGATGGAAGTTTCTTCTTTCATTGCCTGAGTTTAGCCCTGCATACAAAATGGACTGCGACAGCCAAAGAACTATGTAAGGAAGAGTAAACAGGTCTTAATTGCTTCCACAATATCTCAGTTAGCACTCATTTAATCCTATGTTGTGGGTACAATAACTACTTAAAGACTGGTCTCACTCTGATGATTCTTTTGAGTAATTTAGCTGTAACATTAGCATTAGGATGTGAAATAAGGCTTTAATAACATGCAAAATATGCTATTTCTTGAACTCTGAACATTGAAATTAACGAATATTTGCTTCTGTATTGCATATGGGTTCAATTGTCTTGTTAATTAATGTCTGAATTTTACTTTACATGTAAATCTCTTTACCGTGCTTGTTTGTAGGGTGTTTTAACCTGCTATCAACAATTTTTAAGGGAAAGACATTAGTACCATTTTGAAGACTTTGCAGTAAAATTTAAATACAGTTTCTATAGTTACATATGATGACATTAGTTTAGATTAATATAGTAGCCTGTGCATCTGTATGATTAAATATAACACAACATTAAAATATCAGACAGTGATTAGATTAAATTTACAGTCTCTACATCTGAGAAATTTGAATAAATATATATACGTTTTCTGACAACTCTGCAGCTGACCACTTTTGAAAACATGAAAAAAGCAGAAATTATTCTAACCAAGCAATTTCTACATTTGCCAAAGTGTTTTAAATTTTGTCTAGGAATTAACCTTCTGCTGCATATGTGTTGTACATGGGAGAGGTATAAGAGCTAATTTACAGTTATTTTCAAACATTTTGTTTAAATCAAATTAAATTGTTTAAATTAAGCATTTTATTGTGTCACCTGCGTAGCATGGTAGGCACTTAGGGATTACTTTTTTTTGTCCGCAGTCTGTCCGTCACACTTTTTCATCACGTTTTCAAATAACTTTTTTTCTACTCAAAGGATTACATTGAAACTTCTGACAAATGTTTATATCAATGTGTGTGATTGGTTCACAAAAGGGTGATAATCCTAATATTTTTTATATCAGAGTTATTGCCCCTTTTCTGTCAAAAATTTAAATTTTCTGACAAGGCCCCGGCAGTTGACACACATACTCCGGGGAGCACTCCATTCTATTTTTATTTAGCTCACCTGAGCACAAAGTGCTCCAGGTGATATTTTGTGATCACATTTTGTCCATCTGTCGGGCATCAATACCAATTGCCTTGTGAACACTCTACAGGCAACATTTGGCATCCAATTTTATTGAATGTTTATCAGAACATTTATCTCTATCAAATCTTTTCCCAAATTCAAAACTGGATCATGTGAGGTCAAAAACTAGGTCACAAGGTGAAATTGAAGGGAAATCTTGTGAACACTCTGGAGGCTGCATTTTTAATTTGAACAATCAGCATATATTGAAACTTTATTAGAATAATTGCCTTGATGATATCTAGTCTATGTTCGAATATATACCAGTAGGTCTTGTCCGGTCAAGAACTAGGTTTCTATGCCAAACTAATATTTTTCTTGCTGATATCTAGGCCAAGTTTGAATATGGGTCATGTCGGGTCTAAAACTAGGTCACTTCGCCAAATTAATGGAAAACTTTGTGAATATTGTGGAAACCACATTTTTAATAGATTTCTTCATATCTAATCTAAGTTTTAATGAAGGTCATGTTCTGTCAAAAACTAGGTCAATAGGCTAAATTTGAGAAAAATATCTTTAATACTAGAGACTGCATTATTTGCATCAGCAGCTTGACACTTTGTTAGTCAGTTTGTCTTGTCAATAGCTAGACCAATTTCTAAAAATAGGTCATGTCGGTTTAAAATCTAGGTCACTAGTGTTTGCCTACATGTGGCAAGGCTGGCATCATTACTTAAGATATTGATTGCTAACAAACTAAAAAAAAAATCAAAATTATACTTAGGTGTCCCTGGGTGTTCACAAAATGAAAATGAAATAAACTGAAGCAAGGCAGATGATTACATAATATAAGATTAGTAATTTGGTCTGTGGTTTTGTGTCTATATTGTGGAACCAGGCATCCCTGGGTTTGATCCGCAGATGGTTTTGGTCATGGCAAGGCACATTTACTAGCCAAGTACTGGCTCATTTATCGAGGCACCATGAATAAGCAAACAGTTTCTATGATACAACTTAAATAATGTTTAAGTTAAATGCATACAATAATGTTTTGTTTTTGTTAGGGATTTTACATAGTTTTCAACAATATTTCAGTTATATCATGGAAACTGCAAACTATGGGGCCACAACGAATTCCTGTTGGAGTTAAGTGTATATAAATGGATTTAAAATTACGTCAGGATTAAAATTGCTGTAGAGGTAGGTTAATAAATATACCTTGTCAACCCCATACAATGTATTACATTTTGCAGATGGGAGAATATAACAAAGGTAAAAATAGACTGAAAAATTGTTGGAGAATTCATCCATAATAGGTGTATTAGGTTATACTGGGACAGAGCTTTCAATCACAGAGAGAATCCCGCTAAATAAATTTGTATTCTATGATTTATTAGACAAAAAATAGAGTTGTTAGTAAAACGCTATGAGGGAAATAGATATGATGATGTCATCAATTTTGGAATGTGATTTTCCCATGGCTTAAAATTGTAAACAATAGTGATTTGACCATTGTAGATATGCTTCCACTAAGACAAGTCTGTTGGTCAAAACAGACGTGTCCCAGTGGACCCATCCCAACAATCAATTAACAAGTGCAATATATAATTATATTAAAATTATTTGTGTAAAAATTAAACATTCCATTTCATCTTATAATAACTAAAACAGTAGTTTAACATTGAGAGTTTGGAGTATCTGACAATTTAGAGGAGACATCCATCCGACCACATCCGGGATCTGAAGGATGATCAGTGAAGAAAAGACTTGCCAACAACATGAACTTTCACGACCCGGATATGATCAGAGTTGGAACTTTTTTATATAGTCCCCTCTAGTCATGTCTCAATTTGTGCTGGTTTTAAAACTTCAATGTACAACGTTGGAACTATATTCTAGATACTGCAGATAACATTGTATCTGTCATCTGACAGTCTAGCAGGTAAGTCTCTAGAGCGATAAAGGTGGACGTTTGGACAGCTTTAGATGGAAACAAATAAGTTGTTTAGATTCAGAGCAACTCCTTTCTGTTTTAGTGACCCAGAGAGCTTATTTTGTGACTTACTACAATTATCCTTCAGGATTGAGCATGGATTATACAAAAGGCCCTGGTCATGAAGATTAAAGAGCTCTTTGATAAAATGTAACTGTTCTGATTTGTAAGAATAATTGAAAGGTTTTTGATATGTTTCTTCTGTTTAATATTATTATGTAATATCTTGTTCTGTTCTGTTTTGTGCTCGTTTTGAGGCTATGCATTTTCCATATTATATATAAAAAAGTATAAATAAATGGCAGAGTTTGAAATAGTTATGTAGGCCTATAGACATATATCAAATTAAAACATATATTAACTCATAATATTACTTCATATGTATAAACAACACTTTGATGTAACATTAGTACACATTCACTTTAGTTGACTAAGTGAGAAGCAGCATCAACGAAGGACATGGTGTCCATTTCCCCAGGTCGCAACTGTTCAGCCTGATGAGCCTTTGCTCTAGCTTGGCCGCTGCATTTCACCGTTTGCGTGCTGGAACAGCTATTTAGATAATTACCTGTGTTGACTGGATTTGGCTTCGTAGAATGTTGACAGTTTAGCCACAACCTCTAAGGTGGAATCGTACCATTCGATATCTATTGTGTCTGCTAGCATATTGTTGACGATAGAGGTCACCGGCTGTGTTGACCCTCGGACTTGCTTTCGGACACCACTCATGATATCTTTAGCAACGATGCCACTGTCATCTCTTGGGTGATAGTGTTCTCCAGCGATTTTGGTAGGAAGATAATTCTTAGTGTTGATTTTTGCATTGCAGATTTTGTTGACACAGTTTCAGTAGACTCCCCCGTTTTCTGGTTTTCATGCTGTATATTTAGCCATTTAGAAACATAGTCTGACCTACTCAGCTTTTCTCTATGAACTGGATTGAACCGTATTTGCCATTGGTTATAGATACAGAGGAAAATGACTCTCTTTTTATGCTTTATTAAACAGTAACTTACAATTTAGTGACCTGTTCATATTTCAAACTTAATATATGTCTGTCATTTATTAATATGAATCTTTAATCTGAATTATTATTATTAACCTTACATATTGACAATTTGTATTTTATTTATACACAATTAAAAACCCACTTTTTGTCCTTATATATATATATATGCATTGAAACCAAATCACAAAACATATAGTTATATTCTAAAATAGGTATGTATTTAAAACAGAATGAAACAAGATTTCTGAATTAAAAAAACAGTGAAATGATATAATGCAAGTACAAGTACAAGATTGTGTGTGTAGTTCACTTTTTTCTTGAACAGTATAGAAATTACATGTAAGTTTGGGATGCGAAGAGACAATTGGTGATAATTGATAATAAGTGCGTACATTAACGTTTGGGAAAGTGGGATCAATCCATAATGCTATCCCCGCAACCCTGAGTGCCAAGGAAGTCACTTCTACTTTGGTAAAACCCGACCGGGGGTCAAACCCTGATCTCCAAGTATAACGGCGAACGCTCTATCTACTACGCCATCGGCACGGTCTAAAATTTGATTTCTGATCAACGCTAAATTTCACAAGGCATTGGATCGAAGCATTTTTACAGGTTAATCAAACGTAAGTTAAACATCAGAGATAGAAGAGATAGAGGGTCCTTAGAAGAGAAACATCCCGTGTGTCCCTGGGGAATACGCCGTTGCCGAGGAGTTAGCGAAGAGGATTTGTAAATTGGCGTCGATCCGCAGTCGCGGCGCTGCGGTCAAGGTAAGGTGCCCTTTAGTAAGGCACCTTTCATATCCTATATTACAGGTTTGTTAACCCAGAAATCATGAATAAGTGAACTGTCGACGTGATATAACTAAAATAATGTTAACGGTAACCCATAATTAAACAAAACAAATCACGTGTCCCTGGAAAAAATAGTGACTTCCGCAATAATTTATAAAGAATTTTGCAAGGCCATTGCCCGTGGTCTTACCTTATACTACCGAGCGGTATATGAGATTATCTTCAGTTCATCTAACCTTAATTGTTACAGAACTGGTTGAATGATTTTTATTTGAATTAACACCATTATTCGTCAAGCGAGACGTAGTCGTCAAGATAGTTGTTACGTCCATATTTGAGTGTCCTAGTTTTAATTATAATATGCGTCATTTGTTTTTTAAATAAACTTGACACAATTGTTCTTCCTGAATCAACGACTGTAGTTCAATATAGTTAAACGTCACAAGTCCAATACACGACTGTAACTCATTATAGTTCATCGTCACAGGTCCAATCCACGACTGTAACTCATTATAGTTCATCGTCACAAGTCCAATCCACGACTGTAACTCATTATAGTTCATCGTCACAGGTCCAATCCACGACTGTAACTCATTATAGTTCAACGTCACAAGTCCAATCAACGACTGTAACTCATTATAGTTCAACGTCACAGGTCCAATACACGACTGTAACTCATTATAGTTCAACGTCACAAGTCCAATCCACGACTGTAACTCATTATAGTTAAAACGTCACAAGTCCAATCCACGACTGTAACTCATTATAGTTAAAACGTCACAGGTCCAATACACGACTGTAACTCATTATAGTTCAACGTCACAGGTCCAATACACGACTGTAACTCATTATAGTTCAACGTCACAGGTCCAATACACGACTGTAACTCATTATAGTTCAACGTCACAGGTCCAATCCACGACTGTAACTCATTATAGTTCATCGTCACAAGTCCAATCCACGACTGTAACTCATTATAGTTCATCATCACAGGTCCAATCCACGACTGTAACTCATTATAGTTCAACGTCACAAGTCCAATCAACGACTGTAACTCATTATAGTTCAACGTCACAGGTCCAATACACGACTGTAACTCATTATAGTTCAACGTCACAAGTCCAATCCACGACTGTAACTCATTATAGTTAAAACGTCACAAGTCCAATCCACGACTGTAACTCATTATAGTTAAAACGTCACAGGTCCAATACACGACTGTAACTCATTATACTTCAACGTCACAGGTCCAATACACGACTGTAACTCATAATAGTTCAACGTCACAGGTCCAATACACGACTGTAACTCGTTATAGTTCAACGTCACAGGTCCAATCCACGACTGTAACTCATTATAGTTCAACGTCACTGGTCCAATACACGACTGTAACTCATTATAGTTCAACGTCACAGGTCCAATGCACGACTGTAACTCATTATAGCTCAACGTCACAGGTCCAATCCACAACTGTAACTCATTATAGTTCAACGTCACAGGTCCAATCCACGACTGTAACTCATTATAGTTCAACGTCACAAGTCCAATCCACGACTGTAGCTCATTATAGTTCTACGCCACAAGTCCAATCCACGACTGTAACTCATTATAGTTCAACGTCACAGGTCCAATACACGACTGTAACTCAGTATAGTTCAACGTCACAGGTCCAATACACGACTGTAACTCATTATACTTCAACGTCACAGGTCCAATACACGACTGTAACTCATTATAGTTCAACGTCACAGGGCCAATACACGACTGTAACTCATTATAGTTCAACGTCACAAGTCCAATCCACGACTGTAACTCATTATAGTTCAACGTCACAGGTCCAATACACGACTTTAACTCATTATAGTGCAACGTCACAGGTCCAATCCACGACTATAACTAATTATAGATCAACGTCACAGGTCCAATACACGACTGTTACTCATTATAGTCCAACGTCACAAGTCCAATCCACGACTGTAACTCATTATAGTTCAACGTCACAGGTCCAATCCACGACTGTAACTCATTATAGTTCAACGTCACAGGTCCAATACACGACTGTAACTCATTATAGTTCAACGTCACAGGTCCAATACACGACTGTAACTCATTATAGTTCAACGTCACAGGTCCAATCCACGACTGTAACTCATTATAGATCAACGTCACAGGTCCAATACACGACTGTAACTCATTATAGTTCAACGTCACAGGTCCAATACACGACTGTAACTCATTATTATTGCATAAAATCTATGTTTTACGCCCGCTTAAGGGATACAGAAACATTGCAAAAGCCGGGCGTAAACGGCGAGAAAACGTGTATAAACAAAGCGATTCTCGCGCGTACGTGCCGTTTCAGACCGGTTAGATGTTTTACATATGCATTACCCCGGGCACCGTTAGTAAACAAAACATGGACGCTGCATCTCCCCTAGAATAGGAGCAATTTGTTGGGTTAACAATAACATCAGCTTCTTTAACTCGATAATCGGTAACATGCACTAGATTCACAGTTAAAGAGCATAAAATAATCCAAAACCATTTATTTAATTCGACCCGTGTCGAGTCAGCGATGGCAACCTTGGTGTAGGCCCGGTTCGTGGATATGTAAAACATTACTTGTTTACTTTATGACGTCACATGTGTTTATGACGTCACATGCGTTATCGGATCATGTTCATCGGCGGTTATCGTACAACTGAACGTTACAGCGGACTGTATGTTGGATGTTTGCTCTTATTTTATGCAATAATAGCGAAAATACACATTTTCTCGGGCGTGAACATCTGCGGACGCCCTTAAATGTGTTTAAACACATTTTGCGGGCGTCCGCAGATGTTCACGCCCTCGAAAATGTGTATTATCCCTATATTATTGCATAAAATCTATGTTTTACGCCCGCTTAAGGGATACAGAAACATTGCAAAAGCCGGGCGTAAACGGCGAGAAAACGTGTATAAACAAAGCGATTCTCGCGCGTACGTGCCGTTTCAGACCGGTTAGATGTTTTACATATGCATTACCCCGGGCACCGTTAGTAAACAAAACATGGACGCTGCATCTCCCCTAGAATAGGAGCAATTTGTTGGGTTAACAATAACATCAGCTTCTTTAACTCGATAATCGGTAACATGCACTAGATTCACAGTTAAAGAGCATAAACTAATCCAAAACCATTTATTTAATTCGACCCGTGTCGAGTCAGCGATGGCAACCTTGATGTAGGCCCGGTTCGTGGATATGTAAAACATTACTTGTTTACTTTCTGACGTCACATGTGTTTATGACGTCACATGCGTTATCGGGTCATGTTCATCGGCGGTTATCGTACAATTGAACGTTACAGCGGACTGTATATTGGATGTTTGCTCTTATTTTATGCAATAATAGCGAAAATACACATTTTCTCGGGCGTGAACATCTGCGGACGCCCTTAAATGTGTTTATGCCCTCGTGCTTCGCACTCGGGCATAAACACATTTTGCGGGCGTCCGCAGATGTTCACGCCCTCGAAAATGTGTATTATCCCTATATAGTTCAACGTCACAGGTCCAATACACGACTGTTACTCATTATAGTTCTACGTCACAGGTCCAATACACGACTGTAACTCATTATAGTTCAACGTCACAGGTCCAATCCACGACTGTAGCTCATTATAGTTCAACGTCACAAGTCCAATACACGACTGTAGCTCATTATAGTTTAACGTCACACGTCAAATACACGACTGTAACTCATTATAGTTCATCGTCACAAGTCCAATACACGACTGTAACTCATTATAGTTCATCGTCACAAGTCAAATCCACGACTGTAACTCATTATAGTTCAACGTCACAAGTCTAATACACGACTGTAACTCATTATAGTTCAACGTCACAGGTCCAATACACAACTGTAACTCATTATAGTTCAACGTCACAAGAATAATACACGACTGTATCTCATTATAGTTCAACGTTACAAGTTTAATCCACGACTGTTACTCATTATAGTTCAACGTCACAAGTTCAATACACGACTGTAACTCATTATAGTTTAACGTCACAAGTCCAATACAGGACTTTAACTCATTATTGTTCAACGTCACAAGTCCAATCCACGACTGTAAATCATTATAGTTCAACGTCACAAGTCCAATACAGGACTGTAACTCATTATAGCTCTACGTCACAAGTCCAATTCACGACTGTAAATCATTATAGTTCAACGTCACAAGTCCAATACACGACTGTAACTCATTATAGTTCAACGTCACAGGTCCAATACACAACTGTAACTCATTATAGTTCAACGTCACAGGTCCAATACACGACTGTAACTCATTATAGTTCAACGTCACAGGTCCAATCCACGACTGTAACTCATTATAGTTCAACGTCACAGGTCCAATACACGACTGTAACTCATTATAGTTCAACGTCACAGGTCCAATGCACGACTGTTACTCATTATAGTTCAACGTCACAGGTCCAATCCACGACTGTAACTCATTATAGTTCAACGTCACAAGTCCAATCCACGACTGTAGCTCATTATAGTTCTACGCCACAAGTCCAATCCACGAATGTAACTCATAATAGTTCAACGTCACAGGTCCAATACACGACTGTAACTCATTATAGTTCAACGTCACAGGTCCAATACACGACTGTAACTCATTATAGTTCAACGTCACAGGTCCAATACACGACTTTAACTCATTATAGTTCAACGTCACAGGTCCAATCCACGACTATAACTAATTATAGATCAACGTCACAGGTCCAATACACGACTGTAACTCATTACAGTTCAACGTCACAAGTCCAATCCACGACTGTAACTCATTATAGTTCAACGTCACAGGTCCAATACACGACTGTAACTCATTATAGTTCAACGTCACAGGTCCAGTACACGACTGTAACTCATTATAGTTCAACGTCACAGGTCCAATACACGACTGTAACTCATTATAGTTCAACGTCACAGGTCCAATCCACGACTGTAACTCATTATAGATCAACGTCACTGGTCCAATACACGACTGTAACTCATCATAGTTCAACGTTACAGGTCCAATACACGACTGTAACTCATTATAGTTCAACGTCACAGGTCCAATACACGACTGTAACTCATTATAGTTCTACGTCACAGGTCCAATACACGACTGTAACTCATTATAGTTCAACGTTACAGGTCCAATCCACGACTGTAGCTCATTATAGTTCAACGTCACAAGTCCAATACACGACTGTAGATCATTATAGTTTAACGTCACACGTCCAATACACGACTGTAACTCATTATAGTTCATCGTCACTAGTCCAATACACGACTGTAACTCATTATAGTTCATCGTCACAAGTCAAATCCACGACTGTAACTCATGATAGTTCAACGTCACAAGTCCAATACACGACTTTAACTCATTATAGTTCAACGTCACAGGTCCAATACACAACTGTAACTCATTATAGTTCAACGTCACAAGAATAATACACGACTGTATCTCATTATAGTTCAACGTTACAAGTTTAATCCACGACTGTAACTCATTATAGTTCAACGTCACAAGTTCAATACATGACTATAACTCATTATAGTTCAACGTCACAAGTCCAATACAGGACTTTAACTCATTAAAGTTCAACGTCACAAGTCCAATACAGGACTGTAACTCATTATAGTTCTACGTCACAAGTCCAATCCACGACTGTAAATCATTATAGTTCAACGTCACAAGTCCAATACAGGACTGTAACTCATTATAGCTCTACGTCACAAGTCCAATCCACGACTGTAAATCATTATAGTTCAACGTCACAAGTCCAATCCACGACTGTAACTCATTATAGTTCAACGTCACAAGTCCAATACACGACTGTAACTCATTATAGTTCAACGTCACAGGTCCAATACACGACTGTAACTCATTATAGTTCAACGTCACAGGTCCAATCCACGACTGTAACTCATTATAGTTCAACGTCACAAGTCCAATATACGACTGTAACTCATTATAGTTCAACGTCACAGGTCCAATACACGACTGTAACTCATTATAGTTCAACGTCACAAGTCCAATACACGACTGTAACTCATTAAAGTTCAACGTCACAAGTCCAATACATGACTGTAACTCACTATAGTTCAACGTCACAAGTCCAATACACGACTGTAACTCATATACATGCTCAACGTCACAAGTCCAATCCACGATTCAACGTCACAAGTCCAATACACGACTGTAACTCATATACATGCTCAACGTCACAAGTCCAATCCACGATTCAACGTCACAAGACCAATCCACGATTCAACGTCACAAGTCCAATCCACGATTCAACGTCACAAATCTAATCCACGAATGTAGCTCATTATGGTTCAACGTCACAATTCCAATTCAAAAATATAAGCAGCGCACTGATATTACTGATGAGTGGAATGCTTCCATAAGGATTACGTCCGTAAATGCGCTGCGACATATCGAAATACATATATGGGCTTTCGGTAGCGTTAATGTAGCTAGAGTGCGAATACAATGCCTTCTTTATATGTAGCAAATATTTTATTATATAACAATATTCGAACTCACTATTTATTTAATTGGCGCCGTGATGGAACACATGTAAATGATTTCTTTACTCTTTTGAACTCTTATCAATATGAAACACTACGGTAATTAGTTTGCTATATATGAACACTATCTTCTAGCTCAATATAATAGCTAAAGAGAAGTAACTATCTGGATTCATTCTACAACATTGGTTTTGTTTAGTTGCACGATGCTTTCAACAACTTTTCAGTTATATATAGAGTAATAATTCCTGAAACAGAAAATCCATAGGTGGCGAAAAGAGTCTGTCCGGGTTAGCCTGCGCGGCATGCTTAGGCTGATCCGAGTCGATACTTTACGCAGAGTCCATCACGTAGGTTTTCTCGCGGGACGGCTCTAATATATTTCGGGCCCTTGGCCTTGGATCCGATTACTATTAGACTTTTTGAACTTGAACATATTGTATTTGATAGTAGGTGTATTGGTAGTAAGGTGTACAGTTGTACCAGCTTAATATTATCATGGATCAATGTATTGTTCTCGGTATCCGTAAACATGGATTGGTAGTAAAGTGTACAGTTGTACAATCTTAATATTATCATGGATCAATGTATTGTTCTCGGCATCTGTACACATGGATTGGCAGTAAAGTGTACAGTTGTACAATCTTAATATTATCATGGATCAATGTATTGTTCTGCAGAATAAGGGTTTGATTTGACGTCATAGCTAAAAAAAAAAAAAAGAAGGTTGGATAGCATATGAGTTTTTTGGGCTTTTTGGTAGTTTTGATAATGAACTTTAATTGAATATAGGTTTCTGGGTTATTTCAACTGTTGGGAAAGAGCCATAGCCCAAAACGCTATAATGGTCGCCTATGGAAAATGAATTGCTTCAGTAGATTAACTGGTTTTAATTTTGTGGCATAGCTTTCTGATTTAGGATTCGTTTCAAACACTGAATGTATGCTGTTTACATCATAATACAAATAAAACAATTTGAACATCAAATAAACACGTGATGAGGTCTCAACACATGTGATTAAATTTCATCTTGTTTTATAACTGAAAAACGGTATGAATTTGTTTGCGGTAAACCACATCATCATATGTTTACATGTTTACTTGTTGTTCAAATTGTTTTATTTGATATTTTGATAACTGAGAGTAAGGTAACATTTTGTCAAGTTTTGTAAACTTTATGTGTGGTTATAAAAATCAACAAGAGGAAAAAGATGTCCACTCTGAGACATTGGCCAAACGTTATGATCCCGTGTCATCGCGTTTTAATTTTGATATACCTGATGTTAAGGTATTGCGACAATGTATGCCTTACACTGAAGTCACTAATAGACAACCAGGGTGTTATGGTGACATAATGGTTCATATGGGTGCTAATATGCAGCAGCAATCTGTTTATCTGACATTTGACGGCAAGAAAATTGAAAAAGGCCTAACTCGATCATCGGGATAAGTAGACCTACTGGGATTTGAGGAATCAACTTCTTTGCAAGAACGTCTTTTTTACTTACAGTTAGCTAAATTGAATAAAAGGGTGTGGTCGTTCGCCTAAAATTCTCGAGTGTGGTAGTTCGCATAATTTTATATTTTACAATTTCTTTCAAAAACATAATTTCGCCTTGAAAAGGTATTGTAAATGGTATATATTTGATGTTTATATATGCTTTTTGTAAAGAAGCAGTTGAAACTAGCCGATTTATCATTGTTTTTGCAAGATATACAAACTGTGTGGTCGTCTGCCGATTCTAAATTTGTTTTTGAATGTTCTCAAAATATACAACATCAAGAATGACAGACAGTATACCATATGAAAGTGGAAATCAAGTGGCGTACCATGGGCTAGGTCTTGTTTTAATTTGAGTCAATTTAATAAAGAAAATATAAAAAAAAATACCTTTTGCTGCGTCAAGATCGCCGTGGTCGTACACATTTGTGGTGACGTCACAGTTCTTGCTCCCTCACAGTGAAAGTCGTCTGCTGAAGATTTGCTGTATGTGTGATAGGGTAAACCCCTTTACCACTTTTAGGTAGCTTTTTGAAGAAAAAAAACCCCTGCTAAACACTAATTATTTCTCCATTTCCTACATGTTTTTCAATGTCTAAACTATACTTTCCTGTTTCTTTCTTCAGAAGGTTTCATAGTAGACACTTGACAGCTCTAAAAGATAGCATATAAAGGAAAGGGTCAATGATTAATGGTATAAATAAACATTATATAATATTTTGTCTCACATTTTTTGTAAATATTTTTGTTTTTAACAAACAAGGTGAAACCTGGATCAGACCATTGTTTCATTGATTCATTGATATATATAGACATTAGTGGATATATATACATGATAAATGTATATATGTACTTTATTACTTTACTCTCGCTTGCATATATCCAGCCTTTTCATGAACATCAAAGACAGGGTCAGTCTTGTTCAGAAGAATGATTTTTCTGGAACTGGATAGAATAGAATTTAACCCTTTCTCTCATATAGACGCTTTCTGATGCCTCTGCAGCAGACGGCTTTTTGAAAACATAGTGACAAAAGAAGAAATTGCACAAAACGTGCAATTTCTCCTTTTGCCACAATGTTTTCCACTTTTACTTTTAGTCATGGGGTATCCATTCTATTATATAGATTTTCCATTTTTTGACAACATATGTTCAGTCGTCTGCTGCAGAATTGTCGTATGTGGGAAAGGGTTAAAGACAGAGTCAGCCCAGTTCAGAAGACTGATTTTTTTTGAACTGGTTCGAGTAAACTTTAATATTGGGAAACAGTGAAGTTTTAGACAGGAATATGAATCAATGACGATGTTGGCTTTTAACCCTTTCCCTCATACGACAATTCTGCAGCAGACGACTTCGAACATATTTTGTCAAAAAATGGAATATCTCCATAATTGAATGGATAACCTATGACAAAAAGTGGAAAACATTATGGCAAAAGGAGAAATTGCACGTTTTGTGCAATTTCTTCTTTTGTCACTATGTTTTCAAAAAGCCGTCTGCTGCAGAGGCGTCAGAAAGCGTCTATATGAGGGAAAGGGTTAATATTGGGAAACATTGAAGTTTTAGACAGGAATATAAATCAATAACGATGTTGGCTTTTAACCTTTTCGGGCTTTATTAGTAACGGGAATAAACTGCAATTCATAGAAACCTGTTGATGATTTATTGTCTGTTCCCTCATAGAAATAATCTTCTGAAGACAAATTAGAAAGTATCATGGGATGGGGACTCTTCCTACTTTTACCATAATGTTTTAGACCATTAACCGCCGTCTACCCACACTTACGGCGAAGTGCTCGCCTCGTGGCAAGGCAGCACTCTGTGTATGGCTGGGGAAATGTGCACTGGGCCGAATTCGCTATATTTGATAATTATTTTATACTTTAATTTTTAGAAATGTTCACTATTTTGCCGAAGATTATTTTCAAAACTGTCTGCTTCAGATCTTTGTGTACATGTATGGGAGGCGGGACTGACTCACTGGTGTGAGGATAAATTGGCCGGTAGTGCTGGTAATTCACCCAGGAAACGGTGATGTAACTGGGGGGAAATTATTTAGAAAGTGGTAATAACCCTTTCCCACATATAAACGCCACCTCGGCAGTAGAAGAATTTTGAAAATATTCTGACAAAAGTTACAATATTCAGTAATTTTACCTACATTTATGGAGATTTTCCCTGTTTTTTGCCAAAATCATTTCAGTCATCTGCTGCAGATTTGTTGTAACTTGTATGTTGGAAAGAAAGGGTTTATAAACAAATCAGATTTGTTGTTGTTCTGGGTAAAGCGGTTAACATTTTGAATTACTGGTAATACATGCATGTATATGTTTACAAACAATGTATAAGGTCTAAATATAAAACAAATTACGTCACCAATGTTTTGGTGGTAATGCAGTGACAGGTATGGGACACACTGCCTATAATATATATAAACCTCAAGTTTTCCTGTTCCTTCAGTTGATTAGTCTAGTCGAGTGAGAAGTCTTGTAGTTTATGATTTATTTTAAACGAAACAAGTTTTAATAATTAAGCGGGTGTGAGACAGAAAAGAGGTTGAATTACTCGTTTCAAATTCAAAACTGGGGGAAATATATATATCAAGTTCAAGTGTATAAATAAACTGAAATTACTTTTTACTATTTTTAACTATTAGCTAGTATATATATATACAGTGTAATAAATTTCTTAAGAAATAACAAATCATGTCTTTCCGACATAAACAGGAGGAGGAGAATGTATATGTGAAGAATTGCCGACACAGCGATTTTACTAGTCACTACTGTGACCATGAGTATGCCTACATATTAAAAAGTATGAACATTTATAGTTAACACTTTCCTACATACAACACATATCTGCAGCAGACGACTTTAAATGGGCAAAAACAATAACAAATCTCTATAAAGTATTAATGAGAACAACTGAAAACATTGTTGCAAAAAAAGAAATCGCTTGTTTTGAGTAATTTCTCCTTTGGTCAAACATGTAATTCCTTCTTTTGTCACAATGATTTCAACACTTTTGAAAAGTCGTCTGCTGCAGAGTGGTCAGAAAACATCTATATGTGGGAAAGGGGTAAGCAGCTCATTTCTTAGTATTTTCTTTTCAATGTTAGTGCTACATGACTGTAACACTAACAGTAACCCGGCAAAATGGTGAATGGCTACTAATACTTAGTAAAATATCAAAAATTATAAGAAACGGTCTTTTAAACCATGTCCCACATGTCTGCAGCAGATGACTCTTAAAACATAGATCTAAGTATTTATAACAATGAACTGTTTTGGGAGAATGTTAATTTAAGTTAGCAGGGGTCATAGGGCAAGTTCTATTTTCAATGACTGGACATGGCTATGTTAATCTCCGTTTTTCACAATGTTTTTAAAGATCGTCTAAAGAAGGGATATGTAATGTTAACAAGTGAGGTTGATGTTATTTTAACCTTTCTCAGATAAGGCAAATCTGCTGCAGATGGCGAAGGATGAATAACTAATTATTTCTCCTTTTGCTTTGCGATGATTTCGAAAGTCGTCTCCTGTAGATATATGTTAAAACACTTCTGCAAGTGGGGAAGGGTCCACTAATAGGAGTGTAATGTACATGTACTATCATATATCTAGTGTGCATTAGGTTACAACAAAAACAAACCTTTTTACATTTAAAAGGAAGAACAATTTTGCTACCGTGACAACAGTGTTTTATAATTAATTAAGGAAAGGTGTAAACGTGATATGAGATATCAGTTTACACTGTTGTTGATACGCATGAAACCATTTCACCTTCGTGTATTTATGAATAAACAGGTCTTCATTTTTATCTCGACTAACAAACAACAAATATGCAGCAGACGACTTTGTAAACACACAGACACAGACACATACACATTTTAAAGTATAACGTTGCGGCAGAAGGAGAAATTGCTCATTCTCATTTTGCCACATTGTTTTACAAAGTTGTCCGTTACAGATGTGACTTAATGCGTCGTTAAAATGGAGTTTTTGGTCTTGTTCAAACAGAATCTGTTTAATTATCAAGTCAATCCTTATGTTGTGGGTACTGAAAGGTAATTATCTCATCAAGATATTGTATAAGGATTCATGAGCATAAATGTTTATTAATTTAAATACAATTTTTCTTTGCATATCAGCCAAATAGGCTTTCTGACGCTTTAACCGTAACCCTCATATAGACGCCTTCTGACGCCTCTGCAGCAGACGGCTTTTTAAAAACATAGTGACAAAAGAAGAAATTGCTCAAAAAGAGCAATTTCTCCTTTTGCCACAATGTTTCCCACTTTTAGAAAAAGGTAATCCATTAAATTATAAAGATTTTCTATTTTTTGACTAAATATGTTCAAAGTCGTCTGCTGCAGAATTGTCGTATGAGGGAAAGGTTTAACTGTTCCCCTGATATATACATTTATTAGATGTCGTGATTTTGATAAAATCTGAAGAAAATAAATTTATAATCTGTAAAGATTTGAAAAGTTTACTATTTCAACTCGAGAGTTGAGAGCATTGTTAGAAAGGCAGGATAATGATCTCCTTATATCTTACAATCTTTCTAGAAGTCCAATGTTGTTCTAAATCTAATTAGGTATAATACCAAGGTTAATCCTTCTTCCCCAGATACAGTAACAATCGGAGCCGCTCCAGATATGATGAGTATTTCATACTCCAAAACCCTTATTTAACACTCACACCCTATGTTGTGGGTTCTCAAAAGAATCCTCTCACTGAGGCGATCATTTTGAGTACCTACAACATAGGGATTAGTCGAGTCATGAGAGAGTTATTGATTGGAAAAGAACAGATTACTTTTCCTTATCTAGACGAATCCTCTGAAAATCCAATTGATTATAATTATGTTATTTTTGTCTGATTTCAGTTGTATTGATCGGAGACAGTGGAGTGGGAAAGTCCAACTTGTTGTCCAGATTTACAAGAAATGAATTCAACCTGGAGAGTAAAAGTACAATTGGTGTGGAGTTTGGCACCAGGTAAGGCGATGAGCTGTTACAAATGAATGAGGCTAATGGTTATTGACAATTTGTTTCACTTTGTTCTCACCACATACACCAAATTATTAGCTGATTAGGCATAATTATTATATAGGCAACCGTTAAGATTTTTTTGATCTCATGCTCAGCTTTTGATTCGTGGTTGACTTGATTAGTATATACCTATATTCTGTGTGACCGCCTCAGTGGTGAAGTGGTAGAGCATCCACCTCGGATAATGGAGGTCACAGGTTTGATCACTGGCCAGGTCTTAGTAAAGACTTTGGTAATGGTATTAATGGCTGCCCTCCTTGGCACTCAGGGTTCGAGGGTCAGCATTACGTCTGACCGGCTGGTGTCAGGATAAATAGATCAGTAGTACTGGTAACATACCAAGGAAGCACCGTTATTTAACTGAACAATTGTTGGAAGCACCGTTATTTAACTGAACAATTGTTGGAAGTGGCGTTATTTAACTGAACAATTGTTGGAAGCAACGTTAAACATCAAACAATCAAACCTATATATATATATACACTGTTTCAGGAGTATTCAAGTGGATTGTAAAACTATAAAAGCACAGATTTGGGATACTGCAGGTCAGGAGCGACATAGAGCCATTACTAGTGCGTAAGTATCCTGATTCGTTGAAATAGGAGACAGTAGCCAAACACCACTTTCAGGTGTACGAAAGGTCCAGATAAGGAAGGGTATACAGCTCTTTTCCCCACAATATCTCTCTTATTATCCAACCTATTTTAACCCTTTCGCTCATATAGACGCTTTCTGACGCCTCTGCAGCAGATGGCTTTTTGAAAACATAGTGACAACAGAAGAAATTGCTCAAAACGAGCAATTTCTCCTTTTGCCACAATGTTTTCCACTTTTAGTCATAGGTTATCCTTTCAATTATAGAGATTTTCTATTTTTTTACAAAAGTCGTCTGCTGCAGAATTGTCGTATGAGGGAAAGGGTTAAAAACACCATTATCAGGTGTACGAAGGTACAGAAAATGAGGGGTATACAGCTCTCTTTCCCACACGATATCTCTTATTATCCAACCTAAACCCTATAATGTGGGTAGTTCTGGGTACCCGCAAAATAAGGTTTGGAGGTCAAATAAGGATTTTAGAACATGAAAAAACGCCCCTTATTTAGAGCTCTGTTGATACATAGTATTTGGGGGCTATATAGGAGTCACGCTTGATGGTCGGTCAGTTGGTCTGTGGACATTTCTTGTGAACACTATTTCTCAGCAACCTTTGGTCAGAATTCAATATAACTTCACAAGAATGATTGATACCAAGCCTAGTTGTGCATATTGTCGGCGTGTTGCACTGGAATTATTTTTAAATGAGTTATGGCCCCTTGAATTTCTCATACATATGTATATTGTCAGGCACCAGCTGGGGGTATTCATCACCTTCAGGGATATTTCTAGTTATCCAACCTATTAAAAACCCTAGTTCTGGGTACTCAAAATAATTATCTTGTTTGAGTACCCGCAATATTAGGTTTTGAGGGTTAAATAAGGATTTAAGAACATGCAAAACACCCCTTATTTAGAGCTCTGTTGTACTTCATTTATTGGCAGGGTTTTGCTGCCAATGTTATTTTGAGCCATTTTCCTCTGAAATATTCCTGGTTTTGATTTGATTACTTTATTCAGTTGTACTTAAGTTTGGTGATATATGCAAATGTTCAGCCAATGTCCCAAGAAATATCCCTGGTTTTGAATTGTGCCTGTGATGTTGCATGGTTCAAAAAATATTTTCCACTGAATACTTTCAGTTTAACTTGGATATTTATCTATATATTACAATTTATTTTATTTAAACAAATTTTACAAGTTAGAAAAAGTTAATGATTATGAACGATTATCCTCTAAAGCTTAAGATACCGATTTCAAAAGTCATCTGCAGCAGAGGCGTCAAAAAGCGTCTGTATTTGGGAGAGGGTTAACCCTTTCACTCATAAAGAAGCTTTCTGACGCCTCTGCAGTAGACGGCTTTTTGAAACCATGGCGACAAAAGAAGAAATTGCTCAAAACGTGCAATTTCTCTTTTTGTCACCATGTTTTTAACTCTATTCAATTATTGTTCTTTCATTTAACCCTTTCCCTCATACTACAATTTTGCAGCAGACGACTTTGAACATATTTTGTGAAGAAATAGAATATCTCTATAACTGAATGGATAACCTATGACTAAAAGTGGAAAACATTGTGTCAAAAGGGGAAATTGCTTGTTTTGAGCAATTTCTTCTTTTGTCACTATGTTTTCAAAAAGCCGTCTGCTGCAGAGGCGTCAGAAAGCGTATATATGAGGAAAAGGGTTAAGGGGATTGTCTATGCTTTTGCCTCGACAGATTTGCACTAGTAAAGCACCGACGGCCCCCCTTAAAACCAGTAGGCCCAAGGAAATGCAAAGTATAACATCAAAAACACTTCTGATTGTTCAAGTCTTTATGACTTGCAGAAACATTGACACCAATTGAAAATGTTGTGGCCAAAAAATAGAAATTGCTCAGAAGTGTTTTTGATGTTGTAATATGCATTTCCTTGGGCCTACTGATTTTAAGAATTCTAACAATATCCTTTGTCTGTTTTCAGATATTACAGAGGGGCCGTCGGTGCTTTACTAGTGTACGATATTGCGAAACATTTAACATACGAAAACGTAGAACGCTGGTTGAAAGAATTACGTGATCACGCCGACAATAATATTGTTATCATGCTCGTCGGAAATAAAAGTGATTTACGGCATTTGAGAGCCGTACCAACTGATGAGGCTAAAGCATATTCAGGTAAGCGTTTTTAACCCCGCTGTTCCACATACAGACACTTTCCCATGCCACTGGAGTAGATGACTTCAATTCTAATCAATAACAAGACGAATTTTGATGCAGAGCATCAAAGGACGCCGCGCATGATTTTGAAGCATGACTTAAAGGAAACAGATGTAGTTCAGTACATTTAAATAACGTGTGAAAACAGACAGATGTAAATATTTCGAACAAGAAGGCCAAATGTCCCTTTATCATAACCAAAAAGGCCAATATGTGCCTATATTGCTCACCTGGCTACCATAGCCTATAATAAAAGGTTACCATACAACATGAAGTTTCTTAATTTTTTACCAATACACGGTTTCAAATCTGCTCTAACTAGATCAATTAGATAAAAAAAACATCACATAGGTGCTTAAATATTAACATGACGTAATGTCTCTAGTTATAAATTAAGTGTGACACAAGCTTTGGAAGGAGAGGGTGAAGTATATTCTCCTTCGTGTTTATCAGAAGTATGATAACAACAAGAGGCCCAAGAGGGCCAGTATCGCTCCACTGCCAATTAAATCTTCAAACAGCCCCGCGCCCTGGTTGCCATGTTTTTTACCAATCAACATGGCTGTAAGGAATCTGATAGAGGGTCATATATATATATATAAAATATTTTTTAAGTTTTCACTATAACCATATTATAAGGCAAAAATAGCTCTGCCCTCTGGCGGCCATAGTTTTCGACCAATCAACTTGGCTCGAAAAAATCTGAAAGAAGGTCACCCAAGCAACATTTCTACACAATTATTTGAAAATCGGCCTGATACCTACGGAGGAGAAGAAGATTTTTTAAGTCTTCACTACTACACAATTATTTGAAAATCGGCCTGATACCTACGGAGGAGAAGAAGATTTTTTAAGTCTTCATTGTTTTTTCTTTCGGAAAACCGAATTTTGCATGGATCCCAAACAGTTTGAGGAACTAAGGAGAGATCATTGAGAGGATACTTCCCATGAAGTTTCATCCTAATTGGTCCAGTGGTTAGGTAGGAGAAACAGTTTGAAGCAAAACGTTTACGGACGGACGGACGCACGCATGCACGCACGTACGTCAAAAAGGCGTTTGTTGGGTGTTTTCCTTTGATGTTCTCTTGTTGGGTATACCCAACAAGCACATGGTTTATTCCGTAATTATCCCCCCTTTACGGAATAAATAGCAATAATATGTTAATTAGATACCCATAACACAATTGTATAAAAAAAAAAACACTTATCAAAGTGTCTTATAAGGGTGGTGGCTGGGGTTTACGAAAAAACACTATCCAACAAGATTACTCTCGTAAGTACGCACTCACGTACGGACGCACTCACGCACGCACGAACGCAGGACGGACGATTCCCCATGATATAAGCTCGACTGGCTTTCAGCCAGTGGAGTTAAAAACGGAAGTATATAAACAAAAAATACGATATCGCAAATTTCTGAGATAACGAGAAAAAAAAAATATATCAAAAAAAATAATCGAGAAATCGAAATGTTCGAACATATTGATATCTTTTTTTTTTTTTTTATCGGAAAGTTCGAGATATCGGAAGTTCGAGATATTGGAAAGTTCGAGATATCGTAAGTTTCGAGATATCGATATGTTCGATTTGTCAATAAATGCTCAAGTTAAAAACATTCGTTTTATCAATGTATTCGAGATATCGATGTGTTCGAGTCATCGGTATGTTCGAGATATCGATATGTTCGAGTTATCAATATGTTCAAGTTATTTGACCAATAAGACATTCGTTTTTTGCGTGTACAATGACCTCAGACAAATTTCGTACCTAAACCTCTTAATTTGCGAATGTCTAATCGAATGTCTAATGTCTAACTGATCAATTAGACATTCGTTTTATTAATGTACATTGATCTCTGATGAATTTGGTACATAAATCTCTTAATTTGCGAATGTCTAATCGAATGTCTAATGTCTAATTGACCAATTAGACATTCGTTTTTTTAATGTACATTGATCTCTGATTAATTTGGTACCTAAATCTCTTAATTTGCGAATGTCTTTTTTTTTTTATTTTTTTTTTCCGATATCTCGAACTTTCCGATATCTCGAACTTTTCGAAAAAGAAAATTATATATTTTTTTCGATATCTCGAACTTTCCGATATCTCCAACTTACCAATTTTTTTTCCATATTTTTTTCGATATCTCGAACTTTCCGATATCTCGAAATTTTCGGTATCTCGAACTTGTCGATATCTCGTACTTGTCGATATCTCGAACTTTCCGATAAAGTTCGAGATATCGAGATTTTTTTTTTTAAAGATATCGAAAAGTTATTGGAAAGTTCGAGATATCGAGAAGAAAAAAAAAATAAAAAAAAATAAAACTTAAAAAAAATCGAGATATCGGAAAGTTCGAAATATCGAAAGTTCGAGATATTGGAAAGTTCGAGATATCGAAAGTTTCGAGATATCGATATGTTCGATTTGTCAATAAATGTTCAAGTTAAAAACATTCGTTTTATCAATGTATTCGAGATATCGATGTGTTCGAGTCATCGGTATGTTCGAGATATCGATATGTTCGAGTTATCAATATGTTCAAGTTATTTGACCAATAAGACATTCGTTTTTTGCGTGTACAATGACCTCAGACAAATTTCGTACCTAAACCTCTTAATTTGCGAATGTCTAATCGAATGTCTAATGTCTAACAGATCAATTAGACATTCGTTTTTTTAATGTACATTGATCTCTGATGAATTTGGTACATACATCTCTTAATTTGCGAATGTCTAATCGAATGTCTAATGTCTAATTGACCAATTAGACATTCGTTTTTTTAATGTACATTGATCTCTGATTAATTTGGTACCTAAATCTCTTAATTTGCGAATGTCTAATCGAATGTCTAATGTCTAACTGATCAATTAGACATTCGTTTTTTGCATGTATAATGACCTCCGACGAAATTGGTACCTAAATCCCTTAATTTGCGAATGTCTAATCGAATGTCTTATGTCTAACTGACCAATTAGACATTCGTTTTTTTAATGTGCAATGACCTCCGACGAATTTGGGTTATAGATCTTGTAATTTGCGAATGTCTAATCGAATGTCTAATGTCTAACTGACCAATTAGACATTCGTTTTTTTAATGTACATTGATCTCTGACGAATTTGGTACCTAAATCTCTTAATTTGCGAATGTCTAATCGAATGTCTAATGTCTAACTGACCAATTAGACATTCGTTTTTTGCATGTATAATGACCTCCGACGAATTTGGTACCTAAATCCCTTACTTTGCGAATGTCTAATCGAATGTCTAATGTCTAACTGACCAATTAGACATTCGTTTTTTTAATGTGCAATGACCTCCGACGAATTTGGGTTATATATCTTGTAATTTGCGAATGTCTAATCGAATGTCTAATGTCTAATTGACCAATTAGACATTCGTTTTTTGCATGTACAATGACCTCCGACGAATTTGGTACCTAAATCCCTTAATTTGCGAATGTCTAATCGAATGTCTAATGTCTAACTGACCAATTAGACATTCGTTTTTTGAATGTACAATGACCTCCGACGAATTTGGGTTATAGATCTTGTAATTTGCGAATGTCTAATTGAATGTCTAATGTTGAATTAGACATTCGATATTTAACATTTGCGATTTTTCTGAATGTCTAATTGAATGTCTAATGTCTAATTAGACATTCGATAATCAAAATTAGCGAATGTCTAATCGAATGTCTAACGTCTAATTAGACATTCGAATATTTTTTTTGAATGTCTAATGTCTAACGTCTAATGCTCTGCCAACTTCACACACTTTTATAAATAGGCAAAAACATCCGGCGAATTTTGGGCCCGTAAACTAAACAATTAAAAACGCGTAGCCTAGAAAGTTTGGGAAAAGTGAACTTTTTCTCTGAGCTTTGATGAATTGGGTCAGGGCCGTAAACCAAACAATCAAAAACAGCGTAGCCTAGACAGTTGGGGAAAAGTTATTAAATACAAATTAAATGTGTATAAAGTTTTGTAATAACGGTAGAAGACAAACGTATTTTGTATCTTGTTGTTTCTTAAATCAGTTAATACAATTTATTGATTCATAAAGGTTGTTTTTTTCAATCAAACAACAGAGGGTTTTTTAACAATAATAACATTGGTTTCTCCCTTTTCGATTACGTCACCCCATGGTACAAAATTAAAACCTATCCCATATTGACGCCGCGCTCCCACGCGGCGTCAATAATGCTTTTATTTATAAAGATTGTTCATATTCTTGACAAAGTCAGTCTAAAATGTGCAGATTTGTTTGTACAGGGGACTAGATTAGAGGTGTAAACTGTTCTATTCCTAACAATGTCGCGTATGACTCAAGTATACCCTATGTTTTGGGTACTCAAATAAGACAATTCTTTTGAGTACCCCACATAATAGGCTTTCAGGGTCAAATAAGGGTTTGGGCATGTGAAATACTCACATACAGACACATTCCCACGCCGCTAGAGTAGATGACTTCAACTCTTACTCAATAATAATGCTTTCATTTATTAAGATTTTTCATATTCTTGACAAAGTCAGTCTAAAGTGTGCAGATTTGTTTATACAGGGAACTAGATTATAGGTGTAAACTGTTCTTTTGCCAACAATATCTTTTGACTCAAGTAACCCTATGGTTTGGGTACTCAAATAAGACAATTCTTTTGAGTACCCCACATCATAGGCTTTCAGGGTCAAATAAGGGTTTGGACATGTGAAATACTCATTTTAGCTAGAGCTCTGGTAATATGTGGGAAAGGGTTAAAGTTCTAAACCTTCTCCATGGTGATGTGGTTAGAGAGTCCATCTCAGGTCAGGTCATATAAACCTTTCCTATATATAGGCCAGTCCAGCTTATGTCATTGGACATGTGAAATACTCATTTTAGCTAGATTGTAAAATACACCATTTTGATAAACAATATTTTGACTTGTTTCAAATAAAAGATATCTGTCCCAGAACAACATGTTTACAAAATTAACAAAGAACGTTAGTGATCACGTGATAGGAAAACAATGAAACTATGGTTTTCGGTCCAGGTTTCGAGTTTTGATGCTATTTAGACGTGATGTACCTGGGTCGACACATTCGTTACGCCGATTTCCAAGATTTTATTTCGAATCAAACTCGTATTTACGTTGCTCTATTATATCTTAAAGTTAAATTTACTAATAACTTGTTAAATTATTATTTCACACATATTAGTTTGCAGACTTTTAATGAAAATAAATGCCTATCATGCCTTTGTCGGGAAGGACACGTTGAAAATGCTCAAGAAAAGTATAAATTAAATGAATTCAAAAGTTCGTTCAAAAGTCAATTGCATTTTATTTAATAGATTTAGTAGCTTCTCACAATTTATGACATGCTGTTTAACTATATAACACATGGTTCTTCAAATAAAGGAGAATAATTCATGACTCTGTGATGTAACACAAAATCCCGGACACCATATTATGTCTCATGTGGGAAAGTGTTAAACTTCTAAACCGTCTTCATGGTGTAGTCGGGTCAGGTCATATTAAACACTTATAAACCTTTACGATATACAGGCGCCTCTGCATCAGACATGTTTTCAAAACATTGCGGTACATTGATCAATTTTTTTAGCTCCACTGGCTGAAAGCCAGTCAATTTGAACCAGCCCAGTCAAGCTTACGTCATGGTGAATTAATTGTCTGTCGTACGTGCCTCTGTGCGTCAACGTTTTGCTTCAAAATACTTCTCCTCCCTTACCAGTTGGCCAATTGGGATGAAACTCCATAGGAAGCATCCTCTCAATGTCCTCTCCTAAATTCCTTCATTTTTTTGGATCCATGCAATATTCTGGTTTCCATGGCAACCGAAAGAAGAAAATAGGGAAAACTTCATTTCCTTCAAGCCATGTTGATTGGCGGAAAAACATGGCCAACAGAGGGTGGGGCTATTTTGCCTTATATGGCTAAAGTGAACACTTAAAAAATCTTCTCGTCCGTAAGTGTAAGGCCGATTTTCAAATAATTTTGTAGAAATGTTCCTTTAAGCCATGTTGATTGTTCAAAAATATTTGGACATTTAATTTTTGACAAATGGAAGTGGAGCGATACTGGCCCTCTTGTGCCTCTTGTTCCATTTGCCACAAACTGTCCTCTAAACTAATTTGTTGTGACTTTTTCGAAGAAGAAAAAAAAAATCCGGCTATTGTCACATTGTGTTACCCTTGGCGTTGTCACAAAACTTTGACCTTACCCAGTAAACAAAAGACGTTTGATTGACGTTGTATAGACGTTAGACCCTGACGTTGGATTGACGTTGGATTTTGGTTGGTTTTGCAAAGTGCCTAGACGTCAGAATCCCGACGTCTATCCAACGTCAGAATCCCGACGTCTATACAACGTCAGAATCACGACGTCTATCCAACGTCAGAATCCCGCCGTCTATCCAACGTCAGAATCACGACGTCTATCCAACGTCAGAATCACGACGTATATCCAACGGCAGAATCGCGACGTCTATCCAATGTCAGAATCCAGACGTCCATCCAACATAACAATTTGACCATTCAAGACGAATATCCAACCAATGCCCAGCAACAATATGACCCAAATCGAACTAATTTCCAACCATGTTTTATAATAACCCGATAGCCTAGTGGTTAAGGCATCCGCTTCTGGAACGGGAGGTCTAAGGTTCGAATACCTCATTTTACCCCTTATCTGATATGGCCAGTTGGTTCACCGCCAGCTAGTTAAATAATGGTACCAAAAGCCCGTCTGCTCTGTGCCTGGCGAAAAGATACGACTCGGGATGTAAAAAACATGTTCAGGACATAGGTGTTTCATGAGCATGAAATGGCTGGGCCTTTCAATTGAGTTGACACTATAATAAACAAACACTTTACTTTAACAACAAATCTGCAGCAGACAACTTTGAAAAAAAAATATAGGCAAAACTATGGAAAACCTCTATTAATGACAGTATTATTATTGAATAGAGATGAAAATATTGTGGAAAATGGGGGAAATTGCTCATGATGAGCAATTTCCCAATTTGCCACAGTGTTTTTAAAAGTTGTTTGCTGCAAAAGGCATCAGAAAGTGTCTATATGTGGGAAAAATAAAAATAACTTTTCATCCATTAACATTTACTTTATTACGCAACTTCAGTAAACAACCCTTACATTACGAATACATCATAATGTACAACATTAGATTAAATTTGACAGTTCAATTGCAGTAAATCAGAGCGCCAGTATTTCAGTTATCTCCCTCCTCCACCACGCCTATCTGGGGCATACTTCAAGCAGGTAGCAATCGCAGTCAAGACATCCTGCTCAGTAAAGGATCCTTTCCTTGTTTTGATGACACTAGCTGTAACAAGAAAAATAACTTATGCAACAAGAGGGCCAATATATGGCTCTAAATCAAATCGAATCTGTTCAGTCTAAAATAAAGAGTATTACACAAGCCTTTCACTACCAGTTGTTTTAAAAGTATTCACAGTACATTATATTTATAGCATTTATCTGCTTTTAACAAATAAAATCCTCACAATCAAGCTAAACCTGCCATAAAAACAGCACTTCCTGAATGAGGATATATTTTCAATGATATCATTTATGTGTGCACCGGTCAATTTTAAGCAATGAAATATTGTGTTCTGAAATAATGTGTTCATTTCTTTTACATTCATTATCTAAACAAACTTCAATTATCAGTTTACTCTATCTTAAATGATCATATATACGCATTGTTGAACATTTTTATCAAGCAGTGTCCTCTCGTTTTTCTACCTGGAGAAATCGGCCATTTTGCTTTTGTTTTGAAAAAATTTCCAGTAACTGAGAAAGTAGGTCATAATTTAAAATGGACCGGGAGATTCATTTCCTGTTTTTTTACCTGATGTTGGTGTTGTTAAAGTTCCGCGTGGCTCGCAGAACAATTTTGGCAGAAAAAAAATCCATGTAAAGGTCATGACCCTTGTAGAATACGTAACCTGTAACATTTTCCCTCTTGCCAGCATACTGCGTCAAAGTCCAGACTGAGGCTGTAGCAAATAATCTTTAATTAGAGTCTTTCTTTCAAGACGCCGAACGGGGGAAATGGGCCAAATAAAGAGTTGTAATTAAATTGTGAAGGGATCAGTTACGACGGAAAATATATTTTATAAAATTTAAGGAAATATATATTTTTTTCTTTTCCTAACCCTTATCTAACGTACGTTGGCACAATGTTGTAAACACACATTGTAAAGACATCGGATAAACGTTGGATATTGGTCGCCGATGTCGCGACCAAAATCCAACGCTGATCCGACGTCGGGAATCCAACGTCTATAGACGTTGGACATTGGTCAGGAATTCAACGTTGGATATTGGTCGCGACGAAAATCCAACGCTGATCCGACGTCGGTCCAACGTTTAAACCTAACGTTGCATCGACGTCCGGAATCCAACGTCTATCCGACGTTGGATTATGGTCGCCGACGTCGCAACCTTAATCCAACCATAATCCAACGTTGGTTTGACGTCGGGTGTTTACTGGGTACCTCATAACACCAAAATGGTACATCATTTTCAAATGAAACTTGGTACACATGTTCCCAGGAACAATACGCATGTCTATACTAAGTCACATAACTCCGGCTGTAATAATTATTAAGAAATGCCCCTTTTATGACTTAGACAAAACAGTCGAGCGCTTTGTTCTATATTAATCCTCAATTGTTGTATGTGGGAAATACTGTAAGAATGTATTTATGAATGGCATCTCTGCGGCACTGAGGGTTGTGGAGATAACATTGTTACTGATCAGGATAAATAAAACCTGCATCACTGATAATTTACATTTACAGGGGAAATGTAGACCGATAATTTACATTTACAGGGGAAATGCAGACTGATAATTTACATTTACAGGGGAAATGCAGACTGATAATTTACATTTACAGGGGAAATGCAGACTGATAATGTACATTTACAAGGGAAATGCAGTGTTCTTTTTACTGGAATATTCCAGTAAAAACAGTATGTTTCTTGGGTAAATTATCAGTAAAACATTCAGTCATTCGAAGGTCTCTAGCTAAGGGGCAGAAGACTGTTTTTTTCCAACAATATCATGATTATTATTATGTCTCTAACTGCTAAGCCTTACTATATTGTGGGTTCCAGAAGAAATTGACTCAGAGAGATGATTATTTTTTAAAGACACACACATTCAATATAGGGTAAAAGAGTTGAAAATGGATCTTCGAACATTAAAAACATGTACACACTTTATAGAATTGCTGTTTTGAAATAATCACTTCAAAAGTGGGTGAAGTCCATTCTGATCTGCAGTATCCGTCTTCACATGTTTAACCCTTATCCAAATCTGCTCCAGACGACTATGGTTAAATTATATTTTTTAATGAGACAAGTTGAAAACATTGAGGCGATCGGAGAAATGCAACAATACTTTCCTAAGTTGTCTGCTGCAGAGGTGTCAGAAAGTTCCTGTATGTGGTAAAGGGTTAAAGTTATGTAGTTTGACAGCTGACCCAAATCCCATTCTCCAGATGAAATTCGCAGAATGTAAACTTAATTATGCTTTTATTTTCACAGAAAAAAATAACCTGTCTTTCATTGAGACGTCCGCATTAGATTCCACGAACGTAGAAACAGCCTTCCAACAAATTTTAACTGGTAAGTATATAATATTAGAATCAAGTAATCTGGTCTTTGTACCAATATATCTAATCATTCTGTTTGAACCCTAATCTGTTGGTCCTCAAATGCAATGTTTCACCGAGATATATATTTTAGTTCCTCGACATGTGGAAAATGCTAGTTTCCACACTTTCCGACATACAACAAATCTGCAGCAGACAACTGAAAATATCAGGACAAAAAAGAAAAACTTGATAATTGAAGATTTTATTAATTAAAAGAAATGTAAACATTGTGGCAAAAGGAGAAAGTGCTCATTATTCCAACAAATTTTAACTGGTTAGTATATATTAGAAACCTAGATTAGATCCAAGTAATTTGGTCTTTGTACCAATATATTTGATAATTATACCCCCTTCGAAGGAGAGGGGGTTGGTTATTAGGAGTCACTGTCTCGAGCTGGCTGTCTGTCTGTCTGTCGGTCGGAAGCCATATTTTGTCCGGCCTATTTTTAGCTCACCTGAGCTTTGCTCAAGGTGAGTTATTGTGATCGCCTTTTGTCCGGCGTCCGTCGTCCGTCGTCCGTCGTGCGTCGTGCGTCAACTTCTTCTCCTCAGTAACCAGTGGGTCAATTTGGATGAAACTTCACAGAAAGCATCCTCTCAATGACCTCACCAGAATTCCTTCAAATTTTTGGGATCCATGCAAAATTCTGGTTTCCATGGCAACGAAACCGAAAAAACTTCAAAATTCTTCTTCTCTCGAATTGGTTGGCAGATTTTCAAATAATTTTGTAGAAATGTTCCTTGGGTGATCCTCTATCAGATTCCTTCAAGCCATGTTGATTGGTCAAAAAACATGGCCGCCAGGGGGCGGGGCTATTTTGCCTTTTATGGCTATAATGAAAACTTAAAAAATCTTCTCCTCCATAAGTGTCAGGCCGATTTTCAAATAATTTTGTAGAAATGTTCCTTGGGTGACCCTCTATCAGATTCCTTCAAGCAATGTTGATTGGTCGAAAAACATGGCCGCCAGGGGGCGGGGGCTATTTTGCCTTATATGGCCAAACTATAAACTTAAAAAATCTTCAACATCTTCTCCTCAGTAACCAGTGGGTCAATTGGGATGAAACTTCACAGAAAGCATCCTCTTAATGACCTCACCAGAATTTCTTCAAATTTTTTGGGATCCATACAGAATTCTGGTTTCCATGGCAACGAAACGAAAAAAACTTCAAAATTCTTCTTCTCCCAAACTGGTTGGCAGATTTTCAAATAATTTTGTAGAAATGTTCCTTGGATGACCCTCTACCAGATTCCTTCAAGCCATGTTGATTGGTCAAAAAACATGGCCGCCAGGGGGGCGGGGCTATTTTGCCTTATATGGCTATAGTGAAAACTTAAAAAATCTTCTTCTCCGAAAGTGTCAGGCTGATTTTCAAATGATTTTGTAGAAATGTTCCTTGGGTGACCCTCTATCAGATGACTTGAAGCCATGTTGATTGGTTGAAAAACATGGCCACCAGGGGGGGGGGGGGCGGGACTATTTTGCCTTATATGGCTATAGTGCAAACTTAAAAAATCTTCTTCTCCAAAAGTGTCGGCCCGATTTTCAAATAATTTTGTAGAAATGTTCCTTGGATGACCCACTTTCAGATTCCTTCAAGCCATGTTGATTGGTCAAAAAACATGGCCGCCAGTAGGCAGGGCTATTTTGCATTATATGGCTATAGTGAAAACTTAAAAAATCTTCTCCTCCAAAAGTATCTGGCCGATTTTCAAATAATTTTGTAGAAATGTTCCTAGGGTGACCCTCTATCAGATTCCTTCAAGCCAAGTTGATTGGTCGGAAACTATGGCTGCCAGGGGGCGAGGCTTATATAGCTAAAGTGAAAAAAAATAAAAAATCAGGTGAGCGATTCAAGGGCCATCATGGCCCTCTTGTTTCAGAGAAAACTTTAAGCTATTATGTTACCCTTGGCGATGTTGTCAATTGAAGTTTCATGGATAAAAGTGTTTCTTTTAATTGTATATACATTTAATGATGTATATATGGATATATGTATATCGCCATAATAAGGCATTACAATGTACTTTTATTTTCCTCTTAATGACCTCACCAGAATTTCTTCAAATTTTTTGGGATCCATACAGAATTCTGGTTTCCATGGCAACGAAACGAAAAAAACTTCAAAATTCTTCTTCTCCCAAACTGGTTGGCAGATTTTCAAATAATTTTGTAGAAATGTTCCTTGGATGACCCTCTACCAGATTCCTTCAAGCCATGTTGATTGGTCAAAAAACATGGCCGCCAGGGGGGCGGGGCTATTTTGCCTTATATGGCTATAGTGAAAACTTAAAAAATCTTCTTCTCCGAAAGTGTCAGGCTGATTTTCAAATGATTTTGTAGAAATGTTCCTTGGGTGACCCTCTATCAGATGACTTGAAGCCATGTTGATTGGTCGAAAAACATGGCCACCAGGGGGGGGCGGGACTATTTTGCCTTATATGGCTATAGTGCAAACTTAAAAAATCTTCTTCTCCAAAAGTGTCGGCCCGATTTTCAAATAATTTTGTAGAAATGTTCCTTGGATGACCCACTTTCAGATTCCTTCAAGCCATGTTGATTGGTCAAAAAACATGGCCGCCAGTAGGCAGGGCTATTTTGCATTATATGGCTATAGTGAAAACTTAAAAAATCTTCTCCTCCAAAAGTATCTGGCCGATTTTCAAATAATTTTGTAGAAATGTTCCTAGGGTGACCCTCTATCAGATTCCTTCAAGCCAAGTTGATTGGTCGGAAACTATGGCTGCCAGGGGGCGAGGCTTATATAGCTAAAGTGAAAAAAAATAAAAAATCAGGTGAGCGATTCAAGGGCCATCATGGCCCTCTTGTTTCAGAGAAAACTTTAAGCTATTATGTTACCCTTGGCGATGTTGTCAATTGAAGTTTCATGGATAAAAGTGTTTCTTTTAATTGTATATACATTTAATGATGTATATATGGATATATGTATATCGCCATAATAAGGCATTACAATGTACTTTTATTTTCGCTGAGCTAATTAAGATGTATCAAGATCCCAGCTCAATATTTGAAAGAAGAAGAAGAAGAATTATTAAAATGCTGAATGAAATTGTTTCATGTTTTTGCAGTATTTAAAATAAAATTTAAAGTTTAACGAAGAAAATGTACGAGTTTGTATTGTAAAGTTGTCTATGTCAATGCATATGTGGGAAATATTAGAAACCTTCAGCAGACTATTGCGAAAACATCTAAGAGGAAATGTCTCCTTTTCCCACAACGTTTGAAGAAACTTTTACAAAAATGTTTTATATTGTTAATTATTCAAATACTTATAAATGAAGATATAACAGGAAAATCCTAAATGTAATCAATGTATAACTGAAAGTGGTAATTTAGTATAGATGAGAAAACATTTTTGGGTAATGACTTGAGAGAAACAAGCCGAGCCCCTGTAGCTCAGTCGGTAGCGACGCAGGCTGTCAATCCAAGGGTTGTGAGTTTGAATCCCGGCTTGGCCAACTTTCTTTCCGACGATAGACAAAAGTCAATGCGACATGCGTCATTCATCTTCACCAATGGGCTAAGTCTATGTGGAAAAGCAGCCAGTTGCTTGGGAAGTTTGTTGTGTGGAGTACTGGTGTGAGAAAACCAGGAAATGTATGATAAGGTGAACTGGCCGCCGTGATATAACTGAGAAATTGTTAAAAACGACGTTAAACCCCAATCAATCAATCAATGAGAGAAACTACTCATTGTGTATAGAAAATATATTGATTTAAAATAAAATAATTTTGTTTCTATTTTATCATTTTAATTTGAAAATAACTTTAAATTGACCGGAGTACTGGTGTGAGAAAACCAGGAAATGCATGGTTTAATAGGTGAACTGGCCGCCGTGATATAACTGAGAAATTGTTAAAAACGGCGTTAAACCCCAATCAATGAGAGAAACGACTCATTGTGTATAGAAAATATATTGATTTAAAATAAAATGATTTTGTTTCTATTTTGTCATTTTAATTTGAAAATAACTTTAACCCTTTCCCTCATATAAACGCTTTCTGACGCCTCTGCAGCAGATGGCTTTTTGAAAACATAGTGACAAAAGAAGAAATTGAACAAAACGTGCAATTTCTCCTTTTGCCACAATGTTTTCCACTTTTTGTCATAGGTTATCCATTCAACTATGGAGATTTTCTATGTTTTGACAAAATAAGTTCAAAGTCGTCTGCTGCAGAATTGTCGTATGAGGGAAAGGGTTAAATTGACCCTTTGATAAATCCCAACTTTTTCTCCACTAAAATTTTACTGGCAAGGACAGCAACTAAAATGAACCCTTTCCTAAATACAACTTTTAAAAACCTATGGACAAAGTGATGGCAAACCTGTATATAGATAAATGTACAATGGTGATAACTTTGTTTCAAAAGGAGAATTTGCTAATCAAAACAATGTTTTCCAAAGTCATCTGCTGCAGAGGCGTCGGGAAGTGACTGTATGTGTTAACTGTTTTAAACATAAACTAATTTCAAGATAATGATATATAATAATGAAGTAAATTCAATTAAGGAATGGACAGCTTTTTTTTCGTGTTCATGGGGGTATGAACAAAAAAACCTGATCACGCGCTATGAAACCGCAAAGCGGTTTCATAGAATGTGTGATCAGGTTTTTTTTTTCATATCCCCCATGAACACGAAAAATAAGCTGTCCATTCCTTATATTTTAGCATTAATATGGCTTTTACCGTTGGTGATAAACATAATAGTAATTTAATAACTTTATTTTCCATAATATAGAACGTCAAACATTAGTCCAATTTGGCGCCAAAAGTAATAACGTTATGACGTGACGTCACTTTCTTAGTATTCGGTCGCTTTTTCCAAGAATCCAAGGAAAAATTTTGTTCATGAGCTTATGAACAAAAATTTTCAGCCAATCACAGACAAGCAAAAGTGCACAAAAAAAACTAAAATATATACAAATATATATACACCTAAAATTGTCAAACTGCATAATGGTAATTGTACGTAATTTCCTCATCATATGATTAAAAAAGAAATTATGAAATTGATTTAAATAGTTAATTATAGATTAATAGATCTTAACAGTTATGCTGATTACATGTTGAATACGTATAACTTTGTATGTACTATATAATTTGCTTTGTCCACGAAATGACTTACAATTTGTTCTCTTTTTTAAGTTCAACGAAAAGACCAGTCCACAAATTGACCTACAAAACCTTAAAAGAGATTTTGTGCAGACTTGTTAACTTCTTCTTAATCTTATGTAGGTCTGATATAGCCACCAACCTTTTTCATTAACCCTTTCCCTCATATAGACGCTTTATGGCGCCTCTGCAGCAGATGGCGCTTTGAAAACATAGTGACAAAAGAAGAAATTGCACAAAACGTGCAATTTCTCCTTTTGACACAATGTTTTCCACTTTAAGTCATAGGTTATCATAGGGAAAGGGTTAAAATATATGTTGATATTTCCTTATTATTTTTTCCAGATTGTTTAATAATGTCTAAGCCATATAAAGTGTGGAATAGTGATAGGAAGAGCAAGAAATCTGTTACAGCCTCAAACCTAGATGAATTGAAAGTGAGAGGTACTGTTAATATGTTATCTTATCACTTTATTTGTTCTTGTATACATTCAAATGAGAGGTACTTTTATGTTTAAACACTTTATTCTTTATTCTTTCTCTAGATACATTCAAATGACTCATGATTAATTGAGAGGCACTGTTATGTTTTAACACTAATACTATCCTGTATTCTTTCACTTAAACATTCAAATGAGAAGTACTGTTTATGTTTAAACACTTTATTCTTTCTCTTTTATATTTAAATGAGAGGTATCGTTATGTTTAAACACTTTATTCTTTCTCTTATACATTCAAATGAGAAGTACTGTTTATGTTTGAACACTTTATTATTTTTCTTTTATATTTAATTGTGAGGTATTGTTATGTTTAAACACTTTATTCTTTCTCTTATACATTACAATGAGAGGTACTGTTATGTTTCAACACTTTATTCTTTCTCTTATACATTACAATGAGAGGTACTGCTATGTTTAAACATTGGGTTGTTTTGCCTAATATGGCAATAGTGAAAACTAAAAATTATTGTCTCCAATGAAATATTCTTTTTTAGAAATGTTCCTTAAAGCCGTTTATTAAAATGGTATAAAATAATGTCCGCCAGGGAGCAGGGTTGTTAGCCTTAAGTTATATTGGTGTTTTACCTTTTATGGCTGTAGTGATTTAATTTTTGCTTAATGGCATAAGAGCGATACTGGATCTCTTGGGCCTCTTGTGTTTAATTCTTGCATTGTTTTCTAATGAATTTTACTCATTACACATGTAATCATAATGCTTTTGCCCTAGACCAAAGTTCCAACTTTATTCTTTCTGTTCAGCTAGAGAAAAACTTGGTATACCATCAGATGAGGCAGTGAAAATTGTATTTGAGACGGATGGTACGGAGGTGGACGAGGACGATTACTTCCAGTTTTTACCCTTTAACACAACCCTACTGGTTCTCCGGCAAGAAGAGGTGTGGAAAGATGCTTCCGAAGGTAGGCCTTAAATCACACAAAAAAGCCCACAGTCAATATGGTAAAACCTTTAGAACATACAAACAATATCTGACAACTTCGTAGTAGATGACTTATGAAAATATTGTGGGAAAATCATTCAATTGTTGTTTTTAGCTCTACTGGCCAAAGGCCAGAACAGCTTATGCCGTGGTGTGGTGTCCGTTGTGCGTCTGTGCGTCTGTAAAAATTTGCTTGTGAATGCGATAGTCTTCAGTTTTGATTGGATCTCAATCAAACTTATACAGTAGTTAGATATAATAGAGCTTGTGAACACAATAGAGGCTCCATTTACTATCTGATCTTCACCAAACTTACACAGTAGCTTGGTTTCTTTTGCAAACCAGTCAGATCCGGCCATGCAAGACTGGATTATGGCCCTTGAAATTGTCAGAATTGCTATAATAGAGCTTGTAAAATCGATAAAGTCTTCAGTTTTGATTGTATCTCAATCAAAGATATACAGTAGTTAGATATCTATAAGATCTCGGTTCTTTTCGCAAACCAGCCAGATCCGCCCATGGATTATGGCCCTTGAAATTGTCAGAATTGCTATAATAGAGCTTGTGAACGCGATAAAGTCTTCAGTTTTGATTGTATACAGTACAGTCGAACCTGGTTAATCCGGACACTTTGGTTACCAGAGAAAAAAGTCCGGATTGCGAATCTTCCTGATTAACGATTTAGAAATTTTACCGGCGCAAAATTGTCATATTAGCCTGAAAATAGGAGTCAATGGTTCGGACCCAATATTATGATTATATTTATATAGGTGAATTCAAGCAGTTAAAAAATTGCAAACTATCAGTACGATTTTGTTCTCTTCAAGTTTTATTTACCTCTAGATTGCACCGTTTGTCGTAAGCGAAGCTTATCATGAAATATACAAAAACTGGATAACATATATACGTAAACAATGTTATAATTTGAAAAATGAGCATCAAAATATACAAATATGGAACACTTTATTATTTTTTGTCAGATCTCCACTTGTCTCTGGGTCAAAATGTCGAAATTTTAATCTTAAAATCAGTTTATATCATGTTGGCAATCAACGCCTGATTGGCTGCTATTTTATGACTGCTAATCAAAGTAAACAATGACACATGCTAGCTGATTATGGAACAGTCCTATTACACTGTATACAGAACACAGCTTTTAACACATATTGTTAGGACAAACAGACATACTAAAAAACTATGACACGCAACAAGATTTACACAATCTGTATAATCCGGACTAATTGAGAGAAAAAAAAACCATATACATGTTTGGACTTATGGACTAATGGAGCGGATTTTATGTGTAAATGGTTGCTCCGTTCCCGATATTTTTTGTCCGGTTCCGGAACGCGAATTTCCGTATTAACGGAGGATAAATCCGTTTCTTGAATTTTTGTCCGGATCGCGAATTTTCCGGATTAACGGCGTCCGGTTTAACGAGGTTCGACTGTAGTTAGATATCTATGATAATTTGGTTCCTTTCGGAAAACAAGCCAGATGTGCCCTTGCATGACTGGATTATGGCCCTTGAAATTGTTAAAATTGCTATAATACAGCTTGTGAACACAATAGAGCCTCCATTTACTATTCAATCTTCACCAAACTTAGATAGTAGTTAAATATTGATGAGAGCTCGGTTCCTTTCGCAAACCAGCCAGATCCGCCTATGCAAGACTGGATTATGGCCCTTGAAATTGTCAAAATTGCTATAATAGAGCTTGTGAACACAATAGAGGCTCTATTTATCATCTGATCTTCACCAAACTTAGATATTAGTTAAATATTGATGAGAGCTTGGTTCCTTTTGAAAACCAGCTAGATGTGCCCTTGCATGACTGGATTATGGCCCTTGAAATTGTCAAAATTAGTATAATACAGCTTGTGAACACAATAGAGCCTCCATTTACTATCGATCTTCACCAAACATAGATAGTAGTTAAATATTGATGAAATCTCAGTTCCTTTCGCAAACCAGCCAGATCCGCCTATCAAAAACTGGATTATGGCCCTGAAATTGTCAAAATTGCTATAATACAGCTTTGTGTGACCCTTTTTAAAAGTTGTTCAAGCCATATTGATTAGTGGAAATTTTAAAAAACATGAAAAAGGTGCAAAATAAAATACTTTAAAATTCCATTTTCACTAAAACGCTTGACTGATTTCAAGATAAATTAGTAGAAACGTTTCTTTAACTTCAGTTACCCCCTCTTCATAATTTGTTAAAGCCATATTGATTGGTTGAAAAAACATAGTCATCAGATGGCATCCGAAAAGAGGTTAAATGAACTTTAAGCTTCAAACGACTTCAAACGACTGGACCATTTCATTTTCATATTAATAAATGTATAATTATTGAATTGAGTTGAAAACATTTTTGGCAGAAGGAGAAAGTGCCTGTTATGATTAATTTTCCTCCAACCACATTTTTTTTCAAAAAGTCATCTGCTGTAGATATATCAAAATATGTCTGATTTTGGAATGGTTTAACACGCATTTTAACGCAATAGCAGCAGACGACTTTTGAAAACATTGAGCCCAAAGGTGAAATTGCTCATGATGAGCAATTTCACCTTTGGCCACATTTTTTTCCACTTATAGTCATTGGTTATCCTTTCAATTATAGAGATTTTCTATTTTTTGGCAAAACATGTTCAAAGTCGTCTGCTGCAGAATTGTCGTAAGAGGAAAAGGGTTAAGAAAACATGTATAAGTTATTTTTACATGTTCATGTTTAATTCAAAATGTTAAATAACTCCTTTTTTTCTATAATAGTGGTTGGCCGAGATGAAGTTGACTTTATGATGCCAGATGGAACGGAGGTCTCTGATAGAGTGAAGCAACTGGCAGCAGGGCTAAGGAAAGAAATAACAAGAGTTATAACTTTCTCCAATGAAGATCTACAGGTATTTAACCCTTTCCCTCATACGACAATTCTGCTGCAGACGACTTTGAACATAATTCGTCAAAAAATGGAAAATCTCTTTAATTGAATGGATAACCTGGACTAAAACTGAAAAACATTGTGTCAAAAGGAGAAATTGCTCGTTTTGAGCAATTTCTTCTTTTGTCACTATGTTTTCAAAAAACCGTCTGCTGCAGAAAAGGCGTCAGAAAGCGTCTATATGAGGGAAAAGGGTTAATAACTCCGGTTTAAAACTTTACAACTTACAACAAAACTGTAGTGGAAGAGCGTCTGCCTCTCGTACCAAGAGTCCCGGGTTCGAGTCCCGTGATGAGCAGGTTCTGCCTTTGGGATTTTTCCTACCCAACGGCGTGAGTACTGATTATGTCTCCAGGAAGCTGACATCCAGCGTGATTAATATAAGCTTAAAGCTTGTTTTGCAATCGATGTAAAATAAATAAGTTTGAACTAATAAAACTGCAGCAGATGGATTAAAAACATCTTGTTAGAACATGGAAAATGTCTATAAATGAAGGTATTGTTACTGAAAAAATATGAAAACATTGTGGCAAAAGAAGGAATTACTCCTTTTGTTGTTTTGAGAAGTCATCTGCTGCAAAATAAGGTCAAAAAAACATCTTTGAAAAGATATGGGAAATTTCTCAATATGAAGGTACATGTATGAGTTAAAAACATTCAGGCAAATGGAGAAATTTATCATAATGATAAGTGTCATCTGCTGCAGACATGTATACATCTACATGTGGGAAAGGATTAACTAGTTATCCAGGACTATTGATAAAGGACCCAATTCATGTCCAGAAATCAATTTGTCACCCCAAATACTTTTTGTAGCACTCAAAAGAATTGTCCCATTTCAGTTCTCTTTGCCACATTATGAAGAGGCATTTTGCCGCATTTGCAGTCTAGGACTTTTAAAAAATAAGAGCATTTCTTCTTTTGCCATATTTTTTCAATTTTATTTAAAGTTTTACCTTTATTCATAGAGATTTTCTACATTTTTGCATATATGTTTGCAAAGTCATCTGCTACAGGTTTGATGTATGTTGGTTAGGGTTAAATATTTATTATTCAGAGTTAAAATTTAAAAGCAACATTGAACCATTTATTAATATTCATCTTGTTTGTTTGTTTGGAGTTTAACGCCGCTTTCAACAGCTTTGGTCATATCACGGCGGTCAGTGCACCTACCCATATTTTCCTGGCTTTCCCACACAAGTACTTACACAACATTCTTTCGAAGCCACTGACTACTTTCTCACATAGATCAGAGGTGAGAGGCAATGAAAAACATCGCCCGAAAGAATGTCGCCGCAACCGGGTATCGAACCCGTGACCTCCAGATCACGAGTCAGATACACTACCAATTGAGCTACCCGGCCGGGTCAATATTCATCTTGAGACCTGTGGATGTCTGTTTTTTAGACCATGGTTGTTGTTGTTGATAATAATATCTATTTAACCATTTCTCACATGCAGATACATTTTGACTCATCCACAGTTGAAACTTTTTAAAAATAATTTTTCTCCATTTGTGACAATATATTTAATTATTTTCAATATTGAAACTTTCATTTATAGTCAGTACTATAAAAACTAATACCTGTATTTTTTTGAATTGGACTGCTGCAGCTTTGTTTTAACATAAGAAGTGTATGTTTTTCAAGCAAATTGAATATAAACCCTTTCCCACATACAGACACTTTCTAAGGCCTTTGCAGCAGAAGCCTTTGGAAATCATAATGAGCAACTTTTCCTTTTGCCATAATGTTTTCAACTCTATTCAATAATAATACTTTCATATATATAGAAAATTTGCATATTATTTTCCAGCTGTTTGCAACCAGTTTTCTGCTGCATTTTGGGAAAGGGTTAAACATTAAACGAGAGCTTATTTTGATAAATGATATGAAGAAAAATAGACCTTCTGAAATTTACAACCAATAACATTCAGACTACATGAAAGCCTGTTACTATTAACCCTTTCCCAAATATAACAAGACGAATTTTGATGCAGAGCATCAAAGGACGCCGCGCATGATTTTGAAGCATGACTTAAAGGAAGCAGATGTAGTTCAGTACATTTAAATAACGTGTGAAAACAGACAGGATGTAAATATTTCGAACAAGAAGGCCAAATGTCCCTTTATCATAACCAAAAAGGCCAAGATGTGCCTATATTGCTCACCTGGCTACCATAGCCTATAATAAAAGGTTACCATACAACATGAAGTTTCTTAATTTTTTACCAATACACGGTTTCAAATCGATATCTCGAAATGTTCGAGAAAAAAAAAAAAAAAAAAAAAAAAAAAATCAAGATATCGCAAATTTCTGAGATAACGAGAAAAAAAAAATATAAAAAAAAATAATCGAGAAATCGAAATGTTCGAACATATTGAAACTTTTTTTTTTTTTCTTTTTTTTTTTCCGATATCTCGAACTTTCCGATATCTCGAACTTTCCGATATCTCGAACTTTTCGAAAAAGAAAATTATATTTTTTTTTGATATCTCGAACTTTCCGATATCTCGAACTTACCTTTTTTTTTCAATATCTCGAACTTTCCGATATCTCGAAATTTTCGGTATCTCGAACTTGTTGATATCTCGTACTTGTCGATATCTCGAACTTTCCGATAAAGTTCGAGATATCGAGAAAAAAAAAATAAAGATATCGAAAAGTTCGAGATATCGAAAGTTCGAGATATTGGAAAGTTCGAGATATCGAAAGTTTCGAAATATCGATATGTTCGATTTGTCAATAAATGTTCAAGTTAAAAACATTCGTTTTATCAATGTATTCGAGATATCGATGTGTTCGAGTCATCGGTATGTTCGAGATATCGATATGTTCGAGTTATCAATACCAATAAGACATTCGTTTTTTGCGTGTACAATGACCTCAGACAAATTTCGTACCTAAACCTCTTAATTTGCGAATGTCTAATCGAATGTCTAATGTCTAACTGATCAATTAGACATTCGTTTTTTTAATGTACATTGATCTCTGATGAATTTGGTACATAAATCCCTTAATTTGCGAATGACGAATTTGGAACCTAAGTATAGTAATTTGCGAATGTCTAATCCAATGTCTAATGTCTAACTGACCAATTAGACATTCGTTTGTTGCACGTACAATGACCTCCGACGAATTTGGTACCTAAATCTCTTAATTTGCGAATGTCTAATCGAATGTCTAATGTCTAACTGACCAATTAGACATTCGTTTTTTGATTGAACGTTGACCTACGACGAATTTGGAACCTAAATATCGTAATTCGCGAATGTCTAATCGAATGTCTAATGTCTAACTGACCAATTAGACATTCGTTTTTTGCATGTACAATGACCTCCGACGAATTTGGTTCCTAAATCCCTTAATTTGCGAATGTCTAATCGAATGTCTAATGTCTAACTGACCAATTAGACATTCGTTTTTTGAATGTACAAGGACCTCCGACGAATTTGGGTTATAGATCTTGTAATTTGCGAATGTCTAATTGAATGTCTAATGTCTAATTAGACATTCGATAATCAAAATTAGCGAATGTCTAATCGAATGTCTAACGTCTAATTAGACATTCGAATATTTTTTTTGAATGTCTAATGTCTAACGTCTAATGCTCTGCCAACTTCACACACTTTTATAAATAGGCAAAAACATCCGGCGAATTTTGGGCCCGTAAACTAAACAATTAAAAACGCGTAGCCTAGAAAGTTTGGGAAAAGTGAACTTTTTCTCTGAGCTTTGATGAATTGGGTCAGGGCCGTAAACCAAACAATCAAAAACAGCGTAGCCTAGACAGTTGGGGAAAAGTTATTAAATACAAATTAAATGTGTATAAAGTTTTGTAATAACGGTAGAAGACAAACGTATTTTGTATCTTGTTGTTTCTTAAATCAGTTAATACAATTTATTGATTCATAAAGGTTGTTTTTTTCAATCAAACAACAGAGGTTTTTTTAACAATAATAACATTGGTTTCTCCCTTTTCGATTACGTCACCCCATGGTACAAAATTAAAACCTATCCCATACTGACGCCGCGCTCCCACGCGGCGTCAATAAAACTTCAGCAGATGACTTTGAAAACATATGTGCTTAAAGTTGGAAAATCTCCATAAATGAAAGTATATTGATTGAAGAGAGTTGAAAGCATTGTGACAAACAAAGGAAAACAATGTTTTCAAATTTCGTCTGCTGTAGATGCGTCTGCAAGTAGGAAAGTTATGAAAAGATTCTAGAATGGGCCCAATGACTCGAATGTGAATTCTGCAGCAGACGACTTTGAACGTAATTTGTCAAAACATAGAAAATCTCCATAATTGAATGGATAACCTATGACAAAAAGTGGAAAACATTGTGGCAAAAGGAAAAATTGCACGTTTTGTGCAATTTCTTCTTTTGTTACTATGTTTTCAAAAAGCCGTCTGCTGCAGAGGCGTCAGAAAGCATCTATATGAGGGAAAGGGTTATGCAGATACCTCTCTGACTGTGTTGAGAAAATGGAATCTCAGCTGTTCTCCTCTCACAGTTGTATTCATTTTTCATTTGAAACCAGGAAATGGCGGAGATGAGTTCTTCAAATCTAGCTCAGCTTCTTGGAGACACAGAGACATATGCTAAAGTTGTGCAGGAGGCATGCCAGAGACATTTGGACGAGAGACAACAAACAACAGAAGCCATGGAACTGTTGAAGTTATACCATAAAGCTAGGGTACACAGTCTCTATGTAGAAGATGACGAACCGAAAAGACAGAAATTATCACATACATAAAACATTGCCTTTCTTGTTCTCATCATTTAACCCTTTCCCACCTACAGATGCATTTTGACTACATGTTATCTGCAGCAGACGACTATTAAAATCTAAGTCACATAAGCAGATTTTTCTAAAAAAACCAATAAATTCCTCCTTTTGCCACAATGTTTTTAACTCTTATACAATAATTAAACTTTCATTAAAAGGGGTTTTCCTCATTCGCGCAAATATGTTATCAATCTTGTCTGTTGCAAAAGATGTATGTGGGAAAGGGTTAATTATTTTCCAGACAAGACATTCTAGAGCCATTATATTGTGGGAAATTGAAAGATTCCTAAGAAACAATAACTCATTTTCCCACCAAAGGTTGTCTTCAAATGTCATGGAAAGGTTTAACATTAAATTTCTGCTTGCAGCAGACTTTTGAAAACATTGTGACAAAAAGAGATATTGCTCAAAACAAGCAATTTCTCCTTATTGCCACAATGTTTTCAACTCTTTTCAATAATTGTTACTATCAATTATAGAAATATCTTAATTTCTCACAATGTTTTTGACTCGGTATCTGCTATATTTACATTATTCATGTTACAGTTTTACCAGCATACATTTGATTTATATAGTTAACCCTTTCCCTCATATAGATGCTTTCTGTCGCCTCTGCTGCAGACGGCTTTTTGAAAACAAAGTGACAAAAGAAGTAATTACTTAAAACGAGCAATTTCTCCTTTTGACACATTGTTTTCCACTTTTAGTCATAGGTTATCCATTAAATTTTTAGAGATTTTCCATTTTTTTCCATTTTTTGACAAATATGGTCAAAGTCGTCTGCTGCAGAAATGTCATATAACGGATTCTGTTCAATTCTCCCGTTTCCTTGGCCCTATACCACATGTAGACGCATTTTGACACTTATGCAGAAAACAACTTTTGAAAACATTGTGGCCAAAGGAGAAAATGCTCATAATAAGTAATTTCCTATCTTGCCAGAATGTTGTCAATAATTAAACATTCATTTATAGGAATTATCTGTGTTTTTTTGCCGAAATGTTAGCAAAATTGTTTGCTGCTGATTTTATGTATGTATGTGGAAAATGGATAATGTGTTTCTTGTTTGTGACAAAGGCGTCTAATGTGGTCTGTTTCTGTGTCAAAGGTATAGTTTTATTATTGTAACAATATACATATCTAATAATCTTTCTATGCAATATAATCATCTTTTTTTGTTTACTCATCTTACATTAAATATATATGTTACAGTGTTACATGGCACTATAAATTGACATATGTGATTTTTAGCTTGACTATTCGAAGAATATGAGAGCTTTACTACTCGCCCCGGCGTCGGCGTCTCCGTCGGCGTCCGGTTAAAGTTTTAGGGCAAGTTGGCATTTTTTTGTGCTAGGGCTTTCATATTTGGAATATAGTTACATCTTATACCTTTATTCACATTGAATGCTGTAGGTGCTGAGTGTGACCTTCTTTTTGGGGAAAAAAACATGATTTTCTGTGGTTAAAGTTTTAGGGCAAGTTATATTTTTATGCCCCGGCATACGAAGTATGAGGGGCATATAGTTTTCCGGTCTGTTAGTCCGTCCGTCCGTCCCGCTCAGGTTAAAGTTTTTGGTCAAGTAAGATTTTAGTGAAGTTGATGTACTATCATTATGAAACTTCACACAAATGACAATCAACATATCATTGTTTAAAAAATTGTATCAATTTGAGGTTGGACCAACTGTTCGTCCGTCTGTTCGTCTGTCTGTTCGTCCATTCCATTCTCAGGTTAAAGTTTTTGGTCAAGTTAGATTTTAGTGAACCTGATGTCCTATCATTATGAAACTTCACACAAATGACAATCAACATATCATTGGTTAAAAAATTGTATCAATTTGAGGTTGGACCAACTGTTCGTCCGTCTGTTCGTCTGTCTGTTCGTCCATTCCATTCTCAGGTTAAAGTTTTTGGTCAAGTTAGATTTTAGTGAACCTGATGTCCTATCATTATGAAACTTCACACAAATGACAATCAACATATCATTGTTTAAAAAATTGTATCAATTTGAGGTTGGACCAACTGTTCGTCCGTCTGTTCGTGTGTCTGTTCGTCCATTAACAACCGGGGCATCCGTGTTCCATGGACACATTTTTTTTTTTTTTTTTTTTTCTCAATAAGTACTTGTGCTAGGGCTTTCATATTTGGAATATAATTACATCTAATACCTTTCTTCATATTGTATGCTGAAGATTTAGAGTGTGACCTTCTTTTTGGGGTAAAAGATGATTTTGGCCGGTTAAAGTTTTAGGGCAAGTTGGCATTTTCATTTAATTTTTAAATTTTTCTCAATAAGTATTTGTGCTAGGGCTTTCATATTTGGAATATAGTTACATCTTATACCTTTCTTCACATTGAATGCTGAAGATGCTGAGTCAGTGATCTTCTTTTTGGGGTAAAAGATATGATTTTGGCCGGTTAATGTTTTAGGGCAAGTAGGAATTTTCATTTATTTTTAACTTTTTCAAGATAAGTACTTGTGCTAGGGTTTTCATATTTGGAATATAATTACATCTAATACATTTCTTCATATTGTATGCTGAAGATGCTGAGTTAGACCTTCTTTTTGAGGTAAAAGACATGATTTTGGGTGGTTAAAGTTTTAGGGCAAGTTGGGATTTTCATTTAACTTTTTAATTTTTCTCAATAAGCACTTGTGTTAGGGCTTTCATATTTGGAATTTGATTACATATAATAGCTTTTTCACATTGTATGTTGAAGATATGAAAACATGATTTTTGGTTGATTTTGAGAATTTGAGATAAATTCATTATTTTTGGTTACATTAATTTTGAATTATCAAATATAGTTCTTCACCATATCAAATGGGTTTTGGTGTCAAACATTTGGAAAACCTTTTTGTAAGGTTTTGCTATTTTTCGGACTAGTCAGTTTTAACATTTGCGTTTAGCTCAACTTTAAAGTTTTGATTTTAGCTTGACTATTTGAAGAAAAATGAAACTTTACTACTCTCCCCGGTGTCGGTGTCCGGTTAATGTTTTAGGGCAAGCTGGCATTTTCATTTATAACCCTTCATTCAAATCAGTATTCATACTTTACACATTTGTTAAGGACCATCACACAATTAGGTTACATAACTCCATTGTATCCTAAATATGGAGTTATGGCCCTTGATTGATTAGGAAATTTGAATTTTTAAATTACATATATTTAAATGTATGTATCTATTCAGTTGCTTTTACATATAGAGTATATATGATTTAATAGTACTTAAAGGCAATATACTGAAACAGTGCTTAAGTGAATAAGCATTGTAAAGTCGAGCGCGCTGTCCTCTGACAGCTCTTGTTAAAAATATCCTTACAATCTAATCAACGACAATATCATAGGTCCTAGACATTTTAAGATTTGTCAGTTTCCATAATTGGTTTGATACTTTGCAGATTTTTATATAAAGTGAAGAACTCTCTACAGTCCATTTAACCCTTAAAATTGGTCTGTGTAGCTCAAAAGGGAATCTTATTGCATTATGCAAACAATGAAGTCTCACATAGTGCATATGCACTAGAGCCTTCACTTAGAAGGAACAAAGTTGTTTTTTGTGGGGAAGAAAAATATAAAATAATATTAAAACATAAGCCTTTCCAACATATAACAATTCTGAAGCAGATGACTTTGAAAACAAGTAGATAAAAATGTGGAAATTCTCTATAAATGAATGTAGAACTATTAAAAAGAGTTGAAATGATTGTGGACAAGGGAGAAATTGCTCATTATGGACCAATTTCTCATTTTGTCACAATGTTTTCAAAAGTCATCGGAGGCAGATATATGAATATGTGTCTACAGACGGGAAAGGGTTTGTGTGACACCAACTGGCAACACAGATACAACAAGGCATTCTTTTGCCCAACATAGCACAGTTACATATATATTTACTCCTGTGATACCTTGATGAATACATTTTAATACTTTCCCACATACAGCAAATCTGCACCAGACGACTTTGAAAACATGTAGGCAAAAATGTGCAAAATCTTTTTAATTGAAAGCAAAATTGTTGAAAAGAGTTGAAAACATTGTGAAAATAAAGAGAAATTGCTCGTCTTGAGCAATTTCTTATTTTGTCACGATGTTTTCAAAAGTTGTCTGCTGCAGAGGCATCAGAAAGTGTTTGTATGAAGGAAATGGTTAATGCTGTATAAATCTTAATCTGTAACAGCATTTTCAATCTCGACGTAAATATAACACTTGTGGCATAACACCTGCCAGCACATCCGTGATAAGGATCCAAATAAAGAACCTTGAAGTAATGTTTGACTATTAAACAAACAGTGCAGAGACAGATCAGACTATGCAGATGTGTTGGCTCAACTCAATTAAACCACGAGTTAACACATACAAGATATTAACAATGTATATTAAAACTTGGCAGCCTATAAACTTTACATACTGCCACTATTTGTCATAAGCGTCCTTTTCAAAATGTGTTCTACAAAACACACTGCTTATTTAGTTTTATGTGTATTTTTATACTTTTTTTTAAGAATAAACAATTTGCTTACCTGAATATATTCTTTCAGAATTATTTTTATATTTTGCCATTAGACAACTTGTATACATATATATACAAACATGTTCTTTTCCCACAAAATGTTTTCAAATCGGAGTTTCTCTATCAAATCTTTGCTCTCAGTGTTAAAGATATGCACACAAATACTACTAAAGCAGTTACAAATATTATGGGAAATGGAGAATAATTCAATGTTTTCATTTCCTTAAATATTTTTAGTTCACCTGAGCCCGGAGTGAGTGATCACTAACGATGTGGAATCATCTTCTGTCCATTCACATTTCCCAAATCAATTTTAAAATAATTTTCCTTAGAATGTTACTTAGGTGGTCATCTTAATGAGCAATTTCTCCCTTTGTCTACTGCAGATTTATCCTATGTGAGAAAGGGCATAATTCAAATTTTTTTTGGGGGGTTTTACACTGTTTTCAACATAATTTCAGTTTTATCACGGCGTCAGTTCACATATTCATGATCCCTGGGTAAACAAACCAGTGCTAGGCTAGGTTTCAAATCCCCACTCGACCATTGCGGATTCCTGGCATAATTCAAAGAGACCTAAATAATGTACATTTTATCATTCAGCATGTTTTTTTTCACTAATCGTGTGCAATCATCTTCTATCCATTCACATAAAATTTCCAAAATCAATTTCAAAATAATTTGCCTTAGGTGGTCCTCTTTCAAATTTATTCAATGAATTGAAATCCATGTCTCATGAGGATTTGATGAAAAATAATTTTGTAGAAATGTTCATTGGGTGAGCCTCTATCAGATTCCTTCAAGCAATGCTGATTGGTCGAAAAACATGGCCGCCAGAGGGCGGGGCTATTTGGCCTTATATGATCATAGTGAAAACTTAAAAAATCTTCATATCCGAAATTGTTAAGCAGATTTTCAAATAATTTTGTAGAAATGTTCCTTGGGTGACCCCCTATTAGATTCCTTCAAGCCATGTTGATTTGTAAAAAAACATGGACACCAGGGGGTGAGGCTATTTTGCCTTATATGGCTATAGTGAAAACTTAAAATATCCTCTCCTCCGAAAGTGTCAGGTCGATTTTCAAATCATTTTGCAGAATCATTCCTTGGGTGACACTCTACAAGATTCCTTTTCGCCATGGTGGTTGGTAAAATACATGGCCACCAGGGAGCGATACTGGCCCTCTTGGGCTTCTTGTTTATGAAGATTGAATGAAAAATATGGCCTCTAATATGTTCACAATGTTTTTCTAAAAATTGACCTACTCTAAACTGGGATTGATTGAGATGCATCTTCCGATGAACCAACCCTATTGATGATTTGATGAAAATTAGGCTTCTCATGTTTTTCTATGGTGATTAATATTTCCAGATAGTTTTTATCAAATTCATCCAAGCATGATTAGATTATATTAGATTAGGCTTAGGACAGCCATCGGTACAACACAAAACTGATACTCCATCTACCTATGGCTGAGATTGATAAACTGGAATAACATTACATGACCAACTCGGTCGTCTGACATTTGTGGCAAGTAAATGCTGTGGCCAGTGTAAACACACAAGTCTGATCAAAGTCTTTATTGTCTACATAGTAAGTCTGTCTTTACCCTCCTTAAGGGAGACATTGTTTTTGCCCTCTCATCAGTCCGTTTGTCACACTTGCTATGCGCTCAGTGTCAGGAGTTCCATAAAAACCCAATCTTCAAACTTCATGGGATGATTGGTCTCATTGATTAGATGACCCTATTTGTTTTTGGGGTCAAAGTTCAAGTTCAAGAGTGGAATCCATTTACGCGCCATATCTCAATAACCCTTCGACCTAGACTCTTCAAAAACTGAGATCATTGGTCTAATTAAGGTGATACCTGTTGTTTTGGGAGTAAAGGGGCCATAACGATAACATTGGTTTCTACTCAAGAACCCTTTGATCAAGAAAATTCCAATTTCATGGGTCATTTCTCTCTTGGGTCACAGGTCAAGGTCACATGGGCCTTACAGGTCCAAAATCTGTTTCCACTCAAGAACCCTTTCACTCAGTGTCTTCAAACTTAGTACGATGATTGTTTTAATAGTGTCGACGATGCATTATGTTTAGGGTCACTAAACCAACGGTCGCAGGGCCATTAAAGGTCAAATCCGTTTCTACTCAATACTTCAAAACCTCATTGTCCCAGAGTTTTCAAATTTCAAAAGATGATTGGCATATGGAAGCAGATAACCCTATGATTGTACAATGGGGAGACATGCTTTTTGTGACAAGCATAATATACTGTATGCATCATCTATTCTATACCCTCCATATCATTTATCTTTAATCATAAGGATATTAGTAAAGGAAAATTATACTGCACTACTATATCCATGAATATTGAATCTAAAAATAATTCACTGGACAATGATTTTTTTCAATTTGTATTTTTTGCATGACCACTCAATACATATCCAAAAAGGCAACCCCAATTGGCAATTTGGGTTAATTTCAGAAATGTTCAGTTTATTTAAAAAAAAATCCTGCATAACACCATATATGTTTTTTTTTCAATTGAAGTTCAAGGAAACACAACTCTGGTGTTTTAGAAGCAATCTAAATGAAACTTACTGACTGACATTTCCCTAAGGTGTTTAACATTTTCATTTATATTTAATCAAATCCATCCAACCTAAGATATTGCTCCAGACGGACGGAAACTCCAAACCAATATCCAACGGGGATATTGAGCTATAGTATATCACATGGCTTAGGATTATTTAAATTAAAAGATCTGACTATTCTTGTTTATATATAGTTTATTTTTAATTTATTTACAGCATGTAAAATCAATTACTCAATTTGAGTAGTGCTTTACAAAAACTAACCTCAATGTATTTGCGACCAGTGTAGATCCAGATAAGCCTGCAAATCCTCACAGTCTAATCAGCATCTGCAGTGTGCATTTGAATCAGATGGCATGTTTGCTTGATCTTAAACCTTTTCCACATACCAAAAATCTGCAGTAGACACTTTTAAAAATATTACCGCAAAACTGTAGAAAAACTTCATTAAATGAAAGAATGATTATTGGAAAGTGTTGAAAACATTGTGTATAATGAGCAATCTCTCACTTTGTCACAATGTTTTCAAAATTGTCCACTGGAAACCCATTAAAATATATCTGCAAGTGGTAAAGAGTTAATATCACAAATACATCAGAGTTGTAGATAAGGGGTGTTTAGCATTTTTCCAAAATTCTTCTTTGACCCTCTAACCCTATGTTGTGGTACTGAAAAGTATAATCTTAGAAAGACGATTCTTTTGAGCAGCCACATCATAGGGTTGGGATTAGTAATAAGCAAGATATTATGGGGAAAATAGCTGTATAGCCGTCCTTATCTGGATGTCCGATACCCTTATCATATCATGATCGACTATCTTCATCAATGTCCATGGCACTTGTTGCACGACTTGCATTAGCTGTACTACTGCTGCTTTTTACTTTCTTTCCTTTTTTCTTCGTCTCTCCTTTTGATATAGTCATCTGCTCATGCAGGTTGTTTATATGTTGAAGCTATTAAAAAGAATGTAAAGTTTATCATAAGCTCTAGAACAAAGAAAAAAATAACAAGAAAACTACCAATGTTTACCCGATTTATTTAATATGAAACAAGAAACCGCTGAAGACGAAAAGGCCGGATTGTCGGCAATTTGACCTTGAAAACCAAGGTCAAGGTCAAAGTAACCAAAGAAATCTATAGAACTTGTTACTGGTTACCTTCAGGCAAAGTTTCAAGTTTGTAACCATTTCCAGTGCTGAGATTTTGCCTCAACCTGAAACTTTAACCAAAATGTTGACAGACAGACAGACGGACATCGCCAATGTATAGACCGGAATTGCTATAGAGCAATCCAGCCAAAAATGATGTCAAGTTAAACATAAATGATTTGTATGTTTTTTTTATTTTTATATTTTAGACCTTTCCCTTTTTGGCAATTGCCTGGGCCCAGCAAATGCTAGTACCCAGATTTTGAGAACCAGTTCACATGTGAAGAATATATGTGCTTACCAGGGGCGGATCCAGGATTTTTCTCCAGGGGGGGTCCAACTTTTGCCCACAAAATTACAGAAATACAATCCCTTTCCACATTCAAGCAGATGTTAGCCGTTTGTATCTGTTTTAACAAACGTTACCGGTTCTAACCACAAGGAGGTCTCCACTTACATAGATCTGTTTTTAGCTCACCTATGCACGAAGTGCAAGGTGAGCTTTTGTGATCACTGAATGTCCGGCGTCCGTCGTCGTCGTCGTCGTCTGTCCGTCCGTCCGTCTGTTAACAATTTCCTACAAATGACTTCTTCTACTAAACCAATAGACAGATTTCAAAATAACTTCACAGGAATGGTCCTTAGGTGGTCCCCTTTCAAAATTGTTCAAAGAATTTCATTCCAAGTAGAACTTTGGCTGTTGCGGCATCAGAAAAGGGGAAAATTGCCAAATCTTAAAAAATCTTCTTGTCCAAATGAGCTGGCCCGATTTGAAAATTATTTTGCACAAATGTTCCTTAGGGCACCCTCTACCAAGCTTGTTCAAATATTTTCGATCCGTTGAAAAACATGGCCGCAAGCAGGTGGGGCTTGTTTTCCTTATATGTGCATTGTTAAAACTTTAAAAATCTTCTTGTTCAAAAGTACTGGCCAGATTTCAAAATAATTTCACAGAAATGGTCCTAAGGTGGTCCCCTTTCAATGTTGTTCAAAGAATTTAATTCCAAGTAGAGCTTTGGTTGCTGCGGCATTAGAAAATGGGAAAATTGCCAAATCTTACAAAAACTTCTTGTCCAAAGGTACTGGCCCGATTTAAAAATTATTTTGCACAAAATTTATGTTCCTAAGGGCACCCTCTATGAAGATTGTTTAATTATTTCCGATCCGTTGAAAAACATGGCCGCAACGGGGCGGGGCTTGTTTTCCTTATATGTACATTGCTTAAACTTTAAAAATCTTGTCCAAAAGTACTGGCCAGATTTCAAAATAACTTCACAGGAATGGTCCTTAGGTGGTCCCCTTTCAAAGTTGTTCAAATAATTTAATTCGAAGTACAATTTTGGTTGCTGCGGCATCAGAAAAGAGGTAAATTGCCAAATCTTAAAAAATCTTCTTGTACAAAAGTGCTTGGCCCGATTTGAAAATTAATTTGCACAAATGTTTCGTAAGGCACCCTCTACCAAGATTGTTCAAATATTTTCAATCCGTTGAAAAACATGGCTGCAAGGGGGCGGGGCTTGTTTTCCTTATATGTGCATTGTTAAAAAAAATCTTGTCCAAAAATACTAGCCAGATTTCAAAATTACTTCACAGGATGGTCCTTAGGTGGTCCCCTTTCAAAATTGTTCAAAGAATTTAATATTTCAAGTAGAACTTTGGTTGCTGCGGCATCAGAAAAGGGGAAAATTGTCAAATCTTAAAAAATCTTCTTGTCCAAAAGTGCTGGCTCAATTTGAAAATTATTTTGAACAAATGTTCTTTGGGGCACCCTCCACAAATAATTCTGATCTGTTGAAAACATGGCCACCATGCAGGGGGCAGAGGTTGTTTTCCTTAGTTGTACCTTAAAATCTACATGCTTCATATTATGAATCCTATAGATCAGGTGAGCGATCCAGGGCCATCATGGCCCTCTTGTTTACAAACCACTGGGTGGAATACAATAAAATTTTACATGAAGCTTCCATACCAAGAAGAGATGTGCATATCCTAAAGGGGTTACAATTGCATGTTATTTTACAGAGTTATGGTGTAGGTCAAGGTGCTGTTTTGGGGGTATTTATCATCTTCATTGATGGTTCCAGTTTTGTTTTAACCCGAATATGTTAGACCTAAAAAGAAATGTTTCACTGAGATATATATTTTAGTTCTTTAACATGTGGAAAAGGTTCGTTTTAACCCTTTCACACATACATCAAATCTGCAGCAAACGACTGAAAATATCAGGACACGAAAGAAAAACTCTATAAATGAAGATTTTATTCTTTAATAGAAATGTAAACATTGTGTGCTCATTATGGCCATTTCTGCTTTTCGCCAGTGTTTTTAAGAGAAAGCTGATACCTCATCTATCTATGCCTCAGAATTTTTATTTATTTATGGGGCCAAGATATTTAAATTTTACAAACTGAAAATATATGAAGTAAACTGGTGTCCTTAACCCTTTCCCTCATACGAAAATTCTGCAGCAGACGACTTTAAACATATTTTGTCAAAAAATAGAAAATCTCTATAATTGAATTGATAACCTATGACTGAAAGTGGAGAACATTGTGGCAAAAGGAGAAATTGCTCATTTGAGCAATTTCTTCTTTTGTCACTATGTTTTCAAAAAGCTGTCTGCTGCAGAGGTGTCAGAAAGCGTCTCTATGAGGGAAAGGGTTAAATTGTGAAATTTTCGTTTCTCTCTTTCAGAAATTTACAAAATTGTTTCACAAAAAACTTGTGTTTAGCTCAATGTTAAAGTTTTGTTAATTTAGTTGTTTTTGTCTTTTACACTTGCATTGATAGTCAAAGCAGGGGACAGCGAGACATTTAATTACATGTAATTCTTGTTTATTTATTAATGGGTCCGTGAATTGCAGATATTTATCTTTGTTTCTCTCTTTCAGAAATTTACAAAATTGTTTCACAAAAACAGATACGTGACAACCGGGATGATGATAATTACCCCAGTAACAATGTTCAAACAATCACATTTGCACCAACAGACATGAACACGCCCCAAAAAAGATCGTGTTGTAACGTATGAGCGAACAGTTGGTCCGTAACAAGTCAACCATGTGTATATGGGGGTAGTGGAGAAGGGGCGAGTTCTTTCTGGGCTTTTTGATGTGATAATTGTAGAAAAAAATGTAAAACAAGAGAACCTGCACGAAATCAATCATTGATCATTTTCAGAAATATTACATTTTGAAGGCCTTTGTGCGATTTAGACCTTGCAATTTTATATTTGGTGCAGATAGAAGAGAGATAACTGATGTGTCAAATCCAATAAAAGCTCGCCCTTGTCCACAACTGGGATTAAAAACCATACATATGTATATCTATAAATATTGAACAGAACTAGGCACATAAAAATGGGTGATATGTTGTGTTATATATGACGGTTTTGGACCACTGTAGATTAACTTGACCCCTTGACACATCTGCGGCAGACGACTTTTGAAGTCTTTGTGGCAAAAGGAGCAATTGGTGTTAATGAGCAAATTCTCCTTTTGCCACAATGTTTCCAACTGTACTCAATAATAACACTCACCGAAAGAGATGTACCATAGTTTTACCTAGATTTTTTTAAAGGCATCTGCTGCAGATTTGTTGTATGTTGGAAAGGGTTAATTAGTCATTATTTGGATACTCAAGTCTCCCTTGTAATAACACTGAAAAGACCATTCAACTGATAGATCAAGATTATTTGGAAGGTTTTAACCCTTTCCCACATGTATACAACAAATCTGCAGCGTAATACTTTGAAAGCGTCTTGGCAAAAGCACAGAAAATCCCTTTAAATGAAAGAAAAATAATTGAATATAGTTGAAAACATGGTGACAAAAGGAGAAATTGCTCGTTTTGAGCAATTTCTTCTTTTGTTGCCATGTTTTCAAAAAGCTGTCTGCTGCAGAGGCGTTCGGAAAGCGTCTATACGAGGGAAAGGTTTAATCACTTGATCATGTTGGATATATTGACAAGTCTGAATCATCAGGAGTAAATAGTTGGAATTCCAGGTCTTTGGACTACATTTGACCTCAAAACTTTTTATTTTGTTGTACACAAACTAATTTTCTCAAATATTACCTATAACATTAAAGCTAATTCGAGTCATAACTTATAAGAAAGATATTGTGGGGGCAAAGACCAGTTAATTCCTCTTTATCCTCGTGAGCAAAAATTGTTATGAATACAGGGGGAAAAGCGGTGGGGAAAACCCGATGAAATATCAACTCTTTAGTGCGTAGGTTACTGTGAGAGATGTCTAGATCAATTCTTTCTCCTCGGGTTTTCGGGCCCTCAGAACATGTGTTTTGGTTTTGATATCCAGGTAGTACTGATTTGTTTACCCAGGGATCATGAATAAGTGAACTGTCGCCGTGATATAACTGAAATAATGTTGAAAGCGGTGTAAAACCCCAATAAATAAATAAATTGATATCCAGGAAGCTACTAAATATAGAGAGAGCATAAATTATATTGACTTGTTTCACAATCAATACAAAATGAATAGAGCAAAAACATGGAAAATCTGTATTAATGCAGGTATAATTGCTTTTAGAAAAATGGAAATAGTGTGGCAGACAGAGAATTTGCTTGATTTGAGCAATTTCTCCTTTTGTCACAATGTTTTCAAATGGCGTCGGAAAGCGTCTGTTTCTATGTGGGAAAGGGATCAACAACACCGTAAAAGAGTTGTTGAAGTTTTTAAACAAAACAATTATTATAACCTGACAAAACAAGTTCCCATATTATTTTCTTGAAGCCAAGTTGTTCTACATTGATTTCAAAAAACAGTAACCTGTATTCCGTGTCTTAGTTCAGCGAATGAGTTTGTGTGCATGTTAATGTATGTTTATGTACTTGGATGTGAATGAATTATTCTATACTTATAATTGTGAATATATGATGGTGTCAAAAATAAAATGAGTTTTAGTAGGAGACTGAGATTTTTGTTTCTGTTGCACTGTGATTAAGAGCGAGAACTGTAGGGTTAACTTTGGATTTTGTTATTTTTGTTGGCTTTTTACTGATTTCTGTATATACCTGCTCCTAATGTTCACTTCTCTTTCAGCTTGGTGGCTTTCATGCAAAACGGATTTAACTACAGCTTGTGACAATATTAAGTTACGCTGTTTTGCACGACGGTCCTATGTTGTTATTTTGTTAGAAATTACATGGGGAAATGAACCTTTTGTGTAGTCGAACCTGATACCTACAGTCTGATTATTGACTCACATTATTTGTGGGCAATGATTTAACTCTTCCCCTCATATAGACGTTTTTTAATGCCTGTGCAGCAGACGGCTCATTGAAAACGTAAAAAAAGAAGAAATTGCTCAAAAAGAGCAATTTCTCCTTTTGCCACAATGGTTTCCACCTTTTGTCATAGGTTATCCATTCAATTATAGAGATTTTCTGTTTTTTGACAAAATATGTTCAAAGTCGTTGTTTCAGAATTGTCGTATGAGGGAAAGGGTTAAAGCTTTATTGATTTGATGGTAAATACAGCAGATTTTAATCCTTTCCTATCTAGAGCAGACGACTTTGAAAATATCTCGGCAAAAGTAGACGAAAATATCTTGTACTGAAAATACAATTACTGAATAGAGTTAAAAATACTATGGCAATTAGAGAAATTGCTCATTATGGGCGATTTATTCTTTTGGCACAATGTTTTTTTAAAAGTCTGTTGCAGAGGTGTCAAACGGTTAATCAGACAAGCACTCGGGTCAATCATTTCCAAGGGTATATGTTCCTTGTTAATTTTGCTTCACTGAGCTATTAATGAAAGCAGTTCTCGAGAATGGTATAAGGTATCTTCTCTTTAAATTACTTCGAGGCAGTAACATGAGTGCACCTAGAGAGACTTTATGGGTTGATGCCTCCAAAGTATGCGTTTACGTCCGAGACACTGACCACTATCAGACGGAATCTCGGATATAAAGTTACATAGGGCCCATAAAGTAGCTAGACATAGTAATGACAACATGAGACAGAATGTGTTTATTACACAGATAAAGTGAGAAAGTCTGCGAGAAACCTATGTAGATTGTCTTTATGATGTCAATTGCAGTAATTTAAGTGGTCATTGGGAAGCTTGGCAGACGATTAAAATCAAACTTTGTTCTAACATAATTCAGCAGTCTCGCCAATGTGGAGTAGAACTGGTCTTTAACCCAAAATACTGTTTTCTGGATTATTACCCGACAAATTCCGATGTTGTGGGTACTTAAAGAGACAATTGTTTTGAGTACCCACAACGTGATAGGGTTGGACGGTAAATTAAGGATATTAGGCTGAATTAGGCTCCTTATCTGAACTCTTAGTGAATTTGCTTTAATAGGTTTAGTGTCAAATTGTAAGTATTTGATGACTATCGGAATTTATTATTGAATCAACTGAATCGACAAACAAACTATTATTTAGTTGTTATAGAAGAATGTCTGTAAAAAGGAAAGGGATAAAGAATTTAATAAAAAAAACGTGCTTGAAAAGTTTTGTTACCGTACATGTGCACCATGAACAATTTAATAAAGATATAGTATTTAATACAAAAAACATGCTATACCATTTATTGTTTCTCTGTCCTTTTAGCCGAGCGACGTCGGCTGTCTGTCAATCGAATTGTTATTTCAAATCCCATCTCGTCCAACATTCTATTCGACATTGATAAGAGACGATGTGGCAAGCTTGTCTTATGCACTTTTTTGTCCTATTTTACGATTTCAAAAGTGCACTTTTTAGTCCTTTTTTAAAAATTAAAATACATTTATTTATAATCTTATTGTACGTTTCTAGTGATTACGAGTTCATAAAAAATACGTTTTGTATCCGACTATATTTCGTCCCCTAACAATGTTTTTTAAACAGACTTAATTGATTTAGAAAAACATCAAATTAAGTATTTAAATGTTCGACACAGAGAAAAATAGTTTCAAACAATGTTTCGGAGATTTTCAAAAAGTTCAAGCTCACGGAATTAACCGAACTTATGCATAATCTTACAATCAATCCGGCTTATTTAATAGTCAAGCCAAGAAAAAAATGTATAAATCGGTTAGTGCCATATTGGACGAAGGGAGCGTGCCATATGGGTGAAGGGAACCTGTAAATTGCCTGGGGATTAATTATCAAATGTAGATGGTAATAGGAAATCGCGTTGAAATTTAACCATATTTAACGATTTGATCGCCTGCACACCGAAATCATATCTTGAAATCTTCAGCGTTTATTGCCTGGGTTTATATAGCTCAAAACATTATTCCTATATATCCTATACCTTGTAATTGTGTTCTTGACAATTGTATTGGCAAGTGAATAAAAGGCATCACGTTGAAATTGGACCATATTTAACGATTTGATCGCCTTTTCATGCGTAATTGTGGACTGATTTTTAATTGAGACAATTGTAGAATATAGACTTATCGGGGGAACCTATACTAGCAGGGTACCAGTCTGTGTCAATACGTCCCGCCTTACACGAAATACTCTGCTAGCACGTCTTCCTAAAGGAGTTATACTAGCAGGTGCGGTGGGCCATGATTTAGAGCGCCTCCTCGGTCGGACACATGTGGCCTGGATATATCATTGCATTTGCAATGTGAACCAAACGCTCTAGTCGCGTCGTAGATAATTATCACGCACACTAACATCCGAGTCATAATATAGAAATTAAAATGACAGCAAGATAAACAACTTATACAGTCAATCTCATTGGTGTGCACAGCCTGTCGTTTAATGCCAGAATACTGAAATGATTAGGCACTTTTAATGCTAATTTGGTCAATAACCTAGTGTAGGGTACCCAAATGTGAATATTGTTCATTCAAATATCGGCCGATTTTCACGATATTAGCCTAAAAATGGCTTCAGAATTGCAGCTACTAAATTTGTTTGTTCCAAACAAATAATCAAAGCACTGAAAGTGCTGTGGGACGGTACCCATTGTATGAGGGAAAAAAAGATGGTCAATTGTTCCATTTTTTGGAAAGTTACAAAACAAGTCACATAACTTCAAACAAGAATGCTCTACTGGTGTGGTTCTTTGGTCATTTTCAATCCAGAGCATGTATGTATGGTGAAGATCGGATAGTAAATAGAAGCTCTTTTGTGTTCACAAGCTGTATTATAGCAATTTTTACAATTTCATGGGCCATAATCCAGTCTTGGCGGATCTGGCTGGTTTTCAAAAGGAACCAAGCTCTCATCAATATTTAACTACTATCTAAGTTTGGTGAAGATCAGATAGTAAATAGAGCCTCTATTGTGTTCACATCCTCAATTATAGCAATTTGAACAATTTTGGTTTTCGAAAGGAACCGAGCTTTCATGGATATCTAACTACTGTATAAGTTTGGTTGAGATACAATCAAAAGTGAAGACTGTATCGTGTTAACAAGCTCTTTTATAGCAATTTTGACCATTTCAAGGGCCATAATCCAGTCATGCATCAGCGGATCTGGCTGGTTTTCGAAAGGAACCGAGCTCTTATGGATATATAACTACTGTATAAGTTTGGTTGAGATACATCCAAAAGTGAAGACTGTATCGTGTAAACAAGCTCTTTTATAGCAATTTTGACCATTTCAAGGGCCATAATCCAGTCGTGCATGAGCGGATCTGGCTGGTTTTCGAAAGGAACAGAGCTCTCATGGATATCTAACTACTGTATAAGTTTGGTTGAGATACATCCAAAAGTGAAGACTGTATCATGTTAACAAGAAATTGTTTACGGACGGAAGCACGCACGCACAACTGACAAATCGCCACGACATAAGCCCTTCTGGCCTTTGGCCAGTAGAGCTAAAAATGTAAACAAAAAAGAAGAAATGCATACAGTTCAAATATTGATTTAAGACAGGGTTAACCTTATTTCCAGAGATCTATAATTAAACTCTTGAATTGTAGACAGTAGATACAGTTAGATAAACAAACACATTTGTGATAGGTAATTTATCACATGGATAAACTCTACAGCAGATGATTTGAAAATGTTTAACTAAAGATATTGGTAAATCTGTATTGATGAAACTAAAAGTATCGACGTGTGAGGAAAACATTGAGAAAACTGTCGAAATTTCTCATACCATCCATCTGTTGAAGATTAGACAATATGTGTCTGTAGTGTAGAAAGGGTAAAATAGTACCAGTAGCAAAGCTATTTATTATCTATAGTATCTAAAGAATCAACTTAATTTTAACACTCTTAGAAAAGAGTGCCCCAAGGAACATTTGAGAGAAATGTGGTGACCAGAGTGTTAACAAGATATTTCTCAATATTGGCCTAGTGACCTAGTTTTTAACCAGACCATATTCGAACTTAGCCTAGATATCATCAAGATAAACATTCTGGTAAAGTTTCATCATGATAGAGTTAAAAACATGGCTTCCAGAGCATTAACAAATATTTTCTTAAATTTGATCAAGGGACCTAATTTTTGACTCAACATGACCAATGTCTAAATTGGCCTGTATATCGACAAGAAAAACTGTCTGACAAAATTTCAAGCTGCTAAAGTCAAAATTGTGGTCTCTTAAGTGTTAAATCAAGATTGTCCTACAACTTGGCATAGTGACCTAATTTTTTAACAAACATTAATCATATTCAAACTAAATTTAATAAAAACAACATTCTGACAAAGTTTCAGCATGCTCAAGCTAAAAGTGCAGCTTCCAGAGTCTTAACAAGATTTTCCTCCTACTTGGCTTAGTGCCCTAATGTTTTATCTAAAATAACCAATATTCGAAATTGGCCTATCATCAAGACAAACTTTCTGACAAGGTTTCAAACTGCTCAATACAAAAATGCAGTGTCTATAGTGTTAACAAGATTTTTCTACAGTGTTTGGCTAAGTGACCTAGTTCTTTACTGGATCGGACACATATTCGAACTTAGGCTAGATATCATACAAACAAATATTCTGAGGAAGTTTCAACATGCTCAAGCAAAACATGCGGCTTCCAGAGTGTTAACCCTTTCCCTCATATAGACGCCTTCTGACGACCCTACAGCAGACGGCTTTTTGAAAACATAGTGACAAAAGAATAAATTGCTCAAAACGAGCAATTTCTCCTTTTGCCACAATGTTTTCCACTTTTAGTCATAGGTTATCCATTCAATTATAGAGATTTTCTATATGTTGACAAAACATGTTCAAAGTCATCTGCTGCAGAATTGTCGTATGAGGGAAAGGGTTAACTAGATTTTCTTTAAATTATGTCCAATTCTCTTATACAACCAAAATACATCAAAATTTATACTTTTTACCCCAAAAAATAGGCTACACTCAGCATATTTAGTATACAATGAAAAGAAGGGTATTAGATGAGGAAGTTTTCCAAGTCTCAAAGTATTAGGTAATAAAATAGTTTGATTGATTAACTGGGGTTTAACACCATTTTCATCAATCTTTCAGTCATATCACGGCAGCCAGTTCAACTACTCATATGTTTCTTGGCTTTCTCATACCAGTACTTCAAACAACATTCTTTCCAAGCAACTGGCTGCTTTTCAACATAGTCTGAAATCCCATTGGTGGTAGTCACGTCAGAAGGAATGTAGGCCAAGCTGAGGTTCGAACTCACAACCCCTGGATTAACAGCCTGTGTCTCTACTGACTGAGCTACGGTAAACTGAGTAATAAAATAGGAAACATGCTGTACCAAAGTGAGCTTGCAAAGATATTTTCAAAGTTGTCTGCTGTAGATTGGTTTAAATTTGGGTAAAGTTTTTTTAAAAAGAGCCTGTGATATTGTTTCCGTTCAATTATTTCTTCCAATCCTTGAAGTATGCAAAAAAAATTAACAGGTCAAAATGTACAGTTTTGTTAAAATATTCAAACTTTTCTTCCCATTACTATGTTCAACAATTGAAAAATTGGGGACATATTTTGTCAATGAAAATTCTGTTGCATGATGAGTACATATCAACTTGAATATACATAGAAAAATATAGTAAACTGACCTTTGAATGTATATAGGCTGTAGACAATAATGATGCAACAGAAAATCTTTAAACTTTATGTATGAAGTTAAATCTCATAATGTGCTTTTTCCTTTTGTGATCAATAAAAAATTCGACTAATCAATATCGCTTGAAGGAATCTGATATAGGGTCTCCCAAGGAACATTTCTACAAAATTATTTGAAAATTTGCCAAACACTTTTTGAGGTAAAGATATTTTAAGTTTTCATTATAGCCACATACGGCAAAATAGCCCCGCCCCCCTGGCGACTATGTATTTCATCCAATCAACTTGGCTTGAAGGAATCCGATAGAGGGTCACCCAAGGAACATTTCTACCAAATTATTAGAAAATCTAATTAGACACTTTCCTCGGAGAAGATTTTTTTAAGTTTTCACTATTTTTTTCTTTCGGTTGCCATGGAAACCAGAATTTTGTATGGATCCAAAAAATATGAAGGAATTTAGGAGAGGACATTGAGAGGAAGTTTCATTTCAATTGGCCAAGTGGTTAGGGAGAAGAAGTTGTTTGAAGCAAAAAGTTAACGCATGCACGACGGACAATTCGCCATGACATAAGTTCGACTGGCTTTCAGCCAGTGGAGCTAATTATAATATTTCAATCACCCTTTCCCTCAAATAGACACTTTCTGACGCAGCTGCAGCAGACGGCTTTTTGAAAACATGGAAGCAGAGGAAGAAATTGCTCCATACAAGCAATTTCTCCTTTTGTCACAATGCTTTTTATTCATGCCTCTTACTGTTGACAAAATGTAATGCTAGTTAACTTACAGTTTAACTTTTAAATTTTACATCTCTGGTCATTTAACAAAACAAATGATCCCCCTGTGTGACACAATATGTAGTTCAAAATGATCTACTTAATGTTAGTTATCATGTAGAAGTGTCATCTCTGTATTATAGCTCAAAATAATTTACTTGAATGTCTTGTTCATAGTAATTAGTTAATTACACAGTTATCTTCCTGTATTATAGTAAACAAAAACAGATCACATTGTGCAACCTTGATTCGTATTTGTGTCGTTTACATATAGCCTAGATATTTGTTCTTCCATTCCGTTATTGTTTTCCGAGTTACCTTTACAGAATAAACACTTTCATCCAGAATACTTGTCACAACGACTCGCTGCTTTTACCAGCTTTGAAGAAATGTCATTAACGTCGTTTTGTTTTTGTTTTCTACCCGTCTTGTTGCGTCCACGACTTGCCATTTGTCTTTTATTTCTCTGATTCAACTAAAAACCAAACCGGAAATAACAGTTAATATACCCCAACTTTTCCAATACATAAAGGTTGGTTGTAAAAATATCCCATACTGTCATTATGAATCTTCTTCACAAGTAATGTTGCGTATTGCGCATTAAATAACCTGTCAATATTTCCATGATCTGAAACGAAACAAAAATACATACAGTTACTGATTGCACAATAAAAATAAAATCAAGATGTGTATAGTTGTATACATGTCTGCGCAAAACCATTTTTATCAATATATACGTATGCTATGATTTGAATAATAAAATAGTCCGTTTATAATAGATACTTTACAATTATTGATCTGCATTAAGTTATTTGGGGTTATAATGCATCTGTATCCAGTGAAGACTCAGAGGAGCCTATGTATCATATTATGCAGTCTCACCAGTCTTAACTGACCATATACATGTAATTTAGACCTAGAAACAGTGTAGCCTCACTACTTTTATGTCAATATAACATTATAAATGACGCCAAGGCAGAGTGTCAGTTAGACATGGATTCACTAGACAAATTATAACATAGCGTACACAAACTTGATACAAATATACATGTGTTTTTGCTCGTTAATTGAATAACATTTTTGGCAAAGCATCATGCATATGCTCCATCTAAGTATAGACAAAATCTGGAAAATTCATTTATAAATATATATTGTATTTCTTCATTCTTTTCAATAATAAAACCTGTATACATAATATCATCATTCAATACAAATAATTGTACACACTTAAGTTTGAAAGCAGTTTTCACATCACTTAACCTATTTTGTCTCCTAAGTCCTTAAATGAGCCTAAATAGTGTATACATACAAGTACGAGTATACACTTGTACAATATATCAGAGACCTAAATAGAAATATATATATGTCTCTGAATATATGTACAAAGTCTCCGAAGTCCTTCATTTTTTATTTTCCTTCATATGTCACCCTTTTTAAATAATTAACATATGTCAGATGATAAAACGGATAAGCGAATGTCTACAGGAATTGGGCTATTTTCAGACATACGTGTACATTAAATACATGTGAGCTTATTTTCATATCCGGTTACGATACAGCACAGGGCGAAAATAAAAATAAAAAAGTTTTCCACTCCAAATTACAGTTTAATTGACAGACCTACCTCGAACGTTATACGTATTGATGACTAAATGAACATTTTAGGCGTGCATACATTTCTTTCCTGTCAGTCATCCTCAATATAAAACTTCATGTGTCTTTCCTCCACAAAAATAATAACAATCGTCAGCGCAGCTTATCAGATTTCTACTTTCATTTTGAACGGAAGTTGCAAGTTCTCCTTCGCAGAGTTGTCGTTCCTTACCATCTTCTTTCAGTAAAATGAATCGATTGGCTAGATAAATTAGTTGGGAGATAGTTTTTCATCGAAGCGTTTAGAGTTAGGGGAGTTAGGCATTATTGTTAATACTACAAACATCCACGAAACCACTTCCTGATCAACAAGAAATATCAAAATGTCACGTGAAATTGGTATATATTCATACATTAATTATGAATATATTTATTCAAACTTCAACTCAATATTGTAAACGTTCTACTTCAACTTTCAACCACTAATGCTTCCTTTTTAAAGTTTTTTTTTTCAATATTCAGATATCTTGATTCACCAAGGTTTTCGAAAATGCAGTTTTATTGCCTGATAATTGACACTACTTTTTTGTTGACGGTTATTAAAAAAATCCCTCTTTTTCGGCTCCCAGCTTTACACTATCGTTCTGTTTATAGTCGGGGAGCCAACTGTTGTACGATTTCTCAAAATGCACATGACTATAGACGGTACCTTAGGGGTACCGTCCAAAAACCATACATGTGTATATCTATAAATATTGAACAGAACTAGGCACATAAAAAGGGGTGATATATTGTGTTATATATGACGGTTTTGGACCACTGTAGACTAACTTGACCCTTTGACACATCTGCAGCAGACGACTTTTGAAGACTTTGTGGCAAAAGGAGCAATTGGTGTTAATGAGCAAATTCTCCTTTAGCCACAATGTTTCCAACTGTACTAAATAATAACACTCACCAAAAGAGATGTTCCATAGTTTTACCTAGATTTGTTTAAAGGCATCTGCTGCAGATTTGTTGTATGTTGGAAAGGGTTAATTAGTCATTATTTGGATACTCAAGTCTCCCTTGTAATAACACTGAAAAGACCATTCAACTGATAGATCAAGATTATTTGGAAGGTTTTAACCCTTTCCCACATGTATACAACAAATATGCAGCGTACGACTTTGAAAGCGTCTTGGCAAAAGCACAGAAAATCCCTTTAAATGAAAGAAAAATAATTGAATAGAGTTGAAAACATGGTGACAAAAGGAGAAATTGCTCGTTTTGAGCAATTTCTTCTTTTGTTGCCATGTTTTCAAAAAGCTGTCTGCTGCAGAGGCGTTCGGAAAGCGTCTATACGAGGGAAAGGTTTAATCACTTGATCATGTTGGATTTATTGACAAGTCTGAATCATCAGGAGTAAATAGTTGGAATTCCAGGTCTTTGGACTACATTTGACCTCAAAACTTTTTATTTTGTTGTACACAAACTAATTTTCTCAAATATTACCTATAACATTAAAGCTAATTCGAGTCATAACTTATAAGAAAGATATTGTGGGGGCAAAGACCAGTTAATTCCTCTTTATCCTCGTGAGCAAAAATTGTTATGAATACAGGGGGAAAAGCGGTGGGGAAAACCCGATGAAATATCAACTCTTTAGTGCGTAGCTTACTGTGAGAGGTGTCTGGATCAATTCTTTCTCCTCGGGTTTTCGGGCCCTCAGAACATGTGTTCTGGTTTTGATATCCAGGTAGTACTGATTTGTTTACCCAGGGATCATGAATAAGTGAACTGTCGCCGTGATATAACTGAAATAATGTTGAAAGCGGCGTAAAACCCCAATAAATAAATAAATTGATATCCAGGAAGCTACTAAATATAGAGAGAGAATAAATTATATTGACTTGTTTCACAATCAATACAAAATGAATAGAGCAAAAACATGGAAAATCTGTATTAATGCAGATATAATTGCTTTTAGAATCAAAGCGCTGAAGGCACTGCATTTCTTTGGGTACACCTACCTGTACACTTATTGAGTTTCCATGATATATTACATTAACATATATGTATGCATTGTGATGGAAATGGTTGGAAACCATATACAATTAGGTGGAAGTTTAAACAGCACTAAGTAAAAACTCATGCCAATGCCAAATTCATCAGTGTATATAAAAACAAGAGGGCCATGATGGCCCTATATCGCTCACCTGGTTTAATAGAACTTCCAAGTTTTCAGAGCTTTTACCCTTTACATAATAAGGAATGTAAGCTCAGCACGCTGGCAGCCATGTTTTCAATAGATCAGAATTATTGGAACAATCTTAGTTCATACAATTTTTAAATCAGGCCAGCACTTTTGGACTAGAAGGTTTTTTAAGATTTGGCAATTTTCCCCTTTTCTGATGCCGCAACAGCCAAAGTTCTACTTGAATTAAATTCTTCGAACAACTTTGGAAGGGGGGCCACCTAAGGACCATTCCTGTGAAGTTATTTTGAAATCTGTATATCGGTTTAGTAGAAGAAGATTTTTTAAAGTTTTAACAATGCACATATAAGGAAAACAAGCCCCGCCCCCTTGCGGCCATGTTTTTCAACGGATTGGAAATATTTGAACAATCTTGGTAGAGGATGCCCTAAGGAACACTTGTGCAAAATAATTTTCAAATCGGGCTAGCACATTTGGACAAGAAGATTTTTTAAGATTTGGCAATTTTCCCCTTTTCTGATGCCGCAACAGCCAAAGTTCTACTTGAAATTAAATTCTTTGAACAACTTTGAAAGGGGACCACCTAAGGACCATTCCTGTGAAGTTATTTTGAAATCTGTCCATTGGTTTAGTAGAAGAAGATTTTTTAAAGTTTTAACAATGCACATATAAGAAAAACAAGCCCCGGCCCCCTTGCGGCCATGTTTTTCAACGGATCAGAAATATTTGAACAATCTTGGTAGAGGATGCCCTAAGGAACATTTGTGCAAAATAATTTTCAAATCGGACCAGCACATTTGGACAAGAAGATTTTTTAAGATTTGGCAATGTTCCCCTTTTCTGATGCCACAACAGCCAAAGTTCTACTTAGAATAAAATTATTTGAACAGCTTTGAAAGGGGACCACTTTAGGACCATTCCTGTGAAGTTATTTTGAAATCTGTCCATTGGTTTAGTAGAAGAAGATTTTTTAAAGTTTTAACAATGCACAGATAAGGAAAACAAGCCCTGCCCCCTTGCGGCCATGTTTTTCAACGGATCGGAAATATTTGAACAATCTTGGTAGAGGATGCAATAAGGAACATTTGAGCAAAAAACAAGCAAATTCAGAGAATCATGGTCCCCCGCCAGGGTCAAGGTCACACAAATTGGTATTGATGGAAAGGGGTTGTCACAAGGAATACACAGGTGAAATATGAAAGCAGTACCTATTACGGTTCAGAAGTAAGGGCCATAACTCCGTGAAAAATCATCCAACCGGAACGCAAACACGATATGCGCATCTACACTTGGTGGTGATCCTTCCTATGAAGTTTCATAAAATTCCAAAAAGCGGTTGCAGAGAAATAGCCCGGAAATGAATTTAGTCATACATAGCCTGATGGTGGAGTAAAGGGCCATAACTCCGTGAAAAATAATCCAACCGGAACGCGAACACGATATGCGCATCTACACTTGGTGGTGATCCTTCCTATAAAGTTTCATCAAATTCCAAAAAGCGGTTGCAGAGAGATAGCCATGAAATGAATTAAGTCATACATAGCCGGATGGTGGGGTAAAACTCCGTGAAAAATCATCCAACCGGAACACAAACACGATATGCGCATCTACACTTGGTGGTGATCCTTCCTATAAAGTTTCATAAAATTCCAAAAAGCGGTTGCAGAGAAATAGCCCGGAAATGAATTAAGTCATACATAGCCTGATGGTGGAGTAAAGGGCCATAACTCCGTGAAAAATAATCCAACCGGAACGCAAACACGATATGCGCATCTACACTTGGTGGTGATCCTTCCTATGAAGTTTCATAAAATTCCAAAAAGCGGTTGCAGAGAAATAGCCCAGAAATGAATTTAGTCATACATAGCCTGATAATGGGGTAAAGGGCCATAACTCCGTGCAAAATAATCCACCCGGAACGCAAACACGATATGCGCATCTACACTTGGTGGTGATCCTTCCTATGAAGTTGCATAAAATTCCAAAAAGCGGTTGCAGAGAAATAGCCCGGAAATGAATTTAGTCATACATAGCCTGATGGTGGAGTAAAGGGCCATAACTCCGTGAAAAATAATCCAACCGGAACGCAAACACGATATGCGCATCTACACTTGGTGGTGATCCTTCCTATGAAGTTTCATACAATTCCAAAAAGCGGTTGCAGAGAAATAGCCCGAAAATGAATTTAGTCATACATAGCCTGATGGTGGGGTAAAGGGCCATAACTCTGTGCAAAATAATCCAACCGGAACGCAAACACGATATGCGCATCTACACTTGGTGGTGATTCCTATGAAGTTTCATAAAATTCCAAAAAGCGGTTGCAGAGAAATAGCCCGGAAATGAATTTAGTCATACATAGGGGTAAAGGGCCATAACTCGTCAGGGTCAAGGTCACAAGGTCAAAAAATTGGTATTGATGGAAAGGGGTTGTCACAAGGAATACACATGTGAAATATGAAAGCAGTACCTATTACGGTTCAGAAGTTATGACCAAGGTTAAAGTTTTTGTGACAGCGTGACTGACGGACGGACTGACGGACGGACTGACGGACATACAGACGAAGTGTATTTGTGGGGTTATTTCCTTTGATGTTATCTTGTGGGGTTAACCCCACAAGAATGCAATTCATTCCGTAATAACTTCCCTTTTACGGAATGAATAACATAAATATGCAAATGAGATACCCGTAATAAAAAATAAAAAAACACTATTTATCTAAGTGTCTTTATAAGGGTGGTGGGTGGGCTTTAGGAGAACACCTAACCCCACAAGTACTCGTCCGTCTGTACGGACGGACTGACGGACGGACGGACTGACTGACGAATGAGAAATAATAGTCCCCAGCTTTCGCTAAAAGCGGGGGACAAAAATTCAAATCGGGCTAGCACATTTGGACAAGAAGATTTTTTAAGATTTTGCAATTTTCCCCTTTTCTGATGTCGCAACAGCCAATGTTCTACTTGGAATTAAATTCTTTGAACAGCTTTGAAAGGGGACCACCTAAGGACCATTCCTGTGAAGTTATTTTGAAATCTGTCCATTGGTTTGGTAGAAGAAGTCATTTGTAGGAAATTGTTAACAGACGGTCAGACGACGACGACGGTCGACGGACATTCAGTGATCACAAAAGCTCACCTTGCACTTCGTGCATAGGTGAGCTAAAAACATGAGGCACATGTGGAAATAATATTTGATAAACAAGTATCATAAGAAATGTGGAGTAATAAGATGGCCACGAAATAGCACAGACTCACTTGTTAAGTTTTGGCATAATTGTTAACCAAACAATTTAAAATGTAATCAAAATATTGTAACAAGAAGGCCATGATGGCCCTCGATCGCTCAAATTTGACCTAGTGATCTAGTTTATGACAGGACATGAGCCAGTTTCGAACTCGGCCTAGATATCAATAAGACAAACATCCTAACAAAGTTTCCACGCAACATGCTCAATCCAAAAATATAGCTTCCAGAGTGTTTACAAGGTTTTTCACAAATTTGACCTTGAGACCTAGTTTTTGACCGGACATGACCCAGTTCCAAACTTGCCCGATATTTCATGGAGACGAATGTTCTGGCAAACTTTCATGGTGATTGGATGCAAAATGTAGCCTGTAGTGTGTTAACAAGGGTAAAATGGACGCTGGCCGGACGCCGGACAAAATGTGACCCCAATAGCTCACCTTGCACTTTGTGCATAGGTGAGCTAAAAATATGGAAAATCTATGTAAAAATAAAGGTAGCATAGAAGAAAAGAGTTGAATACATAGTTGCAAATATATCACCACTATGATCATTTTATATCCCTTTGTGAAAATGTTTCCAGATGTCTTCAGGTGCAAATGTATTAAATGCTCTGCAAGTTGAAAAAGGGTTTTGCATTTCTGGGAACAAAGATATTTTTTACAAGCATACTCAATTAAAAGCTGTGCTTTATGAAGTAAAGAAACTATTAGTTTCCCTCCTTCTTATATACAAATAATATTTAAGATTCTATCAGTTTTGTCAAGTGAAAACATTACCCAATAAACTGTCAATCAAACAGACAAGATTACTTCAGCAGATGACAATAAGAAAGTATCTGTGATGTGGCATCTGATCTTTTTCAAATCAAAACATCTCATGCTCAGACTAATATTGGTGGTAATAAACCATATAGTGAGTCGATCAATTCTTAACACATAAACACAGAGAATGAATTCACCAATCTTTTATATTTTTATTATTATTTTTAAATATTACTTTTGGGAAACAGGCTGGATACATGTATCACCATTACTCATTATAATAAGGTGACAGTCTAAAACACTGACAAATTAAGTAGACCCAGATCAGAAAGCAATACTCCTCTAAAATGGGTATGCATACTGTACCAATTTCAGTTCATACTACTTGTGTCAACACATTTTAAAATGCATGCATCAACCTTGAACAATAAATTGGGTTTCATGCCATTTCAACAGTATATGGGTTATATCTAAGTATAACTGTGCTTATACATACTACAATTAAATTAGTATTGCTAAGAAATGTGCAGTACACTATGACCTGCTGTGGACAGAAATCCAGACTGCCTTTTCAAAGAGCAATGCAACAGTTCTAGTTATTCACACATGCGAATAATTAGAACTGCTGCATGGCTGTTTCCTTGATGCGCTATTAAAATGTGTTTACTTTTCATAACAAGAGGTTCATGATGGCCCTATATTGCTCACCTGATTAATTAGATTGTTAATGTGTTTAAAACAACCATGTTTTTTAAGAAACATTTGTGCCAAATTTTAACAGTTTACAATTTACATATAAGAACAAGAGGCCCATGAGGGCCTTTGGTCAAAAGGAAACAAGCTCTCATGCATACATAGATACTGTATAAGTTTGGTAATCATTGGAATGAATGTATATTGTTTTATGGCGCATAGACAGCTAAGGTCATTTAGCGCACAATTAAATTTTATTATTCATGATCCCTGGATAAACAAATCAGTACTAGGTTAGAAAATGTGCCTTGCCCAAGGGCACTCCACTATGACCGAATTGCCGCAACTGGGGATCGAACCAGGGACACCCTGTTTCGAAATCCTCGACGCTGACCACTCGAGCACAGCAAATTCCTAGTAATCATTGGAACGTAAATGATGACTCTATCATGTTCACAAGGTCAATTATAGCAATTCAGCCAATTTAAAGGGTCATAATCCTGACATGCATAAATGGTTTTCGAAAGGAACCAAGCTCTCACAGATATCTAGCTACTGAATAAGTTTGATAAGCACCAGGTGATAAATAATGATTTATTGTGCTCACAAGGTCAATTATAACTATTTTCCTGATTTTAAAGGGCCATAGTCGTGTCATGCATAAACATATCTGGCTGATCTAGGATAGGAGCCGAGCTGTCACAGATATCTAGCTATTGAATAAGTTTGATAAACATAAGATAATGAATGAAGATTTTATCACGTTCACAAGGTCAATTATAACAATCTTGCCAATTTTAAAGGGCCATAATCCAGTTGTGCATTGATGGACCTGACTGGTTTACGAAAAGAACCGAGCTCTGGATAAGTTTGATATAAATCTGATTAAAATAAGAGTTTATCGTGTTATTAAGAAATTGTGGACGTATGGCAGACAAAGTGTGATTACAATATCTCACCTTGTCACTATGTGACAGGTGAGCAGATAAACGCATCAGAGAAATGAATAACAGATCTGCCAAAGCAAAAATAATTGTATCATTATATATCTATTGACCACTTGAAAACATCAATAACTCTTTACGATAAACATCAATCTGAGCATGCATATTATCTGATCAATCAGATCAAATTGCACAAAGGTGGAGGTTTGTCTGAATGTATTCTAGTCTCAAAGACCTTTGTTTCTGTTACAGAATGACACTAAACTATGCTACTTAAACTGTTTCATTGTGTGCTTATAGAAATACAGCAAACAGTGTTTATACACATATCCATTTACATCAAAATTTAAGACCAAGATTAGTAAAACATGCAGGTTTACAACATAGCAGCAAGTTTTAGTGTTACTCAAAATGAACATTTGTTTTCAAAGTGACTCTAAATGTTCATTTTTATAGCATTGCAAGCTTGTTATTGAGGAAAAGGTTTTGAAAGTTTGGGTACTTTTCTCAATTTCTGATGATGCAGCAATCAAAGTTCTACACATAATGCCTACACAGATTGTAAGTTTTTGATTTGTTTGGAGTTTAACGCCGCTTTCAACAGCTTTGGTCATATCACGGCGGTCAGTGCACCTACCCATGTTTTCCTGGCTTTCCTACACCAGTACTTACACAACATTCTTTCGAAGCCACTGACTACTTTCTCACATAGATCAGAGGTGAGAGGCGATGAAAAATCGCCCGAAAGAATGTCGCCGCAACCGGGTATCGAACCCGTGACCTCCAGATCACGAGTCAGATACGCTACCAATTGAGCTACCCGGCTGGGTCTGTAAGTTTTTGAAGAGATTGAAAAACACCCATCAAAGAAAAATTCCTATAAAGTTACCTTGAAATTGGTAGAGTGGAATGGTAGGGGTTGTCATTTGTAGGTAAAGGTTCAATTTACCCCTTTTGTAATGACGCATGGTTGCTATGATTTTGTAACCAATCACAACAGCTTGAACAAATTCAAAAACTGTATTATGGTAAACAATTTTTTTTATCTAAGGACACGTTGTTCAATAAAAATTATTATAAGCAACATGTCAAAGTCCATACAGCAAACTTAAAACAAACGTACCATGTTTCGGTTATAATTTGGATTTACACCATTTCAACAGTATTTCAGTTATATACCGAAACCATTTAACTTAACCCTTTACCACTGCAACAATTTTGCGGCAGATTGACTTTGAACATTATTTAAAAAATATCTCTATCATTGCATCAGAATGGATAAACTATTACTTAAAGTGGAAAACATTGTGACGAAAGGATAACTTGCTTGTTTTGTTTGCAAGTGTTTATGAAGGTCACGTTATCGTTACTTTTAGTAAATTAATACAGTGATTGTATTAAGTAGTAAATCATATTCGTTTTGTTTGTGCAAGTATTGAATTTGAGAATGAATTCTCCTTTAGGCATTCAGAAAAATTAATATAGTCTCTTTCATCACAACATAATGTCTACAATTTATCACAGTTATTAAATTTAGATGGTTCAATGTTTTTAATAAATATCACTGGCGATGCTTTAGTATCTGATTTGGCTCTTGTATGATTCAATGAGGAAGTTAGCGATTGATTTAGAGTCAATATTTCTCATCATTGTTTTTAGAGTGTTGTTATCACTGTCCTGCCCTAAGATGTCACCAAAATGTTTATGTCATAGTTCCTTGTAGCCTAGGCACGACACAAGGAAGTGTGTCTTGTCTTACGTGTCCTTGGTTACAGGTTCTTCTATCTAGTGGTACTCGGGTCTCCTGTATCACTCCAATTCTATGGATAGTGGGAAAACACAGCATCTGAATCACACCAATGCGGATCTTTGTTTTATTGACAATTGTCTATCTACATATTGCTCAGTTTTAAAGCAGTCTTTGAACAGTTTATACGTCTGCAGCTTTCGCGATTGATGTAACCCATCTCTCCAGGTTGTTTCCAGCTTGTGTCTCATACTAAGGTTCAAACACTTAATTATGTATTCACGCGACACATCTTTTATGGTATAAACATCAAAAAGGTTTATGAGGTAGTTGTCCTCCAGTATTTGCTTAACGTCTGCCACGTGTCCCCTGAAAGCGTTGTTTTGGCTTTATCCCAGACAAAACGCAATGTGCAACGCGTGAAACAGGTAAGCAAGATAGTCTATGCCAAAGACAAATTATATCAGTGTCTTCTGTAGAGTGGGCTATTAAGTCCTGTTTCACCGTCCAGGGCAATAAAAGAAGTTTGCTTTCGATGCCTAGAAATGTTTGTATAGCCATGTGTTGGAGTTTGTTCATGTCGACACAGTTTTTAAATCCCCAAACACCAGCTGTGTAGGGAAACAATTGGAACAGTTTGATTGTTTACAGCCTTCAGATCCAATGGACCACAATTTTCTGACTTTGGCTATGATAGCTCCATCCGATCCATCCTTCTGGGAACTTCTGTCACATTGGAAATTTATAAGGCCGAGTCTCCTGCCACGTACGTTTTTTTTTTTTATTTTGTCTCGTACCACGTATGTGGTAGGAACCATATGGCTCGTACCACGTATTTATTTTGTGACGTATGTTATCTCGATCCACGCGTTTTTAATGAGGGATTAATTCCGAAGGTGTTAAAATATTGTAAACAGTTAATTGATTAAAGCAACAGTGTGGTTTATTGGTTTAGTATACACACGAAGTTAATAGATCAGTTAATAGTATTTATTATTAATGTTCAGTTCAATCATTTTCAGATTAGTTTTGTTAGTTGTATTAAAAGTACATATATATAGCAAGACATAGCGAGTTGCTTCAACATTGTTTCACTTCAATTGCAGACTAGTTTTGTTTCAACAGTATTTCAGTTCAATCATTTTTTAAGATTAGTTTTGTTTCGACAGTATTTCAGTTCAATCACAATGAAGTAATTGAATATTAAAAGTACATATATATATAGCAAGACATAGCGAGTTGCTTCAACATTGTTTCACTTCAATTGCAGACTAGTTTTGTTTCAACAGTATTTCAGTTCAATCATTTAACAAGTTTAACATAGCGAATTGCTTCAACATTATTTCACTTCAATTTTAGAATAGTTTCAACAGTATTTCAGTTCAATCATAAGTTAACACGTTAACACGTTAAGTTGCAGATGAATTTCTCTTTTGTGTCAACAGCAAAATAATGGAGTAAATAGGCTCAGTTTATTAAACAAATAAAGGAACCACACTAATGCAGATGAATTTCATGTTTCATGGAAAAGTGCATATATAGCAGGATACGATACTGAACCAGATTATTACAAAACATCGACACAGTATATATTCTATATTGATATTTCGGAATCGTCTGTGATCAAGTCAATACATATAGTATGAATAACATGACTTACCCTGAACTCAGCGACGTTGGTCATAAGGCTTTCGACATGCTCGACACGTGCACCGCTCTGAAAGACCACAGAGTTGTTGCGATCCCGAACGGACAGATGTCTGAATATGGAATCTCCGACGTATAACACTGACATAATTTTCAAAGACTTTGTATCGTAGATACAGATTATCTGAGTTATAAAAAGAAGTGCCCGGTTTATATATGATTGTAGGTTTGTTTAATTAAAGAAGCAATTTATTGATGATCATAATTAAAAGGCAAATTTAAACGGCATGTGTTATGTGGTATGTGTTTGAAGTATCTAAAAGAAAAACAATGTTTGCAAGTTTGTTTAATAAAAGAAGCAATTTAAAGCTGCTCATAATTAAAACGGTAATTATAGCTCGGGGCTTTATTGACTGTTGATTTAGTTAATCGTTAATCGATAATCGATAATCGGTAACCCATTATCTCGATCCACACGTTTTTTAAAAAATCGATAATACGTGGTACGAGCCCATCCACCGAGGACTGTCTCCTGCCAAGTACGTGGCAGGAGACACTCCGAATTTATAAATGATGTGTTACAGCACTGGAAAATAAAACAAAAGGTTAATAAATTAAATCTTCAAGATACTTTTTCGACTTTTTACCCAGTGTATTGTGTGAAATTGAACAGGCGACTCATAAAATATTAGTGACTATATAGCATTTCCCAACTCTGATTAGCGTAACTTAGGCCTCAATGATAAAGGGGAAAGCAGCTGGGTTTTTTAACTACAATACGTGTGTCCAGGCACGTAGCCCAGATACAAAAGAAAGACGACTTTATTGAGGTGTTATGAAGGCATATTTCTATAAATGAAAGTTATTAAAAGGAGTTTGTAACACTTTAACGAAAGTAGAAATAGCTGTCAAAATGAGTACAAAATAACTAGGGTACGAAGATAACTTTGTTTCAAATAAACAACATGGCAGATTGACAGTTCAATTTAACAATCACATTTTTTTATAAAAGCAAAACACAGAAATAATACTTACAGAGAGGCTATGCAACTTATTTCAAAACACCGAAATTGCATATAAAAGAAAAAAAGAAAACATAACAGGTTTGCACGCTCGGGATACGTGGGAAATACCGGAATACATTGAAATATACCGAAATATACTGAATATATACCGAAATACTCTGAATTACACTCGTGTAGTACACAAATAAGCAGTTTTGAATCGACATACAGCACAGAAAAGTATTGTCTTTCATTACTTCATATTTGTTGAAATTTTCCCGGGTTGGATTCCATCTTGTCAGCTGACAACTTTACACCCGTTTTATCCTTTTGACAGGATTGTGTATTTCACACTTTACTTGTTTTATTGTTGTGTAGTGTTAATTCATTTTTTAATCGGACTGACCAACAACTCTAAGCGGTATTGATACATATAAAAGGCCATGAGTCGATTCAAAAATGCTTATTTGTGTAATTACACAAGTGTATTTCAGTATATTAAAGTCTATTTCTGTATATTCAGTATATTCCGGTATTAACACGTACCCCATATTTGAAGTTACCTACTACATATATGGGAATTTCCGGTAGCATATGTTAGTATATTCTTGCGCTATAAAAGACCATCAATTATACATATGTCAATGCGCTTTTGAAGATTAATTAAATCCTAATTATATTTTTTTCAATTTTCAGCAATTACTGGGTTCCTTTGATTGTACTTCAAGCGTAAGCGTTTAAAATCAGGTACTACATTGCGCGTAGGCTAATCATTTGGTACCGGTGTATCGGCAAATCGGTTGTGTGTACTTCGGTCGAAATAAGTGTAAGGATCAATTCTACCGCGTTCGATTATTTAAAACACTCTATTACATATCAATACGAAATTCCTTTCCAAAAACTAGACGACACTATACAACTTATAAGATAACTATTGTGTTTCTTTATCAATAATGCTGAATTATTTGAAAATGCAGTGCATATTGGTAGAACTACATTCAGGCGTAGGCAACATGAGAACTGGAATTAACGAGGTTAGTCCTGAGTTTCCCGTAACTATACTTCTTTGGTAAACCAAAGAAATAAAAATGGAAATAGTGTGGCAGACAGACAATTTGCTTGATTTGAGCAATTTCTCCTTTTGTCACAATGTTTTCAAATGGCGTCGGAAAGCGTCTGTCTCTATGTGGGAAAGGGATCAACAACACCGTAAAAGAGTTGTTGAAGTTTTTAAACAAAACAATTATTATAACCTGACGAAACATGTTCCCATATAATTTTCTTGAAGCCAAGTTGGTCTACATTGATTTCAAAAAACAGTAACCTGTATTCCGTGTCTTAGTTCAGCGAATGAGTTTGTGTGCGTGTTAATGTATGTTTATGTACTTGGATGTGAATGAATTATTCTATACTTATAATTGTGAATATATGATGGTGTCAAAAATAAAATGAGTTTTAGTAGGAGAATGAGATTTTTGTTTCTGTTGCACTGTGATTAAGAGCGAGAACTGTAGGGTTAACTTTGGATTTTGTTATTTTTGTTGGCTTTTTACTGATTTCTGTATATACCTGCTCCTAATGTTCACTTCTCTTTCAGCTTGATGGCTTTCATGCAAAACGGATTTAACTACAGTTTGTGACAATATTAAGTTACGCTGTTTTGCACGACGGTCTTATGTTGTTATTTTGGTAGAAATTACATGGGGAAATGAACCTTTTGTGTAGTCGAACCTGATACCTACAGTCTGATTATTGACTCACATTATTTGTGGGCAATGATTTAAATCTTCCCCTCATATAGACGTTTTTTGATGCCTGTGCAGCAGACGGCTTATTGAAAACGTAAAAAAAGAAGAAATTGCTCAAAAAGAGCAATTTCTCCTTTTGCCACAATGGTTTCCACCTTTTGTCATAGGTTATCCATTCAATTATAGAGATTTTCTGTTTTTTGACAAAATATGTTCAAAGTCGTTGTTTCAGAATTGTCGTATGAGGGAAAGGGTTAAAGCTTTATTGATTTGATGGTAAATACAGCAGATTTTAATCCTTTTCTATCTAGAGCAGACGATTTTGAAAATATCTCGGCAAAAGTAGACGAAAATATCTTGTACTGAAAATATAATTACTGAATAGAGTTAAAAATACTATGGCAATTAGAGAAATTGCTCATTATGGGCGATTTATTCTTTTGGCACAATGTTTTTTTAAAAGTCTGTTGCAGAGGGGTCAAAGGGTTAATCAGACAAGCACAGTCTAACCTTGAATCTATTCGGGTCAATCGTTTCCAAGGGTATATTAGTAGTATAGGCGTCTCTTTAGGTGTAAACAAAGATGACGTAATCGGCGGCCATTGTGTTGACCTAGTTACTATTTATAGTATCTCATTTGCATATAAGGATGGACACGAGTGAGGACGCCATTTTGTAGTTATACAATGACTGCGCATGTCCATTTTAGTTCTATATTTAGAATGACATCATAGGTCTATATTTAGAAAGCTTTAACAATGGAGCAAGTGTTTCAGTAGCACCCTTCGGGCGAGACCACCAACGATTTGTCTCTAGCCTTCTACCAATAGATTCTAGCGGGTATGTTGTTGGAACCCTCGAAAATAATGGCGGGGAAATTCGACCTAACCTTTGCTACATTGTTTCGGGAAACCTGACACGAGACATCCATACGACACGATATATCCCTTTAATATGTCGTATAGTCGAGCCGAAGCACGCAGTCAAACATGTATGGTAAAGCAATAAATTTAACGTCTTACCTCTAGAGCGTCCACAGTTCAAATGACAGGGATCCCGCTCTATTTTTAGACTCGGTATTTCACCATATTTTTATAAATAGATTATGTGTCATGTTCTATAAATAGATTATACGTCATTTACTATAAATAGATATTTCTAATAGTTCTATATTTAGAATGACATCATGGGTCTATATTTAGAAAGTGTTGGAGCTGGCGGAGAAATTCGACCTACCCTTTGCTACATTGTTTCGGGAAACTGAAACATCCATACGACACGATATATCCCTTTAGTATAGTCGGCACATAGTCAAACATGTATGGCAATAAATGTAACGTCTTACCTCTAGAGCGTCCAGAGTTCAAATGACAGAGGTCCCGATCTATTTTTAGTTTCGATATTTCACAACCACTATCGAATATTTCATCAGACCAGGTGTACCAACAATAGAGCATTGAAATGACAAAGTTAATCTCATTTAAAGCCGCCATACTCTCTGTGTCTGAACACCTGCAACGAACGTGTTAACACTTGTCTGAGAATAACACTTTACAGTGCGGTTTCAAAAGATTACCCCATATGATGAAAGTTATTATTATGCCTATACAAGAACTTGAGTGAAGTTATACACGACTTTACCAATTTGATCATATTTCAAATATATTGAGAAAAGAAGCCAATTAAAGTTGTCAACTCGGTTTTTGCTAATTTGTATCACTATTTACGCTTTTTTCTCTTTATGCTACTAAATAATAGAAGAACCAAAAAGCTTTCATTTAAACCAAAGTTTGTCGCAATAATTGTTTACCGTTTTCGAGTTATGTAATATGAGAGATTTTTAAATCCCCAAAATGAACTTGCCCCGATCCTCAAGTTTGATATACCGTTGGAAAGATTTCGTCGAGTCCATTTCATATATGAAAAAATTATGATCCTAGGACTAATAGTTCTCTAGTTATCGTCGTTTTAAATTATTTCTTAAAAGTGCGTCAAAAGGCTTCTTAATGCGTAAATGCCGATATCTCCTTTATTTCTTGTCCGAATGTAGTCGTGTTTGGACTCGTTGAAAAGGATTTCGGATTTTCTAACGATTGAGATGATCTAACCGGAAGTGACGTAATTTTTTCTTAAAATGATCATATTTTCAATATTAATTAATTTGATTTTTTTTTTTTTGGAATTCGTAACGTTGGACTGCACTTATATATTAATAGCTGTTGTCATTTTCAAAACCTGAATATTGATAAAAATTTCAGCCGTTTTCGAGTTATGTAATATGAACAAAATTTAAACAAACAAAATAAGAATATATCATTCGAAAGATGTTGTCGCGCTCTTTTCAAATCTGAAAAAATGATGGTCCTAGGACTATTCATTCTCTAGTTATCTCAGTTTAATTTTTTATTTCAAAGCGTGACTGATAAGCCAATTTGACCCACACATCTTAAAATGATGATATCTTACTTATTTCTTGACCGAATGTAGACGTGTTTGGATTCGTTAAAAAGGGCTCCGTAAACTCTATCAATTGAAGTGGTCAAACCGGAAGTGACGTTATTAATTAATTTGATAAGTTTTTTAGATACATCGTAACGTATAGAAGGCACTCATATATTGATAACTGTGGGCAAAACCTGAATATTGACAGAGTTTCGAACTCATAACCCTCATCATATTGCTCCCAGGTGTGTTAGCATTAACCCATTATCAGAGTCACCAGATTGTGTTCATTTGGTGACGTAAGTACGGACAAAGACCTTTTGAAATGCTAAACACGATATACCCCTTTTGTATATAATATAGTCGAGTCGAAGCACGCAGTCAAACATGTATGGCAATAAATTTAACGTCTTACCTCTAGAACGTCCAGAGTTCAAATGACCGATGCGCATGTCCCAATCTATTTTTAAATTCGATATTTCACCATCGCTATCGGATATTTCATCAGACCAGGTGTGAGAACAATATAGCATTGAAATGCCAAAGAAAACGTGGACAATGGATGAATAGACTACTTTAAACCAAACGGCGCCACAGTGTCTGTAGAACACCTGCACGTTAACACTTGCCTGAGAATAACCCTTTACACTGCTGTTCAAAAGTTTATCCTTCATGATGAAAACTATTATTATGACTATACAAGCACTTGAACAGTGTCAGTGAAGTTATACACGACTTTACCAATTTGATCATATTTCAAATATAGAGGGAAAAGGAGCCCATTAAAGTTGTCAAATCAGTTTTTGTTAATTTATTTCACTATTTACGCTTTAACTTTTTCTCTTTATGCTACCAAATGATAGAGGACACCAAAACCTTTCATTTAAACCCGGGGTTGTAGAGAAAATATTCAGCCGTTTTCGAGTTATGTAATATGAGAGATTTTTAAACCCCAAAAATGAACTTGCCCCGATCCTCAAGTTTGATATACCGTTGAAAAGATCTCGTTGAGCCCTTTTCATATATGAAACAAATATGATCCTAGGACTAATAGTTCTCTAGTTATCGTCGATTTAAATATTTGTTTCAAAGTCAGTCAAAAGTCTTCTTAATGCGTAAATGCCGATATCTCCTTTATTTCTTGTCCGAATGTAGTCGTGTTTGGATCCATTGAAAAGGATTTCTGATTTTCTATCGATTGATATGATCAAACCGGAAGTGACGTCATTTCTTAAATATTTGTTTGTTTCAAAGTGCGTCAAAAGTATTCTCAATGAGTAAATGCCTATATCTCCTTTATTTCTGGTCAGTTTTCTGATATATATTTTTTTTTTTATTTAGAAATATTGTTATTGATAGTTGTTGACCCGAATATTGACAGAGTTATAAACGTCATTGTAATGCTCGAAGTCGCATGTATTCGGGTGTAGAGGCTTGAAGATCAATAACGAGATGTCCATATGGCTTTTCTGTGGCGTTTCGATATACATTCATGAAACTGTGACTACTGGTAGGGTAGATCCGTCGTGCCAGTACAGAAATTTGATGTCTATCAACTGGGTTGTTAACCACAATTAAATATTTTGTATTAAGGCTGATATCTCGGCACGCTTTTCCTTGAGGAAAAACGTTCTGTGTCAAGAAAATGACCGTCAAGTTTCTATGATGAGATCCTTTAGTAAAAAGATTAGCCACTCTTTCATCCTTCTTCGCCTCTCCCATCAAATCATCTAATATGATGAAGTTCCGCACGTTTACGTCTAGATACATATCTTGTTCAAGACAGTCTGGAATACACCTCACAAATTCAACGTTAGACAATTCTGTCTTGATTTCGTCGTATAATGGTTGATTTTGACTATAACACCAGATGATCCTCTGAGGTGGTGGTTGGATTGTATCTTGGCACAATATCATCTTAGTCAATACAGATTTACCACTTCCACTCGGCCCAGACAAAACGAGTGTACACGGATGTTTAAACTTAAATACGGGCGCTCCGGGAGCTCCCAAATGCGCTCCGGGAGCTCCCAAATGCGCTCCGGGCGCTCCCAAATGCGCTCCGGGAGCTCCCAAATGCGCTCCGGGCGCTCCCAAATGCGCTCCGGGAGCTCCCAAATGCGCTCCGGGCGCTCCCAAATGCGCTCCGGGAGCTCCTAAATGCGCTCCGGGCGCTCCCAAATGCGCTCCGGGAGCTCTCAAATGCGCTCCGGGCGCTCCCTCATATTGTTGTACTCCTGGTGATATATTCCAGTATCTTTGGTCTGTATGTGAAGATGGTTCTTCAAAGTGTTTGTTTCTCTCATGTCTCATTAGATTGTATCTACTACAGAACGTCTGATCACACGTTGTACAGAAAGTTGTACTCATCTTTTCAAAGTCGTGTGTTGCAGTTTATTGTGGATATCTTTCCCCCTATAAACTTACAAGGCGCTCCCAAATGCGCTCCGGGAGCCTGGTCTCCCGGAGCGCTCCGAGCGCTCTGTAAGTTTATAAGGGGAAAGATATTCACAATAAACTGCAACACACGACTTTGAAAAGATGAGTACAACTTTCTGTACAACGTGTGATCAGACGTTCTGTAGTAGATACAATCTAATGAGACATGAGAGAAACAAACACTTTGAAGAACCATCTTCACATACAGACCAAAGATACTGGAATATATCACCAGGAGTACAACAATATGAGGGAGCGCCCGGAGCGCATTTGAGAGCTCCCGGAGCGCATTTGGGAGCGCCCGGAGCGCATTTAGGAGCTCCCGGAGCGCATTTGGGAGCGCCCGGAGCGCATTTGGGAGCTCCCGGAGCGCATTTGGGAGCGCCCGGAGCGCATTTGGGAGCTCCCGGAGCGCATTTGGGAGCGCCCGGAGCGCATTTGGGAGCTCCCGGAGCGCATTTGGGAGCGCCCGGAGCGCCCGTATTTAAGTTTAAACATCCGTGTACACTCGTTTTGTCTGGGCCGAGTGGAAGTGGTAAATCTGTATTGACTAAGATGATATTGTGCCAAGATACAATCCAACCACCACCTCAGAGGATCATCTGGTGTTATAGTCAAAATCAACCATTATACGACGAAATCAAGACAGAATTGTCTAACGTTGAATTTGTGAGGTGTATTCCAGACTGTCTTGAACAAGATATGTATCTAGACGTAAACGTGCGGAACTTCATCATATTAGATGATTTGATGGGAGAGGCGAAGAAGGATGAAAGAGTGGCTAATCTTTTTACTAAAGGATCTCATCATAGAAACTTGACGGTCATTTTCTTGACACAGAACGTTTTTCCTCAAGGAAAAGCGTGCCGAGATATCAGCCTTAATACAAAATATTTAATTGTGGTTAACAACCCAGTTGATAGACATCAAATTTCTGTACTGGCACGACGGATCTACCCTACCAGTAGTCACAGTTTCATGAATGTATATCGAAACGCCACAGAAAAGCCATATGGACATCTCGTTATTGATCTTCAAGCCTCTACACCCGAATACATGCGACTTCGAGCATTACAATGACGTTTATAACTCTGTCAATATTCGGGTCAACAACTATCAATAACAATATTTCTAAATAAAAAAAAAAATATATATCAGAAAACTGACCAGAAATAAAGGAGATATAGGCATTTACTCATTGAGAATACTTTTGACGCACTTTGAAACAAACAAATATTTAAGAAATGACGTCACTTCCGGTTTGATCATATCAATCGATAGAAAATCAGAAATCCTTTTCAATGGATCCAAACACGACTACATTCGGACAAGAAATAAAGGAGATATCGGCATTTACGCATTAAGAAGACTTTTGACTGACTTTGAAACAAATATTTAAATCGACGATAACTAGAGAACTATTAGTCCTAGGATCATATTTGTTTCATATATGAAAAGGGCTCAACGAGATCTTTTCAACGGTATATCAAACTTGAGGATCGGGGCAAGTTCATTTTTGGGGTTTAAAAATCTCTCATATTACATAACTCGAAAACGGCTGAATATTTTCTCTACAACCCCGGGTTTAAATGAAAGGTTTTGGTGTCCTCTATCATTTGGTAGCATAAAGAGAAAAAGTTAAAGCGTAAATAGTGAAATAAATTAACAAAAACTGATTTGACAACTTTAATGGGCTCCTTTTCCCTCTATATTTGAAATATGATCAAATTGGTAAAGTCGTGTATAACTTCACTGACACTGTTCAAGTGCTTGTATAGTCATAATAATAGTTTTCATCATGAAGGATAAACTTTTGAACAGCAGTGTAAAGGGTTATTCTCAGGCAAGTGTTAACGTGCAGGTGTTCTACAGACACTGTGGCGCCGTTTGGTTTAAAGTAGTCTATTCATCCATTGTCCACGTTTTCTTTGGCATTTCAATGCTATATTGTTCTCACACCTGGTCTGATGAAATATCCGATAGCGATGGTGAAATATCGAATTTAAAAATAGATTGGGACATGCGCATCGGTCATTTGAACTCTGGACGTTCTAGAGGTAAGACGTTAAATTTATTGCCATACATGTTTGACTGCGTGCTTCGACTCGACTATATTATATACAAAAGGGGTATATCGTGTTTAGCATTTCAAAAGGTCTTTGTCCGTACTTACGTCACCAAATGAACACAATCTGGTGACTCTGATAATGGGTTAATGCTAACACACCTGGGAGCAATATGATGAGGGTTATGAGTTCGAAACTCTGTCAATATTCAGGTTTTGCCCACAGTTATCAATATATGAGTGCCTTCTATACGTTACGATGTATCTAAAAAACTTATCAAATTAATTAATAACGTCACTTCCGGTTTGACCACTTCAATTGATAGAGTTTACGGAGCCCTTTTTAACGAATCCAAACACGTCTACATTCGGTCAAGAAATAAGTAAGATATCATCATTTTAAGATGTGTGGGTCAAATTGGCTTATCAGTCACGCTTTGAAATAAAAAATTAAACTGAGATAACTAGAGAATGAATAGTCCTAGGACCATCATTTTTTCAGATTTGAAAAGAGCGCGACAACATCTTTCGAATGATATATTCTTATTTTGTTTGTTTAAATTTTGTTCATATTACATAACTCGAAAACGGCTGAAATTTTTATCAATATTCAGGTTTTGAAAATGACAACAGCTATTAATATATAAGTGCAGTCCAACGTTACGAATTCCAAAAAAAAAAAAATCAAATTAATTAATATTGAAAATATGATCATTTTAAGAAAAAATTACGTCACTTCCGGTTAGATCATCTCAATCGTTAGAAAATCCGAAATCCTTTTCAACGAGTCCAAACACGACTACATTCGGACAAGAAATAAAGGAGATATCGGCATTTACGCATTAAGAAGCCTTTTGACGCACTTTTAAGAAATAATTTAAAACGACGATAACTAGAGAACTATTAGTCCTAGGATCATAATTTTTTCATATATGAAATGGACTCGACGAAATCTTTCCAACGGTATATCAAACTTGAGGATCGGGGCAAGTTCATTTTGGGGATTTAAAAATCTCTCATATTACATAACTCGAAAACGGTAAACAATTATTGCGACAAACTTTGGTTTAAATGAAAGCTTTTTGGTTCTTCTATTATTTAGTAGCATAAAGAGAAAAAAGCGTAAATAGTGATACAAATTAGCAAAAACCGAGTTGACAACTTTAATTGGCTTCTTTTCTCAATATATTTGAAATATGATCAAATTGGTAAAGTCGTGTATAACTTCACTCAAGTTCTTGTATAGGCATAATAATAACTTTCATCATATGGGGTAATCTTTTGAAACCGCACTGTAAAGTGTTATTCTCAGACAAGTGTTAACACGTTCGTTGCAGGTGTTCAGACACAGAGAGTATGGCGGCTTTAAATGAGATTAACTTTGTCATTTCAATGCTCTATTGTTGGTACACCTGGTCTGATGAAATATTCGATAGTGGTTGTGAAATATCGAAACTAAAAATAGATCGGGACCTCTGTCATTTGAACTCTGGACGCTCTAGAGGTAAGACGTTACATTTATTGCCATACATGTTTGACTATGTGCCGACTATACTAAAGGGATATATCGTGTCGTATGGATGTTTCAGTTTCCCGAAACAATGTAGCAAAGGGTAGGTCGAATTTCTCCGCCAGCTCCAACACTTTCTAAATATAGACCCATGATGTCATTCTAAATATAGAACTATTAGAAATATCTATTTATAGTAAATGACGTATAATCTATTTATAGAACATGACACATAATCTATTTATAAAAATATGGTGAAATACCGAGTCTAAAAATAGAGCGGGATCCCTGTCATTTGAACTGTGGACGCTCTAGAGGTAAGACGTTAAATTTATTGCTTTACCATACATGTTTGACTGCGTGCTTCGGCTCGACTATACGACATATTAAAGGGATATATCGTGTCGTATGGATGTCTCGTGTCAGGTTTCCCGAAACAATGTAGCAAAGGTTAGGTCGAATTTCCCCGCCATTATTTTCGAGGGTTCCAACAACATACCCGCTAGAATCTATTGGTAGAAGGCTAGAGACAAATCGTTGGTGGTCTCGCCCGAAGGGTGCTACTGAAACACTTGCTCCATTGTTAAAGCTTTCTAAATATAGACCTATGATGTCATTCTAAATATAGAACTAAAATGGACATGCGCAGTCATTGTATAACTACAAAATGGCGTCCTCACTCGTGTCCATCCTTATATGCAAATGAGATACTATAAATAGTAACTAGGTCAACACAATGGCCGCCGATTACGTCATCTTTGTTTACACCTAAAGAGACGCCTATACTACTTATATTTTCCTTGTTAATTATGCTTCACTGAGCTATTTAATGAAAGCAGTTCTCGAAAATGGTATAAGGTATCTTCTCTTTAAATTACTTCGAGGCATTAACATGAGTGCACCTAAAGAGACTTTATGGGTTGATGCCTCCAAAGTATGCGTTTACGTCCGAGACACTGACCACTACCAGACGGAATCTCGGATATAAAGTTACATAGGGCCCATTAAGTAGGTTGACATAGTAATGACAACATGAGACAGAATGTGTTTATTACACAGATAAAGTGAGAAAGTCTGCGAGAAACCTATGTAGGTTGTCTTTATGATGTCAATTGCAGTAATTTAAGTGGTCATTGGGAAGCTTGGCAGACGATTAAAATCAAACTGTGTTCTAACATAATTCAGCAGTCTCGCCAATGTGGAGTAGAACTGGTCTTTAACCCAAAATACTGTTTTCTGGATTATTACCCGACAAATTCCGATGTTGTGGGTACTTAAAGAGACAATTGTTTTGAGTACCTACAACGTGATAGGGTTGGACGGTAAATTAAGGATATTAGACTGAATTAGGCTCCTTATCTGTACTCTTAGTGAATTTGCTTTAATAGGTTTAGTGTCAAATTCATATCAATTCCTTTAGGCTTTCAGCCCATGAGGATACATGTTATATACACTGCTGACTGACACAACAGAGAAAATAAACATACATACATATTTACAAAGTTCCTGGCGGCGAAATATAAGTAATGCTTTCATAAGTTTGCCTTTAACCGTCGTCAAATCAACACCTATTTGGAGGTTGCGGGCTTGATCACCGGCCTGGTCATACTAAAACCTTTCAAAATGGTAGCAATGTCACTCAGGGTTAGGGGTTAGCATTACGACTGACTGGCTGGTGTCGGGAAAAATGGACCAGTAGTACTGGTATCTTACAGGAACTGCAATATTGTAGAAACACCAACAAATTAATCATTCATCGAGCTTTATGTGCGTTTTACACCTTTTCGACATGCATTTATAGATATGTCTATACATGATGTCTGAATATGCTTTGATAGCCGTCTTTGTAATGATTTTTAATAACATTATTGATGTGCTTTGAGGCCACTATAATCTATCAATGTTTGAAAGATTATGACAAACGTAGAATTTGTTCATGACGAGCAAATTCTCCTACTGTTACAATGTTTTAACTAAGCTATCATTTATAGATCTGCTTAATTTGTTTTGACAATCGTTTTATTCCTTTTCCTAATGCAGACGCATTGAAAGTCAAACTTGTAAGATGTTAAAGAACACATGATTTCTACCGTTTTCAACAAGCATGGGCTCACGTGGAAAGGCACTTCTGGAATACTGTTGCAAAAGTAGAATTTGTTCATGATGAACAAATTCTCCTTTTCTTACAATGTTTTAACTATGCTTTCATGCATATATCTGTATATAAATTATATGTGTCGATAGGGTATTTTAAGAACACAGGTGACAGCTCACAAATGTATCATCACCCCGTCCGTATACACACATGTATTTATATGTCTCCGACAGAAAAGTCGGAAGGAACGCCTTTACATTGCAGATTGCAAAGGTAATACTTACTGTTTTTTAGACTGTTAAGGTGACATTTGTAATTTGCTTTAGACTGGCTGTCTAATTGGAGGTTCTTTGGAGTTAAATCATCGATTACATAGAGATCATAAATAGGTCAACAGTTGTTGAATACCTACAATTTGTTAAAGAAAGTTTTCCTGAGTATTAGTGGTTTTGCTCACATTTTTATAGACTGACATATGTGATTTCATATCGGTGAAGTATTTTGTCTTAATGTCAAGTATTTATTTTATTGTTATATTTCTTTACGCCAGACCAAGAAAGTTCGATATTCTATTTCATTTATTGTTGGAATGTGATTAAAAAAGAAAGCATAAGCTATTGACCAACATTACTGAGTTTTAAACTTGACAGTGCATTTCTATGTCTGTATATGCAAAACCTTTTTCTATTTTATTTACAAAAAAATATTTTGTCTTCAATGCAATTTCTAAATGCATGGTATGTATGCACTACCAATAACCTCTTGACAAACAATGAAATGTTATGACATCTGGTCTTGCACCACTGTTAACATTACAACCTGGTTAGTATTAACTCAACTCAACTTTAACATGCACTTTCGGTTTCTTCATTATCGTTCCTCATTATCGACTGACTTGTTTGCATTGACGTCTTCATTACATTCTTCAGGTTGATTGGAGAGGAGGTTGTGACAAAGCAAGGAAACACATGAGTAGGTGAACTGACCGCCGTGATATGACTAAAAACATTGTTGGAAACGGCGTTAAGCTCCAATCAATCAATCAATCTATCAACATTATTCAGGAATGTCTTACACCTCACTACGTAGCTCTTTATGGAATTTAATATACTTATTTAGGTACATGTACCTGGTTTGACTTAAACAGTCATTAAATCTTTAACATGCCAATACATTTTGCTTACTAATGTAAATATAAATGTTATGTCAAGGTGCCTGATGAAGGCGTAATTCCGAAACTATAAAGTATAAAATAATTAACTTAACAACAAGTGTTAGTGTGGTTTTATATTATATACATATATTTTTTTATACAATTTTACCTTTTTTTTAAACTGTAGCAAATTAAGAAGTTTTAATGATTTAAATTCTTTGTTTCTGTTATTTTCAGAATATTTCATCTCGTTTGTTGCTCTCCATATATCCTTACCATGATCTGTTCATACCTTGCATACATTTCATTACCCCATCTGCACCTGACTAACATCAATCTGAAATCACCTTCCAGCAGTACTTTCAGTACTTTGATATTGATAAGTATTCACTCTGGTATAAATTTCTTCAATTATGAGTTGATTGAACCCTTTTTTTCGTTGTTTGTTTAATATATGATTAGGTCAAATTATGAAAGGAATCAAAGAGTTTGTACCTTATGTAATGTTAGTTTGTCCTGCCTATACTGATTTGAGAAAACAAAATATAAAAACGTACTACCAAAATCCTAGTATGTTAAAATTTATTCAGTTATTAAACAGTTCAAATATAAAAGCATTAAATGCCGTTGGAATATACTACATAAAAGAATGACTTTTAACAAATAACAGCAACAAACTTGAGGTATGCCTTGTTATATAAGTAAATTTAATTTAACAATGATGATATTTGTTATCATTTTCTCTTATTTATATTCAGATAAGCAACATTCTGCTTTAATTTGTTATAATCACACAACGCTTGGTTCATCAATGGAGGAAGACATGGCAGTTGAGATAAATAGATAACAACATGTTCAGGTGTGTTTTTGTCAAATAAAACATTCAGATCTGCATTATTCTGTATTCATGACAGCTGGGACAAATAAACAACAACATATTCAGGTGTGTTTTTGTCAATAAAACATTAAAATCTGCAATATTCTGCATTCATGACAGCTGGGATTACTAATACCAAACCGATTTCATTTATATTTCATACTTAAGTTGGCTTTTAACATTTATTTCAAACTTACCCTCAGGAAGAATGTAGAACTGCATGGACAAGAGCAATCCTGACCAGACTGGACAAATGCATAAGCTTATCAGGATTTCATTAGTCACACATTCATGGAGATGATATATCCATATATATGTAATATAACATAACGCTACATAAATGTCCTATGTCATGTTCCATCTAACATCTTGATTTGGATGCAGAACAAATAACAACCAACAGGCAGATCTTTCATTATGTTGGCATCATGTAAATAGTGTACACCACCGCTGCATGGCGGCATTACATTGTATAGAAAAGAAATAAAATACCCTATACATTTTCAGACAGTCAATTTCCTAGAATGAGTAATGAGTTGAATTTTGCTAGAAAAAAACTCATAGTAAAACTACATGTTATCACCGTATTAACAGAAGTATTGTTGAAAGTACAATTATCCAACATGAATCACAGGATACAGCATAAAACTAACAAGTGGTCAAGATCCTTTCATCAAACTGCGTTTTCCCCATGGTTTAAAAAATATCTAGAATCATTGTTGCTTCAGGAAATCATTAGATTACAATATAAACAGTGATTCCAGGATTCTTCTTGTCATCTTATACAAACCATTTTGATATAAGATCCATTTCTCCATGATCTAAATCCATGTCAAAATCTAGATAGTCACTGAATTAGCAGTATCACTTGTTAAACTATCACCTTATGGTTTTGCAACTGAGTGATACATGTAAATTCTTCCCCCCCCCCCCCAAAAAAAAAAAGAAAACACCCTATAAAAACCAACATAAAAACAAATATATGAGGTATGCATGATATTTCCAAGTTATGTTTGTGAGAAAAGACTGATCTATGCAATCGTGTAATTGGATTTAAACGTAAACTCCTCGAAAGCATTGATGACTAATTCTCCAATGGTTGAAATTAAGACCATACTGCGATACGTGGATTTATCTAGATCTACACTAGTTCAATATGCCACGAATGTTGCTTTTTTAATCTGGTCAAATAATTGAAAATCGAAACTGAAAATGTGTTAAATTGGCTTTTAATGTAATGCACCGTATGTATTTTCCCTTTATATATAATCCATGTACATGTATGTAAGTCTATGAACATTGAAACCGGATTGTTTATGGCTTTCACGAATGAAACACGCATCTTAAACAGATTATACATACTATATATATTCTATTATACATGCAGATTGATGTAGTACATATATAATGAAACAAACATATTTCCAGGTCAGCCTCCTGCAAGTGCAACACCCGTTGAGAAATTATGTCATGATCAATTTTCCTAATAAATCACGTAAGCCATAACGCAATATAGTACTAACAGCACTGTTTACCTGGGGTCGGTATGTTGTGTACATAATAGATTGAACTGTTTTCTACTTTCTAGGATGTTTTATATTACACATGAGTGTATTGAGTTCGTGGGTAGTTTGACAAGATACCTGTTTGAAAACAATGTTGAAAAAGGATAAATAATTATAGCAAGTCAGTTCTCTTTCCGCAAAGTTGTCAACCCTTTTTGAAACTTATTCCTCCGATTCCCCAGATGTCTAGTAGACATTTTGTTGAAAACCGCTATTTAACTCAATTAACCAATACAAACAAATAAGTATACAGGTATTCACAGCGCTGAGAAAAACTTCATCTCAATACTTTTGTAGTTAATTTTGTTTAACGTTTAACCCTTTTCCACATACAACACATCTGTAGCAGACAATAATATGGAAACTCTCTAGAAAATGAATGAATAGAATGCAAAACATAATGGCAAAAAGATTAAAATAAATACCTTTAATACCTCGAAATGTGTTAATTCTTTGTTTACTTTCATTTTTTGACATAATTGTACATGTCATAGAAAAGAAATGTGCAATAACATAGAGGGAACATAAAGGAAACAATACCCAGGAAAGGTCCTGATATAAAGTATAATGTTGAAAGTGTCGTAAGATACTATTCAAACACATTAAACGTGCTTCTAAAACAGAGAGGCAATACTAGAGCCCGATGCAGTTCATCTATCTATACATGTACACATTACACGTGCTGCTCAAACAGAGAGGCAATACTAGCGCCCGATGCAGTTCATCTATCTATACATGTACATATTACACGTGCTGCTCAAACAGAGAGGCAATACTAACGCCCGATGCAGTTCATCTATCTACACATGTACACATTACACGTGCTGCTCAAACAGAGAGGCAATACTAGCGCCCGATGCAGTTCATCTATCTATACATGTACACATTACACGTGCTGCTAAAACAGAGAGGCAATACTAGCGCCCGATGCAGTTCATCTATCTACACATGTACACATTACACGTGCTGCTCAAACAGAGAGGCAATACTAGCGCCCGATGCAGTTCATCTAAATTTACATGTACACATTACACGTGCTGCTCAAACAGAGAGGCAATACTAGCGCCCGATGCAGTTCATCTATCTACACATGTACACATTACACGTGCTGCTCAAACAGAGAGGCAATACTAGCGCCCGATGCAGTTCATCTATCTATACATGTACACATTAAACGTGCTTCTAAAACAGAGAGGCAATAATAGCGCCCGATGCAGTTCATCTATCTATACATGTACACATTCAACGTGCTGCTAAAACAGATAGGCAATACTAACGCCAGATGCAGTTCATCTATCTATACATGTACACATTACACGTGCTGCTCAAACAGAGAGGCAATACTAGGGCCCGATGCAGTTCATCTATCTATACATGTACACATTAAACGTGCTGCTGGAACAGAGAGGCAATACTAGCGCCCGATGCAGTTCATCTATCTATACATGTACACATTAAACGTGCTGCTGGAACAGAGAGGCAATAGTAGCGCCCGATGCAGTTCATCTATCTATACATGTACACATTACACGTGCTGCTAAAACAGAGAGGCAATACTAGCGCCCGATGCAGTTCATCTATCTACACATATACACATTACACGTGCTGCTCAAACAGAGAGGCAATACTAGCGCCCGATGCAGTTCATCTAACTATACATGTACACATTACACGTGCTGCTCAAACAGAGAGGCAATACTAGCGCCCGATGCAGTTCATCTATCTACACATGTACACATTACACGTGCTACTCATACAGAGAGGCAAAACTAGCGCCCGATGCAGTTCATCTATCTATACATGTACACATTAAACGTGCTTCTAAAACAGAGAGGCAATAATAGCGCCCGATGCAGTTCATCTATCTATACATGTACACGTTAAACGTGCTGCTAAAACAGAGAGGCAATACTAACGCCCGATGCAGTTCATCTATCTATACATGTACACATTAAAATTCTGCTCTAACAGAGAGGCAATACTAGTGCCCGATGCAGTTCATCTATCTATACATGTACACATTAAACGTGCTTGTGAAACAGAGAGGCAATACTAGCGCCCGATACAGTTCATCTATCTACACATGTACACATTACACGTGCTGCTCAAACAGAGAGGCAATACTAGCGCCCGATGCAGTTCATCTATCTATACATGTACACATTACACGTGCTGCTCAAACAGAGAGGCAATACTAGCGCCCGATGCAGTTCATCTATCTACACATGTACACATTACACGTGCTGCTCAAACAGAGAGGCAATACTAACGCCCGATGCAGTTCATCTATCTATACATGTACACATTACACGTGCTGCTCAAACAGAGAGGCAATACTAACGCCCGATGCAGTTCATCTATCTATACATGTACACATTAAACGTGCTTCTAAAACAAAGAGGCAATACTAGCGCCCGATGCAGTTCATCTATCTATACATGTACACATTACACGTACTGCTAAAACAGAGAGGCAATACTAGCGCCCGATGCAGTTCATCTATCTATACATGTACACATTAAACGTGCTGCTAAAACAGAGAGACAATACTAACGCCCGATGCAGTTCATCTATCTATACATGTACACATTAAACGTGCTGCTCAAACAGAGAGGCAATACTAGCGCCCGATGCAGTTCATTCACTATACATGTACACATTAAAATTCTGCTCTAACAGAGAGGCAATACTAGTGCCCGATGCAGTTCATCTATCTATACATGTACACATTAAACGTGCTTCTAAAACAGAGAGGCAATACTAGCGCCCGATACAGTTCATCTATTTATACATGTACACATTATACGTGCTTCTAAAACAGATTGGCAATACTAGCGCCCGATGCAGTTCATCTATATATACATGTACACATTAAACGTGCTTCTAAAACAGAGAGGCAATACTAGCGCCCGATGCAGTTCATCTATCTATACATGTACACATTAAACGTGCTGCTCAAACAGAGAGGCAATACTAGCGCCCGATGCAGTTCATCTATCTATACATGTACACATTAAACGTGCTGCTCAAACAGAGAGGCAATACTAGCGCCCGATGCGGTTCGTCTATATATACTTGAGCCCGTCAATTGGGAAAATGTACACATTGACTGTTGTGAAAAGTGTAGATCCAGACCAGCCTGTGTGAGATATACACTGTATATAGTATTACTCATACACTCTTTTTAGAAGATTCTGTCAACTTAGATTCGGTTAAGACGCAGTGGATTTACAAACTTATAGTCACCAGGAACGTATAAAGCATCTTATCTACGTCCCTGTCGTCACCGACAATGACATTTCAAGTGGTACCGATTTTCCATGAATAGGCATATAAATATAAATATTCATAATTAATAATAAATGCGTTCAAAAGTAGGATGCGCATCGAGATTGATTGATTGAGGTTTAACAACGTTTGCAATGGTATTACAGTTGTATCACTGCTGCAAGTTCTCTTAATCTGTATTGCTTAACTTTCTCGCATCTCTTTTCCACATAGTGTTCTTCACAGATACGTGAATACATATCATATCATATAACCAATCTCATATCGACAAGATAGGTCCATTGGTGGAAAACAAATGAGGCAAGTCACAAAGACTTTCCAATTATGGGAAATATTGATAAGCCAATAATACCGCGTTTACACATAGACGCCCCTTCTGCTATGATGAATATGTGGCCAATCGGGCCAATCGTGGGCCAAACGTGGGAGGATCTTAATGAGCGTGGTTTTGTCGGGGTGAGATATACGTCGGGAAGCTCCACGCTCTCTCCCACTTTTTTTAACGTGCACAAAATAAGCGTAGCCGGTTTTAGAATGTAGTTGGAACGCCATTGTCGTACAAGCAGCTTGGTCAGATATATGTGGTCGTTACAAAAATGCAACACCATCAGCAGCTATTTCGAGCATCAGACATGGCGCCAAGGCTATCGCAATCATTCCAGAGCAACTTGTTGTCAGAATCCGTCAGCGCTAGCAGCAGAAAGGACGCCCTTGTAATTATGGTACCAAGAGCCACTGTTCGGATGACATCTAAAGGTCACGTGCTTGACATCAAGGGCACCACATGCATGTGGCACATTCCATCTGTTCTTGAATTTCTCTTCTATAGTATTTTTGGCCACTTTAAAGAAATACATGATGCTGAGGTAATTGTCTCCTGAAGCAGGATGTCTGATAGTGATGGCCAGATTCATGCCTGGTTCTAGAGCCTTTATCCGGTCTGTATCTTTCTCCTGGATTCTAGGACGAACTCTTTGGAGCAGCTCATCGAACATCTCTGGTTGCATCCTCAAAAAGATGAAAAAGGTGGTTGTGTATTCCATTCCGAGTTCTCTCAGCAATCTGTCATAATTCCCAAACTGGAGCCTCCTGTCTGCAGCCAGCCACGGTCGTACCCAGTATATTCTTGGTCTCCTCCTCCTCCTCCTCTATATAACCTCTTCCATCTGGATTTCAACGAGCATCTGTTCTTGTTGGAGAACAGCCAGTTTAATCAAATAAGCATCAGGTCCGTTCATCTTCGTTGTTGGGGAGGAACTGAAGAAATACTTGTACACCCCCGATTTATATAGAAATCGCCTCAAATCCTACTAAAAGCGTAATATTCTCAGCACGAGCGTCACGACATCGACCCACAGTCTTCTAGGCCTATGTAACAACGTAGCATGGTCCTATACCTCGTAGCGGCAACTTTGAAGAAACGACACCTTGGTAGGCATTGGTCTGGGTGTAATCGTAGTCAGCGAGTCAACAGCGCGTTTGACGAAGAAGCATCGCAGTGCAATCGTGATGTAGTCTTTAATTTACCAAATTGCTGGATTTTGACGGCTATAATGCCCCGATTTGATAGCTTTTTCAGATCGGGGATGATCGGCATGGTCTTCGTAAGGTCGCTGAGTTGTGTGAACGTGGTATAAGTATGTTTGAACGTTTGTTTTAAATGAGCCCGTCCATCGGAAAAAGCTCCAGCTACTTTGTGTTAACAGTGTCGATACAGATAAGCCTGTACAGTCTTAGTCAAGATATACACATTCCTTAAGTAAGCTGTTTACAAAGTCTGATGAATATTTGTTATATGTGGGAACGGGTTTAAAGGTGTTTTCCCCCAGACAGATACATATAATTAGCCTTAGGTTTTACAATTTACATCTGATTATAATCGCTGTTTATGTTTTTGCTATGTTTTGCTTTATTTTCTGTAACATGCTGTCTGCATATTCAACATAATGTTGTCCGTAGGCCCCAGCTGCTATGATTCATTGGACATTACGTGTCATTTGTAGTAAGCATGCTGGCGATTTAAAATGTCCGAGAAAAACAAAGAACTTGAAAAGTCCTGAACAGCAATGCAAAAATGGCATAAAGCTTCTTACTTGTTATTTGCTTTAGTTAAATTTGAGAGATTAACGCACGAAATATAAGCTTGAAATGTTTGAATGGCGAGTGAGTTAAGGCGCTTTTTGTTCGTACCCTTCATCTTGCTTGTTATTTGCTATAGTTAAATTTGAGAGTTAAGGCGCTTTTTGTTCGTACCCTTCATATTACTTGTTATTTGCTATAGTTAAATTTGAGAGTTAAAGCGCTTTTTGTTCGTACCCTTCATATTGCTTGTTATTTGCTATAGTTAAATTTGAGAGTTAAAGCGCTTTTTGTTCGTACCCTTCATATTACTTGTTATTTGCTATAGTTAAATTTGAGAGTTAAGGCGCTTTTTGTTCGTACCCTTCATCTTGCTTGTTATTTGCTATAGTTAAATTTGTGAATTAAAGCACTTGTTTTCGTACCCTTCATATTGCTTGTTATTTGCTATAGTTAAATTTGAGAGTTAAGGCGCTTGTTTTCGTACCCTTCATATTGCTTGTTATTTGCTATAGTTAAATTTGAGAGTTAATGCGCTTGTTTTCGTACCCTTCATCTTGCTTGTTATTTGCTATAGTTAAATTTGAGAGTTAAGGCACTTGTTTTCGTACCCTTCATATTGCTTGTTATTTGCTATAGTTAAATTTGAGAGTTAAGGCGCTTGTTTTCGTACCCTTCATATTACTTGTTATTTGCTATAGTTAAATTTGAGAGTTAAGGCGCTTGTTTTCGTACCCTTCATATTACTTGTTATTTGCTATAGTTAAATTTGAGAGTTAAGGCGCTTGTTTTCGTACCCTTCATATTGCTTTTTATTTGCTTTAGTTAAATTTGAGAGTAAAGGCGCTTGTTTTCGTACCCTTCATATTGCTTGTTATTTGCTTTAGTTAAATTTGAGAGTTAAGGCGCTTGTTTTCGTACCCTTCATATTACTTGTTATTTGCTATAGTTAAATTTGAGAGTTAAGGCGCTTGTTTTGGTACCCTTGATCTTACTTGTTATTTGCTATAGTTAAATTTGAGAGTTAAGGCGCTTGTTTTCGTACCTTTCATATTGCTTTTTATTTGCTTTAGTTAAATTTGAGAGTAAAGGCGCTTGTTTTCGTACCCTTCATCTTACTTGTTATTTGCTATAGTTAAATTTGAGAGTTAAGGCGCTTGTTTTCGTACCTTTCATGTTGCTTTTTATTTGCTTTAGTTAAATTTGAGAGTAAAGGCGCTTGATTGTTTACCATTCATATTGCTTTTTATTTGCTTTAGTTAAATTTGAGAGTTACGGCACTTTTTTTTCGTACCCTTCATATTGCTTTTTATTTGCTTTTGTTAAATGTGCGAGTTTAGGCGCTTGTTTTCGTACCCTATATATTGTTTTTCATTTGTTTTGATTAAATTTGAGAGTTACGGCGTTTGTTTCCGTACCCTTTATTTTGCTTTTTAATTGCTTTAGTTAAATTTGAGAGTTACGGGGCTTGTTTCCGTACCCTTCATTTTGTTTTTTATTTGCTTTAATTAAATTTGAGAGTTACGGCGCTTGTTTCCGTACCCTCCATTTTGCTTTTTATTTGCTTTAATTAAATTTGATAGTTAATGGGCTTGTTTTCGTACCCTTCATATTGCTTTTTATTTGCTTTAGTTAAATGTACGAGTTTAGGCGCTTGTTTTCGCACCCTTCATATTGCATTTTATTTGTTTTAGTTAAATTTGAGAGTTACGGTGCTTGTTTTCTTACCCTTCATATTACTTGTTATTTGCTTAGATAATAACTTAGAGAGTTAAGGCACTTGTTTTCGTACCCTTCATATTGCTTGTTATTTGCTTTAGTTAAATGTGTGAGTTAATGCGCTTGTTTTCGTACCCTTCATATTGATTGTTATTTGCTTTAGTTGAATTTTTTAGAGTTAAGGCCCTTGTTTTCGTACACTTCATATTGCTTGTTATTTGTTTTAGTTAAATTTGAGAGTAAAGGAGCTTGTTTTCGTACTCTTCGTATTGCTTGTTATTTGCTTTAGTTAAATTTGAGAGTTGATGCGCTTGTTTTTGTACCCTTCATATTGCTTCTTATTTGCTTTAGGTAAATTTGAGAGTTAAGGCGCTTGTTTTTGTACCATTTATATAATTGCTCCTTTTTTGCTTAGATATCTTTGAAAGTTAGGCCCTGGTTTTCGTACCCTTCATATTGATTGTTATTTGCTTAGATCAATTTGAGAGAGTAAAACACGACGAGTAAGCTTCGAACGTTTGAAAGGGAAGTTAATACGCTTGTTAGTATTCCCTGTCATGTTCTGTTATGTTATGCGTAGAAAGTATTTTTTGTCTTAGGTCCAATTTGAATTTACGTCCATGCTTTATGTTAACTCATAAGACGAAAGAGCTACAGATATAAAGTGTTAGTTGTGGCACATGCGTGCGATGACTCTTGGTTGACATAGAGGCACAAAGTACTTGAAAACTGATACAGAAAAAAGGGTGGTTACAATGAAATGTTAGTCTTTCAAATCGGACAGGCTAGTGTTCGCAGCGAACATCTTTTTTTTAAAACAATCGAACACCGAACACTCTGGTAGGCAAGTTTAGATACCAACGGCACACAGCTCTCAACTTACCATATTTGGAAATAGCAGATACCTTAAATGGCATTAGTCAAACACTGGCCAATTTCGAATCGGCGTCATGTGGGGTCAAAGACTAGGTCACAAGGTCAAAATGAATAAAAACATCTTGTAAACACTATGGACTTTTTTTTAACATAGCATGTAAGATTGTTTGTCTTGGTGATATCAAGACTTAACTACAATATAGGTCATGTCGGATCAAAAACTAGGTCACTATGTCAAAATTGAGAAAAAAATCTTTAGATACCGCATTTTTGACTAATTGACTATCTCATATCAAATTGCGAAACTCAGGTGAGCGATGCGGGGCCATCACGGCCCTCTTGTTCACACGAAGCAACACGTTTATCTTTTATGTAAATTGAGACGCTCCCTCTTGGAAAAAAGGGATGCTTAAATGATAATAAAACAGTGTAGAACGAGACCAGTTGCAGGGTTTCTAACATCATTTGTGATCAGTGCTTACACATTTAATCTATCAAGTCTAATGGAATTCAAACAGAAATTATAATTGTTTGTTTGCTTATAAAGCAAAAGGGTTGAGCCACAAGCTCTGTAACTTATTTATGGTTTGTTTACTGATAAGTTCTCATTTTGTCGTGGAGACTATGAATATTAAGTAGCATAGGAACCGTGTCCTGCGAAGTTGGGGTATTATTGATCCTCCTTAACGGGATCACATAAAGGTAAATTCGCGTTAAGCCAATGGGGCTACCGTTCTAGTTTTTTTACAAACGATCCATCTTGGACTCACTTACGAGCAGACGGATTTTGAAGGCTGTTCGTATACGCAGGCTCGTCTGAGTCTTCGCTGTACGCAGATGCGTCAAGACCCAATCTCGCTAGACGTAGCTAAAATATATATACTTATATATATATATATATATACGTCAATGCTTTTAAATCATAATTACTCGTGTATTGAATACAGTGGTTTCAACATGGTTAATAAGACGCTCCTTCTTCTTATCGTTGTGGGGATACTGGTAACCGTTGTCGATGGTATTTATTATATTGATTGATTGATTGATTGATTGATTGATTGATTGATTGGGGTTTAATGCCGTTTTTAACAATGTCTCAGTTATATCACGGCGTCCAGTTCACCTACTCATGCATTTCCTGGTTTCCGTACACCAGTACTCCACACAACAATCTTCCCAAGCAACTGGCTTCTTTTCCGCATAGACTTAGCCCATTGGTGGAAGACGAATGACGCATGTCGCATTGACTTTTGTCAATCGGTATTTATTATAAGATCTTTATTTGGTATATTGTCAGTATAATTATTATAATCACCATCTTAACTATTATTGCTATAATTATGCATAATAGTAAACCGTGATTCTTCTTCATCTTCTTCTTCTTCTTCTTCATCTTCTTCTTCTTCTTCTTCTTCATCTTTCTTCTTCTTCTTCTTCTTCTTCTTCTTCTTCTTCTTCTTCTTCTTCTTCTTCTTCTTCTTCTTCTTCTTCTTCTTCTTCTTCTTCTTCTTCTTCTTCTTCTTCTTCTTCTTCTTCTTCTTCTTCTCTTCTCCTTCGTCTTCTTCTTCTTCTTCTTCTTCTTCTTCTTCTTCTTCTTCTACTTCTTCTTCTTCTTCTTCTTCTTCTTCTTCTTCTTCTCCTTCGTCTTCTTCTTCTTCTTCTTCTTCTTCTTCTTCTTCTTCTTCTTCTTCGTCTTCTTCTTCTTCTTCTTCTTCTTCTTCTTCTTCTTTTTAACATTGTTGGGATGGCAACCTTTGTCGATGGTATTTATTATAAACATTATTAACATAACAATTCTTAGACAATATTTGATCTACCGCTAGTGTTATTAATTATCATCATTCATATCATATGCATTGTTATTATTATTAATATTTTTTAAAAAATGATCTTTTTCTTCTTCTTCTTCTTTGCTGTCTTATTTTTCTTATTGAAATAGCAATCTTTGTGGATGATATTTATTTTAATCAATCACATCACTTTCTTTATTTGGCCTATAGTTATATTATTATTATTAGTTAGTTTTATTGTTAGTATAATTAATGTCAATAAAAGGCTCATTCTCCTTCGACTTAGTAGTAGAAAAACTTGAAAATGAAGATTTATTCCAACCAATTAAAACTAAAAATAGGTCGCATTTTGACATATGTGCAGAAGACCACATTCGAAAATAGTGTTGCAAGAGAAAAGAACTGCTAATAATGAGCAACTTCTAATTTCAACAAAATGTTTTCATATTTATTAAATAATAATACATTGATTTATAACGATTTCCTATATTTCTATCTCGTTGTTTTTAAAGTTTTCTGTATATGAGAAATGATTAATCTCCATTTACAGGCTGGCATGAAGAGGGTGACAGCAACAAGAACTGTCCCGGGGCAACAATGGGAGGCAAGAAATGCAGTTCGAGTGAGCCAGACTGCCCTAAAAAGTTCTACTGTTTGGTAGAACGCGGACATTGTTGTCCGACACTAGAGTGATGCTGAGGAGGTGAGAGACTCGGCAATTATCGTCATTTTCCGTATATTCTCGTTTTTCATGAGCTAACAAGACTCCTTTTTACCCGTCGGGGTCATCCGATCCGACGAGTTTATAGGACAGTTCTCGGTATTTTTCTTTGGTGAACTTAAAACCACTCATTAATTAAACACCATATGCAGTATCTCCTAAATAGAGATCACTTCATTTGTCGTCAGAGGCTTTATTTTTAAGTTACCACATATAGCTCGATTTGTGATCGCACAGCGCAATCAAACTATAGTTCCGGCGACTAATGACGGGATATTTATATTAACTAATGTGTATTTCCCGACCATATGGATACACTTGAAACATAATAACATAACTGTTTATAACTAATAACTATTGAACGGCTGGAAGTGTGGTCAGCCTATTTTAGTTTTGGAGATTTTTGACAAACATTCAAAACTTCGTAGAAGGTCCCGATTTCCTTATATGCCAGCTCATCACATTCAATCATTTAAGTAGGCCAGGCCTTCTGTACATTATTTAACTCTTTCCCACAAATAACAAGACTGCAACAGACGACTTTGGAAACAGCTTTCAAATACACGTTGACGAAGTATCAGTTTTGGAATAGTTCGGAATTAGGTAGCTAAATCAATTTCCTCTAAAGACTGTTACACTCCTCGCCCCACCGCGTTTTTATTTTTGCTGCATTCTGCAGTAATTTTTATTAAATGTTAGCTTTTCAGATTTCATACGAAAAGAGAAGTTGCTATAAGGATAAACTAAATGTAAATGTCTTGTCCATGTAAATTGACCAGTTTCAGACCACAATTGTCACACTTTCTAAGCGTTTCTCATATAGTACACCATATAGCATTGAAAAGAGTTAACTCTAAGCTTTAAAACAATCCAAAGGAAATGGGGGGGGGGGGGGGGGGGGGTCATGCATTATGCAAGACAAAATTTACCAGGCGAGCCCGTACAAAACCGCTGGCTTTCTCTACTTTCACTTTTAAACATGATCAAAATACTACAATTTATCAAATCAATCATTTCCAGTGCATCCAATAAACATTTACAATGAATTTAAACTCATGCATATATTCAATGCATTCTGGTGATGGTATAAACTAATTTCTACGTAAACAAAGGTTTTTTATAGGGACTATTAAGATCAGCATGACTGCGGATGTATTTGGCGTAATATTACCTTACAGTTCCGATTGTTTAAAAACTTAGCTCTGGTACACTTGAAAAAGAAATACATATTTCATTTTAAGTATCTGTTTTTATTAATCTTGCATTTTAGTTTATTTCATCCTATCATCTTTAACTAAGAAAGTACTCGTCCCTAATTAGACTAGCGGCAGACTTTCATGTAAACGTATCATAACAATATCATTACTTTATAACGTCAATTTCTCTTTTTAGTAGTAGCTCCACATAACTGAACGTACTTTTCAAGTTCATAGAACTGTCTTGATTTATGTATTTTTCATAAAATGTAAATGCATGTTTCTCTAAAATAGTAAAATGTATGAACTGTTTCTAGTCTAGTCGAAAAATATAGAATCAAAACAATGACACATGATAGCAGCTCGTTCTCTGATTGGCTATTTAATTTGGAAAGAAATCTATTGATTCACCGCAACTACTTGAATTATTATATTAAACATACAACATACATGAAACTTGCTAAGATGTTAAGATAAATGACACTCTCTAACACAGCAAGGGCAAAGCTTCCAAAGATGCCCTAAACCTTAATTATACACCTTAAAATGGTTAAATATATGTGATTAAAGATGTCTATTTGGACTGAAACAAATGAAGAAAAGAACAAACTGAGATAAATAATTTTTATAGAAATATGACTAATTTTAATATCGGTTCTTTCGCCTCCATTTAATTTCGTACTTGAAACTTTTTAAATGTGTCATTTGGCTCGCAACAAACATTTTGCTTGAGTCAAGCATCTTTGTTTATGCAATAATGCCACAAATGTTCTGAACTTCATAGAATTCAAAAAATAAATTGATTGTTTTCATTATATAAAACAAAGAAAAATAAAATGTTAAAGTTTGAAAATTATTCAGCAATTTCAATGATACTTAAGTGTTTTTATTGTCTGTAAATCCTAATCATTTCTCAAAAAGTAAAATGGTTTTTCCAAAACTATTATGTTTGGATCAGACAAATTAACTAATGGGTGAAATTTTATTTACTGGATTTTCAGATATGGACATCAGAAAAAATAAAAATGATACTAATAGATCATATTCAAGATACAAAGAAAAAAGAGTTATATGCATATACGTACATGATTCCTGAAACAGAAAATCCACAGGAGACGAAAACGTTAATCTAAGATGACCTGTAATTAGTAGCCATCATCTTTATACGAGCGTTTGCTTCTGAAGCGAAGTGTATTCCTTGTTTTAAATAATCAAGTAAATAATATTAAACATGAATGTATTATTTTATATTATTAGGTCGCCGCCCTAGACCATCACGATGCCCCTGTTACGAAGGGTTTGGCAGAAGACGATCATGCTACTCAAACAGTGATTTTTGTATTGGCCAGATTTTTTGTAATGGACCATGTGGGCGTATATGTACCTACCAAAGGTTGCTCTTAACGTTGCTGTAGGCGTAGTTTAATTCTATTTTAGGGCGGTGCTTATGGCATAATAAAGATGTGATTAAAACTATAACTGGCATTTATTTATTGACTGACAAATAGTAACCGCTGACAAAAGTATTACAACAGCATTTGAGCGGTTCTCCGCGAAAAACCAACCGTAATGCATTTACGATCAGTGTAGATCTATATCAGCCAGCGTATCCGGACATTCTAATCTGTCTCTACACTGTTTGCCATTCTCTAATAGAAGTATATTTTATAAACATCCTATAAAGCAATAACCATTTCTATCCTTGACTTGAAAACCCAGGCAAGTCGTTTTCGTCATGCGTAAAATAAGTGTTGCTTTGCGCAGAGCGCCGTGTGTCCACTTTTCAATAAAAGTGTGGTTTAGTACTTTTTAGGCACATTTTGGGAGAGAACCTTAAATTTTGAGATTTTTTTTAACAGACAACGTTTAAAACGTTGATGTCGGAAAAGGCAAATTTATCATACTTATCAATCACTCAGTTCTTAACTAACTTTCTCTTATAAATCAAAACAAAATGAATTCAACAAGATGTTACAGTCAAGCATGATTGACAAACTGCATAGGAAAAGGTAAAACGTTGACATAACTGAACAGTGTAGGTTCAGAGCGTGTTGTCCACCTGCTAGGTCTTATCAGAATCTTCACAAGTTGACAGAATCCTCTAACACGCTTGTGTAAGTAATATGCGTACAGTATAAATCTGTATTGTTCTTAAAGCGACAGAAATCCAGATGGCATGAAAAAAAAAAACGAATTCTCCCTAAATGTTATTCTTTATGTTATCCAAGTAAAACCAGGGTAGAAAATGTATCGTTTTTTATCAATAAAGTGAACTTGAGTCGTTTTCAATTGTCCCGATGATGCCCTATTTAAAAATACTTACCCCGTTACTGACAGGGTAGAATTTGCGATGGAAAAAGTATCGAAAACAAGAAAATCTCACCGATTATAGGGGGTATGTAATATGTCAGTTATCATATTTTAATGCCCCAAATACAAAAATAACACTTATTTTCTTAAAATTGGATTTTTTTATTTCGACAGTTGGGTATCTGGAGTTCAGTCGCTTTAAACGCCAACTTGTATCTTTTAGCAAGCACTGACTCAATTTTGCTCTCATCTTTAAAGTTATCTATACTAACATGTCAGGTGTTAAATTAACAACGTACTATATATGACATTTACATGTCCGTCTGTTTTGATGAGATAAACCTACGCTTCGGTCTAACATTTGAGCGAAACATAAACTGAATATATCAGAAAAATTTGAGAACGTGTCGGTAAAACGAACAGTTTCTCACCAAAAACATTTTCTCGAAACGTTGCCAAAAAAAAATCGTCTTTATTATCCCTAATCAGACGTCATATGCATCAATGTAAGCTACATGAGCTGCGTCTTGCGATTTGGGTTCTTAACGCATTAGGTGTAAAGGAGAGATTCAGACTCACCAGTGCCTTCACCGTTCACGTATATGCTATATAGAGTTTATTTACCGTGGAGCGTTTAATACCGGAATTCTGCATATGTCGAAGAGAATCAGTGTCTTCCCCATTAGCGTATATATTACGTAGTTTATTAACCATGGAGCGGTTGATACGGGGATTCTATCCCGGGTAGTATATACGCGCTTGTAACAAACGAGTGCGTATGCACGAGTTTGTTTTTGGCGGGTAAAAAGCACGAGGGATGAGAATTCTCATATTTAACGTGTGCCGTCATTTCATATTATCCCCGCGACCGATAACATGCCATCTTCTGGCCTGTGAAAACTGTAAGTGTAGCCCTACTAGTTGTATGCCAATATAGCTTTAAATGATGTCAAAGCGGAGTTGCTAAACGTGGCTTTAATGATTAAGTCAGCAGGGTTATAGCGCTGTACGTAACGAAATTTCAAAATGTCGTCTGCAGCTCACGTTTCAACGATAGTATGTATTATGCCAGTTAAATATTTAAAGGGACAAACTTAAAATGCTGTGATGAAGCTTCATGGAATGACGTCATAATGCCGGTGTTTATGAGTTCCCAACTCGAACAACGACAAATATCGACGATATCACCAGCCTGCTACAATAGATAGGTCTGGACGGTACCGCTGTCATTTGTATCGTTAACATAGCCCTCCACCCACAGAAGCGTATTTATATTCTGACAGATATAATAGAACACGTGCGCGTTGAAACCAGTGACAAAAAGTGTCACGGTGAATGAATAAAAGCCGGGAAATTGGCATGTGAATTGGAGACATCGGTCAATTATCTCCCTTTAAAACTCTCTACATCTAGCTAGGTCCTATCATTTGGTTTCCTCTGTTTTTATCATTGGTTTCTTTGCACTGGATGGTGCACTTATAATTGCATTTTCTTGGCCAACTGTTATTAGATTGATTAGTAATTCCACATTTGTTTTATTTAAACACTGCTATGTAAATTTTCTCTTTTGAATCATCACTTTAAATTAACTCATTTATGATTAATGTGTACAGAGTAATTGCAATATCTCATTGCGAAATAACGATAAAGACAAAGGATTCCAACTTAAAGGACCTACCAACTATTTGGTCTTCCTTGGTCTTTATCTGACATGGGCGATAATATAATTATCACTAATGTCCCTAATTGTCCAATACTCTCGTCGTAACCTTTACCGATGTTCGTACGAAATATGGGGTGTCCGTTTAAAATCGTTACATTGACATTTGTCACAGTAAATCACTACGATTGCACCTGAAATACCCAATCAAAACCCGTGAGTATATATCAGGTGGAAGTTAAAATTTAGCCCTGGACGAGTTCGATTACAAATTATAGTTGATCATCAGTCTTTAGTCGACCTCACGATGCTTTGAGAAAATGACTTCATTATAGCGATAACTGTAAGACCCACGAGTTCGCTCTGGTAGCTGTAGTTTCTTTGAACATAAGATGGCCGTCCAAGGTAAAACCGGGAAATCTTGAAGTTTGTTAATATACTTTTTAGGCGGTTTATAACACCTCAGCCATGTAGTTTGTCACTTTAGGGATGGAGTGTCTGATATTTAACAGTATTCTTACAATTTCTTCCTGTTGCTCGCAAACCCAAAGAAAATATTAAATACCCAAGCAAATAACGGAAAAAAGCCTCTCATTCGTTTTTTTATATCAGTCAACCATTGTTCGAATAATGGCCGTTCGATAAAGTTACATGATCAGTGCCGCTTCCGGAACTAGACTATGGTTGATGATGGAATTCGCCCATACAGAGCAAACACAATGCGTTTAAGCGGTGTTCTGCGAAAATCAACATTATCGTAATTATTACACTAATAGAAACATAAATATCTGTTTGTGCTTGCATGCTTACCAATGTTTTTCAAATAAAGAACTTGAACTTGAATTTACTAACGGATCCAAATAGATACTTTTTTATAGATCGTTCAACAGCGACTCTTCTTTTGGGTATAAAAGAAAAGTTTTGAAGTCTAATTAAAGTCTTAGGAAAATACAATTCTTGTTTAGAGTTCTTATCATATTTGCTCAGGTGTACTTTATCATGACTGCAGCAAGCGTGGATTGAACGCGGCCTGTCTGTTCTGAATCCCCAACGCTTACTACTCGGCAACGGCGAATTACTCATAATAGGGTTCAACTCGAAGGGGGCGTGTCCTAGTCGCTTTCGCATATTTCATTATTTATTGTCTATAAACAACCAGAACTGCTGCTACGCTGTTTTCAAAATACAGATCAGAGTCCACTGTACATTGTTGGAAAAAACCATTTTATTCCTCTTAATCATACAGTTATACATGTCTCTAGTTTTCATTCGTACTACATTACCAAAAACGTATTGAATTGATATAAGTCGTCCTACTAAGGAAGCGAGTACTTGAATGCCTAATTGATATACTAATGACGTAATTGCCTTCTCTTTCATATCGATCCTTTCCGCAGTTATGAAGACTTTACTCTGACTGAAATCAAGCACGTAACATAACCATGTAACAATTGTAACAGACAACCACTGGCATTTTTTTTCTTCCGCTATTAAGAAACCGAATTCACAAAAAGTGTTATACGAACTTGCTTGACCGCAGCGCTTCATCGTAATGCCGTCGTCCTAAACCATTACGACCCTATGCCCTAGACTGACCTCAAATACCCCGATAAAATATATTTTAATAGAACGCCAGATGTAATAGTGGGTCTTTGAAATGTTGGGTCAAGACCCAATTACTGGTTTAGGACCCACTATCTAGTTCAGGACCCAGTATATCGAGGATTAAAATCAACGAAGACACATTATCTATATATTAGATAGTCTGTGAACCAATATTCCGAAAACAATATTTGTAAGAAATGGTAGTATAATGATAGCTGCTCGCCAAGTGACATTAATGTCGAGCGCGAGGGTAAACAACGTCAACAAACAACAAAGAAGGAATTAGGGAAAACGCGATTTTTTTCCAAATATATAAGAACATACTCAGGAAACGCGACAATTTACGTATCGTAGAACTCCTCTCTATAAATACCCAGAGTTTGGTACATGGGAAAATTACACTCTATATGCAACAAAGAAGGAATTTATGAAAAACGCGATTTTTTCAGAACCTATAAGAAGGTACTTAGGGAACGTGGCATTTTACCTATCCTGGCACTACTCTCTACAAATACCCTGAGTTTGGTGCATGGGATACTCATACAAAAGTTACACGCTATATGCAACAAAGAAGGAATTGAGAAAAACACTTTTTTCCGAATTTAACAGAACGTACTTAGCAAACGCGACATTACTACTCTCTATAAATAACCAGAGTTGGGTGCATGGGAGAATTATAAAAAAGGGTTACACTCCATATATGCAACAAAGAAGGAAATAGGGAAAACGCGTTTTTTTCCGAATTTATGAGAACATCCTCAGAAAACACGACATTTTACGTATTGTAGAACTCCTCTCTATATATACCCAGAGTTTGGTGCATGGAAGAATGGTAGAAAACAAAATACACTCTATATGCTACAAAGAAGGAATTGAGAAAAACGCGTTTTTTCCCCAACCTCTAAGAACGTACTTAGGGAACGCGGCATTTTACCTATCCTGGTACGACTCGATACACATATTTCGAATTTATAAGAATGAACTTAATAAACGCGGTATTTGACCTATCCTGGAACTACTCTCTACAAATACTCCGAGTTTGGTGCATGGGAGACGGATAGGACAATGTTACAATCTATATGCAACAAAGAAGAAATTGGTGAACCTATAATAATAATAATAATAATAATATGATAATAATATCTTTATTATTGAAGGTAACATCTAAGACATATACCGACAACTCAACAATGGCTGTACATATCTTATTTTCATATGGCATTCAATAATATGATAACATTACATTTAAACAACATGCAAATTTAAATGAAAAATGATGGCATTAAATACAAATATTATTAATTTTCAATCATGTAAAGGTAGACACTTCAGATACTTTAAACACAATTCTTAACATAATAACGGCAACTAATCAAGATATTGTTAGTATGGAACCTTTTCCAGAAGGTATTTCTTATAATTTTATTTGAATGATACAACAGACGTTAAATGCTAAAATGTGTCAGCAGAAATTCTATACAAGCAGGATATTCTATGCAGTTAGTGCGAAACAGATATATTCTTAAGCGTATACTAATAAAAGTCGTTCGTTTACAAACACAAATAATATAACGCTTCATTTTGTGGCGGAGCTGGAATATAAGGTGACATTACTACGGACAAGGTGTCCTTCGTTATGTTATATAGGTCTACACTCGGAGGTCTGCGGTTAAGTAGATCTAATTGGTAAAGTTAATTGGGAGAAGGTAAAGATCATTTAGGCAGGATTTTTAGCCACCATTGGAATAGTGGATTGAAATATTTTAAAACGTGCATCACGGATAGTGCCTTGATGGTTGAGCGACAACTGTGTTTTACCGCTTCCCTCAGATAATATTGATGTGTCGTCTGCTCCTATTACATGTTCTCAAACAATTGTAATACTACCGATTCAAGTATTGTTTTATTCATGTAATGTTTAAAACATTATCATTATTTGTAATATCCCATTTTGTCGCAACATTTTCAAAAGTCATCTGCTGCAAATGCGTTTAAATGTCCTTTGCATCGAGTAATGGATTGTAACACTTTCTTCAAAACATGTGTGCATTTAGTAAAATGGTTGCATTACTAGTATTCGTGTTGATAAGACCAGCCATGGACAATTGAAACCTCAATGCATGGACTTGCACAATTCGTTTTGTGTCAGAAATGATAAAACATGTAATGAAAAACAGTAATTCCAGTTAACAATTTGATTCGAAATAACCGCAGCTATATGTTGTAAATCAATCTGCGTATATCTCTAAAACATATAGGTTTCAAAGAATTTTAATCCCTAATTCGGGCTAAAGTAAATATACTTTTGACAGTTAATATCGTTTGGAAACACAGGAAATTATCAATGGAAGTCAAACGCTTGATTGTATTTAATTATGATCATCCGAACGAGCTTCGAGAGTTTCCGTGGTCATTCGGAACGCACCTCGGACAATTCAGTAGCGTACGGATAAATGCGAAGGATATTAATAGGCGGCTCATGGGATTCCCCGGTCTTCCCCTGTTACTATTTATAAAACTGGTGCATATCAGAAAAAAACGGTGCATATCGCAAGATATTTTTTCTAAAAAGTTACTTTTTAGCCAATGAAAAAGCGTCTATTTATAGGTTATATAATAACACATCATGTATAACAGCTGAAAAGTCCATAATTGTATAATATGTTCTGTTTCTATTCTGTTATTCGATGATTGAACGAAGTAAAAGCCATTCATCTTTCACCTGTAGGCTAACGAGTCAAGATGGGAAGCTTTAAGGTAGCCAGGAAGAATGCCGTGTATAGTACTGGTGTAAAAAAGTCAACAAACACACCTTAGGTTACCTGAAATAACTGAAATATCGTTGAAAATGGCGTTAAACATTATAATAATATTAATAATAATATCTTTATTTTTTGAAGGTAACATCTAAGACATATAAAGACAATTTACCAATGGCTAATACATATCTTATTTTCATATGGCCTTCAATAATATTATAACACACACAAACATTACATTTAGACAACATGCAAATTTAATTATGGCATTAAATACAAATATAATTAATTTTTTCAATCATGTAAAGACAGACGCTCCAAATACTTTAAACACAATTCTTAACATAATAACGGCAAGTAATCAAGATATTGTAAGTATGGTACCTTTTCCAGAAGGTATTTCTTATAATGTCGTTTGAATGATACAATAGACGTTGAATGCTTTATATGTATGTGATTGAATGCTAATCCAGACTTTAAAACCAAAATATCTAAATGAATTTAACATGTAATTTGTTCTAGGTTTGTTCAATCTATCAATTAATCAATCAACCAATCAATCACTCAATCAATCAATTAAGATGACACAATACAGAGAAGCAACACTCATTGATTCTACTTTAGTATCTACTTTATTAATAACTTGATTTAGTCATAACGGAACAATCAATCAACCAGTCAATCAATCACTCAATCAATCAATCATCCAATCAATCAATTAAGATGACAAAATACAGAGAAGTAACACTCATTCATTCCATTTTGGTATTATTTATGTGTAAAGTTAATTTTATGGATTTAAAGAACAAATATATCTAGCATGTGATATAATTACCATTAATAACTTGATTTAGTCAATACGTATCAGTATACGGGACATTTCTTTGTTGAAACACCACATATTACACATACTGCTGATGTTTAACCCTTTCCTTCATACGACAATTCTGCAGTAGTAGACTTTGAACATATTTTGTCAAAAAATAGAAAATCTCTATAATTGAATGGATAACCTATGACTAAAAGTGGAAAACATAGTGGCAAAAGGAGAAATTGCTCGTTTTGAGCAATTTCTTCTTTTGTCACTATGTTTTAAAAAAAGCCGTCTGCTACAGTGGCGTCAGAAAGCGTATTATCCGAGGGAGAGGGTTAAACAAAAATCTTGACATGAAATGAGAGCAATCATACTCTACTACTTGGAAATAAATATCATTGGATGTTATTATATATCAGTCGTCTAGATTATTATAAAAAACGTCTCGTTGGTTACGTCACCAACTACGTCACTATACATACTCGCGTCACGAGAGCGCCATAAGCAAAGCTAATTTTACTCGAAAATCGTTTGTGACGAGATATCACGTGAATATGTGAACGTTTAATACGAACATTTGTATTCCTCATGATGTTATCCGCCAATTACAAACTCGTGTAGACGCACTCGTTTGTTACAAGCGCGTTCTTATCTATCGAGATAGAATTTAGGTATCGAAAATTCAATTAAAAATAAACACCATACCGAGGGCTTGGCGTGAAAACGGTTGTGACTAAAATTGGTACTTGTTTTACCAAGTTCATTCACTTCGCCAGAAAGTCTTTACGAGCGTTACATCATATTTCTTGGTAAACAATGGAAATGTAGGTGCCCTTTCCTCGTTCTGAGCAATTGCACCTAAATTTGCATTGTTCACACAGGGGTCAAAATTGCCCCTAAACCAGGCTTTTCAAAATAGGTTAGTTACAACCGCTTCACGCCAAGCCGTCGATACTGTGTAACTATAATTACGTTTATAATTAAGTATATTTATTTTATAAATTATTCAGACCAAAAGTTTTAAGTCAGTCCCGTCAAATGCACCCAACGTAATTTCCTTCCGGCGAAGTCTATATATTTGCTACACGTTTCCATGTATATTCTAGAAAGAGAGTCCTAAGTGGGACCTCATCAGTTACTAGATCCCTTGCTAGATTGACTTCCCGTGGTTTTAGGTCTCGGACACGTCGATTTGGTGGTCTGGTATCCCGATTGGGTCCCCGTCTGTGATTCCATTTGGAGATGGGCTCGAAGTTTGGCTCCAATAGCATGTACACTGGTCTTTGGTCGTTTACTTCCCATGTTAGGCTGAAATAAAATGAAATGTATTGTACGGATGTAGCAAAGTCTTTATTGTATGTCATGATACTTATTGTGCTGGTATAACAAGGTATCTAATGTACTGGTATAACACAGTACATGTATTTATAAGTTGGTATACCAATACCAGTACAATAAATTTCGTGATATACCAGCACAATAAGTATCATGACATCCCAGTAAAATAAATATCGTAATATACATATACCAGTACAAATAAATTTCGTGATATACGAGCACAATAAGTATCATGACATACCAGTGAAATAAATATCGTGATATACATATACCAGTACAAATACATATCGTGATATACCGGCACAATAAGTATCATGACATACCACTGACATAAATATCGTGATATACATATACCAGTACAATAAATCTCGTGATATACCAATACAATAAATCTTAGGATATACTAGTACAGTAAATTTCGTGATATACCAGCACAATAAATGTCGTGATATACCAGTACAATTATTGTCGTGATATACCTGTACAATGATTATCAGATATACCAGCGCAATAAATACTTTGCTTTACAAGCACAATAAATGCCTTACTTTACCAGTAAAATAGATACCGTATTATACCAGCAAAACAGATACCAGTACAATAAATCTCGTGATATACCAATACAATAAATCTTCGGATATACTAGTACAGTAAATTTCGTGATATACCAGCACAGTAAATGTCGTGATATACCAGTACAATAAATATCGTGATATACCAGTACAATGATTTTCAGATATACCAGCGCAATAAATACTTGGCTTTACAAGCACAATGAGTGCCTTGCTTTACCAGCAAAATAGATACTGTATTATACCAGCAAAACAGATACCTTGTCATACCAGCATATATAATCATAGCAGCACCTTGTTAACTCAGCAAAGTAAATATCATTGTATCTCCAGCACAATAAATATATATTTATACCAGCATAACAAACTATTTTTTATACCAGTAGAACAAATAACCTGTTATATCAGGCACAATAAATGATGTACTCAAAATAGTTTTTACTTATTTTACCAGCACAGGTATTCGGCGTAATACCAGCACAGTAAATAACTAGTTCAACCACTACAATACAACACATAGTGTTATACCAGCACAGTAAATAACTAGTTCAACCAGTACAATACAACACATAGTGTTATACCAGCACAGTAAATAACTAGTTCAACCAGTACAATACGACACATAGTGTTATACCAGCACAGTAAATAACTAGTTCAACCAGTACAATACGACACATATTGTTATACCAGCACAGTAAATAACTAGTTCAACCAGTACAATACAACAATTATTGTTATACCAGCACAGTAAATAACTAGTTCAACCAGTACAATACAACAATTATTGTTATACCAGCACAGTAAATAACTAGTTCAACCAGTACAATACAACAATTATTGTTATACCAGGACAGTAAATAACTAGTTCAACCAGTACAATACAACAATTATTGTTATAGCGTAATACCAGCACAGTAAATAACTAGTTCAACCACTACAATACAACACATAGTGTTATACCAGCACAGTAAATAACTAGTTCAACCAGTACAATACAACACATAGTGTTATACCAGCACAGTAAATAACTAGTTCAACCAGTACAATACGACACATAGTGTTATACCAGCACAGTAAATAACTAGTTCAACCAGTACAATACGACACATATTGTTATACCAGCACAGTAAATAACTAGTTCAACCAGTACAATACAACAATTATTGTTATACCAGCACAGTAAATAACTAGTTCAACCAGTACAATACAACAATTATTGTTATACCAGCACAGTAAATAACTAGTTCAACCAGTACAATACAACAATTATTGTTATACCAGGACAGTAAATAACTAGTTCAACCAGTACAATACAACAATTATTGTTATACCAGCACAGTAAATAACTAGTTTAACCAGTACAATACAACACATAGTGTTGTACCAGCACAGTAAATAACTAGTTCAACCAGTACAATACAACAATTATTGTTATACCAGCACAGTAAATAACTAGTTCAACCAGTACAATACAACAATTATTGTTATACCAGCACAGTAAATAACTAGTTCAACCAGTACAATACAACACATAGTGTTATACCAGCACAGTAAATAACTAGTTCAACCAGTACAATAACATTGTTATACCAGCACAGTAAATAACTAGTTCAACCAGTACAATAACATTGTTATACCAGCACAGTAAATAACTAGTTCAAACTTCAACCAGTACAATACATACATTGTTATACTAGCACAACAAAATACCTTATTATACCAACAACATATTTACTTTGATCTACCATACGAATACCTACCCGCGCGTTCCATTGTTGATGTGATGCTTTCATTGTCTTTTCATATTCACGGATGTATGCAGGAAACAGAGATCGTTCATCGAAGGCCGTCTTGAGGGCTAAAATATAATGAAAACAATATCACATAAGATATAATGGAAAACAATATCACATAACATATAATGGAAAAATATATCACATAACATATAATGGAAAACAATATCACATAACATATAATGGAAAATAATATCACATGACATATAATGGAAAACAATATCACATGACATATGATGAAAAACAAGATCACATAACATATAATGGAAAACAATATCACATAACATATAATGGAAAACTATATTACATAACATATAATGGAAAACAATATCACATAACATATATCAAACAATGTTTGTGAAAACAATATCACATGAATTAGAGAGTATTTCTGGAAAGAGCAGAGGTGGCCTTATTTAACAAGAGGATCCTGCCTGTGTTTATAGACACACTGGGTTAAATGATCTACGTGTAATGGAATAATGATAATCATAATGATAACGTTATTATAATGGTTATGATTATACTAATGATGATTTAATAATAAAAATAAAATAATGAACAAATAAATAAATAAATGATAATGTTAATAATAATAATAATAACAATAATGAAAAATAGGGAATAATATGTTGTAGTAGCTATATCGGATTTGATATTGTACTACGACGGGAGTGGACAATTGATATCTCGTGATATCCCGAGTAGACAATATCAAACCCGATATCCCTAATTGCAACATAAATTGCCTTTATTATATACCTTGTATAACTCTTAAGACAGAATTAAGAACAAATATAAAAATCTATATTTTAAATAACGAAATAACATCATCATCATCATTATAATGTTAAGTAATATAAAAATCTATATTTTAAATAACGAAATAACATCATCATCATCATTATAATGTTAATAGAAGTATAAAAATCTATATTTTAAATAACGAAATAACATCATCATAACTCTTAAGACAGAATTAAGAACAAATATAAAAATCTATATTTTAAATAACGAAATAACATCATCATAACTCTTAAGACAGAATTAAGAACAAATATAAAAATCTATATTTTAAATAACGAAATAACATCATCATAACTCTTAAGACAGAATTAAGAACAAATATAAAAATCTATATTTTAAATAACGAAATAACATCATCATAACTCTTAAGACAGAATTAAGAACAAATATAAAAATATATATTTTAAATAACGAAATAACATCATCATAACTCTTAAGACAGAATTAAGAACAAATATAAAAATATATATTTTAAATAACGAAATAACATCATCATAACTCTTAAGACAGAATTAAGAACAAATATAAAAATCTATATTTTAAATAACGAAATAACATCATCATCATCATTATAATGTTAATAGAAATATAAAAATCTATATTTTAAATAACGAAATAACATCATCATCATCATTATAATGTTAATAGAAATATGAAAAAAATAACAAGAATTATAATTTAAAAAATAACAAGAATTATAATTTAAAAAATAACAAGAATGATAATTTAAAAAATAAAAATAAAATGAATGAATAGATAAATCAATCACAGAAAAGGACAGAAAACTCACTGTCGGCCAAAGCGGGCAATTTAGAGACCTTTCCCTCTAGGTCCTTTTTCTCTAATTCGAAGAAGTATTCATCAGCATCCGGCTTAGTGGGCATATCCATCTCAGTCATTGATCTCATTTCTAATGCCTGAAAAGGAGATTAAAAACATCAACTTTTTCACATACATGTATCTCTTTTCTAAAGCATGTCTATTTCAATCAACGATCTCATTTCTAATGGCTGAACATGACATGATTCCTCATCAGATATTCAAATACATGTTTCTCATATCTCACAAAGTCTATCCGAGTTGAATATCTCATTTCCGATGTTTGGAAATGAGATTTAAACATAATATCGTCACTTATCTCATTTCTAAAGCATGTCTTTCTCAGACGTATAACACTATGATGTTTATCAATCACTGGGGACCTCCTTGGTGATGTAGTGGCAAAGCTTCCGCCTCGGGTGCGGGAGGTTGTGGGTTCGATCCCCGGTCGGGTCATACCACAGACTTTAAACATAGTATACTTGCTGCCCTCCGTTGCGCTCAGTGTTAAGGGGTTAGTATTATGACTGACTAGCTGGTGTCAGGGTAAATGGACCAGAAGTACTTTAATTTACCCAGGAAACGTGAGATATAACTGAAAATTGTTGAAAGCGGCATAGCCGCTTAAACAATCAATCAAACAATCCATTAAATAATCCATTAAACAATCAATTAAACAACCAATTAAACAATCAGCGGAAAGACTCAGGGGCCGAGTCGAGCTTTAGTAGAGAAGACGAATGAAAACGAGCCCGTCCATGAGAAAAGGTACAGGTCAGCATTTTTCCGAACAATGTAGGTTCAGACAGCCCGTCTATCTGTCAGGCCTCATTAGAATCTACAAAAGTTGACATAATTTTATAATAAACTTATGTAAGTAATATTTGAACGGCGTATCTCCTGGTAAAAGAGCAATAATTTGGTGATGCTTGTTTTACAACTCCATAACGCTCTCTTATTATCATGTAAAAAGGGGCAACACTTTGATGCACTCACAGAATAAAGGCCGATGACGGTCCGGGGAACTTTTCTCCTGTTCAGAAACTGTAGTCCTCGTATGATACCGGGCTGTCGTCTCGGCCTCTTGTCACGTCGGCATTCCTGGTATTCTTTACCTGTAATACCGTCCAATTGTTTGATATATCGATTGATTGTTTGATATATCGATTGATTGTATATCGATTGATTGTTTGATATATCGATTGATTGTTTGATATATTGATTGATTGATTGTTTTATATATTGATTGATTGATAGTTTGATATATCGATTAATTGATTGTTTGATATGTCGTTTGGTTGATTGATTGATATACAGATTGATCGATTATTTGATATATCGATTGATTGATTGATTGATATATAGATTGATGGATTGTTTGATATATCGATTGATTGATTGATTGATATATAGATTGATGGATTGTTTGATATATCGATTGATTGATTGATTGATATATAAGATTGATTGATTATTTGATATATAGATTGATTGATTGCTTGATATATATATTTATTGATTGATTGATATATTGATTGATTGATTGTTTGCTATATCGATTGATTGATTGCTTGATATATAGATTTATTGATTGATATATCGATTGATTGATTGTTTGATATATCGCTTATATTGATTGTTTAATATATCGCTTATATTGATTGTTTGATATATCGATTGATTGATTGTTTGATGTATTGATTGATTGATTGTTTGATATATCGATTGATCGATTTGTTGATATATCTATTGATTTATTGTTTGATATATCAACCTATCAACATCTGCAACCAACTTATTCAAAATGTAGGGATTTAAAATAAATTCCAAAGCAATGCATTGAATTGTTCACCTATGCTTTGAGATACCCCATTAGAAATTGATTAGTTTGTTTGCAATATGGTTTAAGTTGCCTTTAACAATATTTCATGTCACGCCGTTGAAAATGTAGAATACACTGAAAATTATTTCGGCTTTGATATTAGAACTTGACTCTCAATTTATTTCTCATTGTTAGGCAGAGACCTTCATTTGATTTTGATATGACATGTTTATTTGTTAAATTGCATACAGTACAAATGCAAATATATAATTTATGTCACCTAAACAGTTAACAACATTCAATTTCCGGCCGGAAATACACGTACCGAGCATGGTGGTTCCCCAGGCATCAAACCTGTAGGTCCCCGGACTCTGTGTAGCCCGGGGATCTGGTACCCAGCACTCACTATCTGTCTTGTCAGTATCGTCTTTATCTTTGATGACGTCATCCTTCTAAAAAACAATAATATTTGTGAACTAAGCATGTTATTCCTTCGCAAGATATTAACTTTGGCTATTATTTTTGTTTTCAAAGAATTGGCGGTTAAACATCCCCGAGAGCCCGATCGTTGACGATGAGGGCTTCCACTCCAGGTGTCGTGGGTTCGAACTCAAGCTCGGTTATTAACTATTTCCGATGATTAAACGAATGTCATTGTGATAAGCGTCATGCAATGTGGGGTGACAGCCAGTTGCCGAGGAAGAATGTTGTGAGGTTTACCGATGCCTTTCAACATTTTTATGGGGACTATTTTTTTCAGAATTTCTATATTTGTTTCATTAATTTCTTCTATTTTTGACTTTCGATATTTACTTTTCCAATTGCGTAACATTTCTCCCGTATTCTGTTTTAATAATTGTACATAAGACTAATGTTTAAAAACATTTTTTCATTAAAATAAATGTATATATATCACTTGTTTTGCTTGAAAAATAAAAATAAAAGCACGACGCAACAAATTAAAAGCCCGTGCTATACAATTAGCGAACTCGACACATATCGTATATTTATATGGGTTATTTTACATGTTTTATACCGAAAGGTTTAGTAAGCGACTGTTTGATTGGCCGACGCGAAGGTCAATCTGAGTCGACCTGTATGGGGCAGTAATCGATGGCTTGGCGTGAAACGGTTGTAACTAAAATTGGTACTTTTTCACCAAGGTTAATCACCTCACCATAAAGTCTTTATTTATAAGCGTTAAATCATTTTTCTTGGTAAACAATGCAAATTTAGGTGCCATTGCTCGTTCTGAGCAATGGCATCTAAATTTGCATTGTTTACAAAGGGGTCAAAATTGCACCCAAACCAGCGTTTTCAAAATAGGTTTTAAGTTACAACCGTTTCACGCCAAGCCCTCGAAATGATATATACGAGATAAGAGAAGTTTCGGTGTGGTTTTAATGAGACTGGGTGAACAGGTATTCGTGATATAATCGAAACATTGTCATGGTATGAAACAATCCCCTAACCTTTTCATCCTCTTCAGATGCAGCCAGCGTAACGAATGTGTTCCCGGTATCTTCTGCAGGGTCGACGACCTGAAACTTAATAATTATATACAGTGGAACATGTGTATAAAGACCACCAACGGGAACACAACAGTATGGTCTTTGTTCACAGGTGCTCTTTAATTGCAGGGTTATTTATGCAGAAAATGAGTAATTGGGAAACTACACGTGTGGCTGCTATAGACAGGGAATCGCTATTTCAAGGTAGTTATTACTGGCAAGGAATCGTTATTCCAATGTGGTTATTACTGACAGGGAATCTCTATTCCAATGTGGTTGTTACAGACAGGGAATCGCTATTCCAATATGGTTGTTACAGACTGGGAATCGCTATTCCAATGTGGTTATTACAGACAGGGAATCGCTATTCCAATGTGGTTATTACTGATAGAGAATCGCTATTCCAATGTGGTAATTACAGACAGGGAATCGCTATTCCAATATGGTTGTTACAGACAGGGAATCGCTATTCCAATGTGGTTGTTACAGACAGGGAATCGCTATTCCAATATGGTTATTACTGACAGGGAATCGCTATTCCAATGTGGTTATTACTGACAGGGAATCGCTATTCCAATATGGTTGTTACAGACAGGGAATCGCTATTCCAATGTGGTTATTACTGACAGGGAATCGCTATTCCAATATGGTTGTTACAGACAGGGAATCGCTATTCCAATATGGTTATTACTGACAGGGAATCGCTATTATAATATGGTTTGTTACAGACAGAGAATCGCTATTCCAATATGGTTGTTACAGACAGGGAATCGCTATTCCAATGTGGTTGTTATAGACAGGGAATCGCTATTCCAATATGGTTATTACTGACAGGGAACCGCTATTCCAATATGGTTGTTACAGACAGGGAATCGCTATTCCAATGTGGTTGTTACAGACAGGGAATCTCTATTCCAATATGGTTGTTATTGACAGGGAATCGCTATTCCAATGTGGTTATTACTGACAGGGAATCTCTATTCCAATATGGTTGTTACAGACAGGGAATCGCTATTCCAATGTGGTTATTACTGACAGGGAATCTCTATTCCAATATGGTTGTTACAGACAGGGAATCGCTATTCCAATGTGGTTATTACTGACAGGGAATCGCTATTCCAATGTGGTTATTACTGACAGGGAATCTCTATTAAAAGATGGTTTTTAACACTGTATAGGTCCAATTTACTTGTACCCGACTTAACCCCCCTTTCCTACATACAGCAACTATACAGCAGACGACATTCAAAACATCTAGACACAAATAATTAAATCTCTTTAAATGAATGTATAAATGTCATGGAGTTGAAAACATTGTGGAAAAAGGATGAGCAATATCTTCTTTTGCCACAAAGTCTTAGTTCGAGTGCATCCTATACAGATTTATAATTAAGTCAAACACATTTTCACATATTAAATGCAGTCTGGTGAATGTATACAGTCATTTAACCCTTTCCCTCATATAGACGCTTTCTGACGCCTCTGCAGCAGACGGCTTTTTGAAAACATAGTGACAAAAGAAGAAATTGCTCAAAACGAGCAATTTCTTCTTTTTCCACAATGTTTTCCACTTTAAGTCATAGGTTATCCATTCAATTTTAGAGATTTTCTATTTTTTGACAAACTATGCAGAATATTCGTATGAGGGAAAGGGTTAAGGGACTATCCGTGGATGTATTTCGTATACTTTGATCTAAAATACCATTTGAGTAAATTGCAAAGTATTTAGATTATACGTCCTTTCTCGGCCAACATTCTTTCCGCCATTTGACAAAAGTCACTGTGACATGCTTCATTCATCTTTCGACAATGGGCCAACTGTCTATGTGAAAAAGCAGCAAGTTGCTTGAAAAGTATGTTGTGTTGAATACTGGACAAAGAACGGATCAAAATGATAAAGTACGTTACTGTAGTAAGATTAAATACTGAATATATAATATAAGCCGTTCCACGAGAAAACCAACATTATGCACTCTGCGTAATGTATCGACACAAATCAGCCTGCGCAGTCCGCTCAGGCTAACCCGGGCCGACATATTCCGTCTCAGGCGGATAGAGGTGTAGAGTTATGATTCCTGAAACAGAAAATCAACATGGGGCGAGACGTTTATGCCCTGGTTAGCCTGCGCAGCATTCTTAGGCTGATCCGGGTTCGATACATTACGCAGAGTCAATAATGTTGGTTTTCTCGTGGAACGGCTCCTATATGTAATACGTAATATGTATGTGTGAACTGTTCTTACATGTAATTTTTTGGGCTCCTTAACTACTGTTTTGTACGAGTCCAGTATCCATAAATCGTCCTGGAAATCAATAAATATAATTCAAATTTTATTGACAAACACACGACAGTCTTACCCAATCATGGAAATTTGTTTGTTTGTTTGTTTGGAGTTTAACGCCGCTTTCAACAGCTTTGGTCATATCACGGCGGTCAGTGCACCTACCCATGTTTTCCTGGCTTTCCCACACCAGTACTTGCACAACATTCTTTCGAAGCCACTGACTACTTTCTCACATAAATCAGAGGTGAGAGGCAACGGGAAAAATCGCCCGAAAGAATGTTCGCCTAATCATGGAAATACAAACTAAACAAGTAACATATACACATTAACATGATTTATATTTACATCTTACCGGTTTCCTGATTTCACTGTTTCCTGGTTACACTGCTGTCTATTAGGAAAATATGTTTATGAAGCACTTGCTTTTCGTACTTCACTTAATAATTAGTAAAGTGTACCTTGTTAAACTGTCATAAATCACCGTTCGAATTGTTTAAGTAATAGCAATTGATAAAAATTAGATGTATAGAAAAAAAAAGGTACTGCATGTACTTTTAACCTCCATTTAAGATCTTAGGGAGGATAATTCGAGATATTAATATTTACTTTTTGTGTTCTGTAATTTCGTATTTTTTGTTACACATTCACGTATGTTATGTTATGTTATGTTATGTTATGTTATGTTAATATGTGTGTACGATGATGATCTGGATTTAAGATCAAATCAATAAACTTATGTTCTGTTCTGTTCTATTAAATTTGGAGAAAGGCGATCAAATGATTATACCGTTTATAATCTTCCTTAAGACAAGTTTGACTGAACATATAAATGAGAATTTAAAATATAAGAACAGTTCATAAAATTCATCCATTAATTTAAAAACTTCTGTTCTGTTCTATGCAATCATTTTAATCATTATATTTAAAATGAGTGATTGGGTGAGTGGTTCAATGCATTATTGAATGCTTCAATTATTGATTAATCAACTAATCGATACATTAAGCAAATGAAATGATATAAAACAACCTTCGTAAAGTATAAACCTTTTATCCATTGCTATGTTCACAAATTATCAAAAAAACAAACAATGCACATACATACATGTATCTATGGTAATGTAACACAAATGAAAACGTACACATAATGTGTGTGTGTAAGTAGAACGTTCAGAAGTTTATTTATATATTCTGTCGGGAATATTGTCCGTGTAAAAATGCACAATTCACAAGATGAAAACATAACAAGGAATCAACTCACCCGGACTATACCATGGTCGGACACCCACGGTTGTTGACTCCGTCATGCTCCGACATCACCCGTTGGAATTGTCACTTGTCCTTTCGAAGTTTTGACAGAACAAAATCGAATACATATAAACCAATCGAAATGACGCTTACATTTCCGATACTCTCCTACGTGGAGACGCATAGAAAATTAAGGGATTTGATTGGCTGTTTGGCGCAGTAGAGCATTGTGCTGCATCCAATTAGAAACACTATTGGCTGTCTGTCAAAACGGCGAAATGGCAGTGAAAGATCCCACGGGTGATGTCGGAGCATAGCGGAGTCAACAACCGTGGTTATCTTACGATGGGACTTTACTAACAATAGACATTTCATTGTTGCTGGAGCAGTCAAATACATTTTAGGCTAATTTCATAACACTTTCATCCGTATCATCTGTATGAAGATAACTGGGTTTAACCCTTTTCCTCATACGACAATTCTGCAGCAGACGACTTTGAACGTATTTTGTCAAAACATAGAAAATCTCCATAATTGAATGGATAACCTATGACGAAAAGTGGAAAACATTGTGGCAAAAGGAGAAATTGCACGTTTTGTGCAATTTCTTCTTTTTGTCACTATGTTTTCAAAAAGCCGTCTGCTGCAGATGCGTCCGAAAGCGTTTATATGAGGGCAAGGGTTAAGAAACTTTTTAGAAATTGTTGTGGTTATTTGGTGACAATCGTGTTTCACGTTGCATAACTGAAATGTACTGGAATGTTCATGAAACATGTTTTCTGTGTCGGTGTCTATGGAACACATGATTGATTCCACACTCACCTGTCCGAAAACTCCCACTTTATTTCCGTCAATATCCCACAATGCCACGCTGCAATCGGCCGATGCGGTTATTACAAGTATATCGTCATTCTTCTCGCATAAGTCGATCGTGTTTATCATGTCGAAGTGAGGCTGGAAACTCGTTTTGAGAGCTGGGGAAAATATATGATAATTGAGGGAATGACCTCGTTTTATATGTCAAAGTGAGGCTGGAAACGAGTTTTGAGAGCTGAGGAAATATATGATAATTGAGACAATGACCTCGTTTTATATGTTAAAATGAGGCTGGATTGGGAAATACATCATGATTGAGTGAATGATCTCGTTTTAGTAAGTAACGACTAAAGTAAAGTCATGGTGGAGTGCCCTTGGGCAAGGCACATTTTCTAGCCTAGTACTGGTTTGTTTACCCAGGGATTATGAATAAGTGAACTGTCGCCGTGATATAACTGAAATAATGTTGATAACGGCGTAAAACTCCAATAAAACAAACTTAAGTAAAGTGTGAAGTCATCCCTATTTAAAGGGCCAGTCATTTTGGACATTTGAGCCATCTTTGTCCCGAAAACATTGTTTAATACTTACCGAGTCATATATCTTTGCTATTTTTTAACTAGCTTTCGACTTACTAACCGGTCATATTAAAGCGGACCTCAATGTGTTAAAAGAAATTGTGACCAAAAATGTAAATCCTCGTTGAATGTATGCAATAATTGTTTTCCTGGTTTTCATAAAGAACAGAAAAGTAAGTAAATGCAGAAGATGTTCTTAAAAAAGCAGCAACAATGAAATATTCGTTTATTCAAGAATTCACGATTAATGACCAATGGAAACGCCCTTTAAGAAGCGTTTCAGGGAATCAAACCTTTTGGTCGTTAATGAGATGTCAATCATCTTTGTAAAAGTATCAAGTATCCAGTACATAGAGTTATAGAGGCCACCGGCCCATAATACAACATGCATCCAAACTTGTGCGAAAGACCGACTCCGTTAAGCAATTCCCTGTCTATAACAACCAAACTTTTAATTTTCCAATTACTAATTTTCTGCATAAATGACCCTGTAATTAAAGACTTCCTGTGAACCAAGACCACATTGTTGTGTTCCCTTGGGTGGTCTTTATACACAGGTTTCACTATATATACAATTCATTATTTGTACAAGACCGACATAAGCTTATGATAATTATATTTGTTTACATTTCAATGAATAGTTTTCAAAACGTATACATGTATATTTAATTTTCCTTCATTTTGAAACCTTTTCCAGATATAGATGATTTATTTGCAACAATTTGTTTGAAAACATCGTGGAAAAAAAGGAACACTGTTAACCGATATAATATGCTAAACCACATTAATACAAATTTAAAAATGCATATATCACCTTTTGAATTGTAGAAGAAGAAAAAAAAGCCAGAAAGCTATTTACGCATTTGCTGTAGACGAACTTTTAATACAGCATGGAACGGGGGAATCACCCGAAACAATCGATTTTCCCTCTCAATATGTGGTTTTCGATGCAATAAAACAGTTCTACTACCAATTTAGCAGACGACTGATGTTACATATCAAGTTCACAGAGAAGATAATTTCCAATCTACATGAACGATGATAATAAGCGATAAATAACTGTTTATTAGAAACTGTTTTGAAACTGTTATGGTTATTTGCGAACAGTACAGAACCAGATCAGACCTAATAATGCCAATGCGTTAGGGTTTGTTGGCCATTCATTGGGAAAGGTAAACTATTTCATAAATTTGATAGTGCTAAGGATAACAAATATGCAGATTATTATACCTCACGTGACTTTGTAATGTTAAATTCTCATCTACTCATCATGGCAATTTCTTACTGTCTCATGCTAACAGTTTTTGATCGGTTAACAGTATACTGTTACATGGCACGCGCGTTGAAATGTTGGTTATGCACGTGCATGGCATCATTTCAAACAATAACGTCACCTTTTAGACGCGAGTGCCATGTATCAGTATACTGTTAACCGGTATATTCATATATGTGTGTTACATTGTAGTAGACCTACCCATGTTCACCTCACCTACCAAGGTACAGAATAAACACGTAATTTTGTTCGGTATAATAAAATAAATATTGCATGGCTTCCAGTGTGACAGTACATATTGTCAACATTCGGATAAATACTGTTAACCTCGGCTTCGCCTCGGGTAACAGTATTTTTCTCATGTTGACAATATGTACTGTCACACTGGAAGCCATGCACTATTTATATAATGTCAGTGGAATTAAACTCACGTGGTTTACATCTAGCAAGGTCGTCTACGGACTGCAGGGCATAGTCAACGATCTCCCATACTTTTATCAGACCGTCCACATCCCCCGTTACTAGGTAACGATTGTTCTTGTCCGTTGCCATGGTAATGCTACCAGCTGCAATATTATCAAAAGGCTAACCAATTAGCATGTAAAACACACTCATGACAACGCAATAAGTTGGACATATTAACGCATCGTAATCTCTAAGCCAACTACAAATTGACAAAAATACACATTAACTAAATATGCATCGGTTTCTGTATTAATCTAAGCTTACCATTTATTTATGTGGAAGACCGGGGTGCAGTGGTAGAGCATCAGCCTCTCGTATCGAAGGTCACGGGTTTGAAACCCGTGATGCGCGGGTGCTGTCTTTGGGATTTTTCCGAACAAACGACCTGAGTATTGGTTATGTATCCAGGAAGCAGACATCGAGCGTGATTAATATAAGCTAAAAGCTTATTTTGCAATCAATGTAAAATAAATAAGTTTAAACTCAACTTATGTAGATATTGTGAACAAATACTAATCGCATAGAACTGAATACATTATTCGAACCATTGCGCTGTAATATAGACAGATACTTTATTCGTATATATCTCAGTTCGAGTGACCGATCCACGGTAGCGACGCGGGCTACCCAAGGTTGTGAATTGGAACCCCAGTTACCCAGTTGTAATGCCATTCCAGGACAGGCAAGAGACAACGTGTCTTAAGAGTGGTTGATTGATATATTAAATTGTGGGTTTACACCGTTTTTAACAAATATTAAGTCATATCACGGTGGCCAGTTCACGTATCTATCTTTTTCCAGTCTTTCTCACAACAATACACCACACACCAGCTTTTACAAGCAATTTACTTTATTCCAATATCGACTGTTATCCCATTGGTGGAAGACGAATGCCGGTTGTCGCATTGATACATGTATTTGTCAAACGTCGGAAAGAATGTTGGTCGAACTGGGATCCGAAGGCACAACCCTTGAATTAACAGCCGGCGTCGGTACCGACCGAGCTACCGGCGCTCGATAGGACGACTTAGACCGCCGCCAGTATGACCGTGGGTGCCACACTTCTAAACGGTTATGACAATGTCGACATTAACACTATATTTGAACAATAGAAATGGTGCTACTGTCTAAGGCGTTCAGGAATAAGTAAATAACCGTAACTCACTATGGGCGGTAAACTCCGCAATCAAAGTACCGAGGTTACTGTTCCAAAACCGGACAAAACCACTACTCCCACAGGAAACCAGGTTAGCGCCACCTACACCAGAGTTAAGTTTTCTTGATTCTAAATATAGCATCTTGGAGTTTGACAGTGTATGGTCAGTCTGAAGATAAAATAATACGCCTAATCGAGATTTGATTCCCGATCACAATGTTCATGGTGTTGTAACAACAGTATAGCTTTTTTACTAGCATTTGCCGATTATAAGGTTAAATCACTCTGAAAACTCCCCTAGTTTGTCAACCCTGATATAAGTGGAATTTGTGTAAACCAGGGTTTTTCGAGTTTATAAACGATTTTGTGTAAACCATTGTGTGATTCCACGAATAGGTTTACGAATTTGTGTAAGCCAGGGTTAGTTTTCGCGTATGTATACAGTTTTGAGTAAACCATTGTAAGCTTACAAAAATGCATATACGATTTTGAGTAAACCATTGTTAGCTTACGAATATGCATACGATTTTGTGTAAACCATTGTAAGTTTTCGAGTATGTAAACGGTTTTGTGTAAACCACTGTAAGTTTTCGAGTATGCAGACGATTTTGTGTAAACCATTGTTAGCTTACGAATATGCATACGATTTTGTGTAAACCCTTTTAAGTTTTCGAATATGCATACTATTTTGTGTAAACCCTTTTAAGTTTTCGAATATGCATACGATTTTGTGTAAACCATTGTTAGCTTACGAATATGCATACGAGTTTGTGTAAACCATTGTTAGCTTACGAATATGCAGACGATTTTGTGTAAACCATTGTTAGCTTACGAATATGCATACGATTTTGTGTAAACCATTGTTAGCCTACGAATATCTATACCATTGTGTGTAAACCATTGTAAGTTTTCGAATATGCATAACATTTTGTGTAAACCATTGTTAGCTTTCGAATATCTATACCATTGTGTGTAAACCATTGTAAGTTTTCGAATATGCATAACATTTTGTGTAAACCATTGTTAGCCTACGAATATGCATACGGTTTTGTGTAAACCATTGTTAGCTTACGAATATGCATACGATTTTGTGTAAACCATTGTAAGTTTTCGAGTATGTAAACGGTTTTGTGTAAACCATTGTAAGTTTTCGAGTATGTAAACGGTTTTGTGTAAACCATTGTAAGTTTTCGAGTATGTAAACGGTTTTGTGTAAACCATTGTAAGTTTTCAAGTATGTATACGGTTGTATGTAATACCAAACAGTATTATCGTTAGAAAAGGTACTAAGATGATAAACAGACAACTTGTTTATTAATTTTACTAACAACATTTACAACTACGCGACAATTGGATAAATGTAACGAGTGTTGGGTAATATTAAACTTGTTCCATAAATACTTTCATTGTGAGAAAGATAGTTGGCAGCGTACTTTAGAATACATCATTCGGTCGACTGCACTCACACCATATGTACATGTAGCCTCGGCACCGTCGTCGTGTGTGTTTTAACGCCGTTTGCAACATTATGTCAGTTCTATCGCGGACACAATTCACTAGTTCCGTGTTGTTTCCGGTGCATCCGATGGCAGACATTTTGTTTTGTTGGGATTTCACGCCGTTTTCAACATTACATGTATTTCAGTTATATCACGGCTTCACTACTTCCTTGATGTTCCCGGTGTATTGTAGCAAGTGATAAACATTTTGTTTTGTTGGGATATTACGCCGTTCCCAACATTATTTCTGTTATAGCACGGTCACAGATCACTTATTCATGATTCCTGGGTAAATAAACCATTACTAGGCTAGGAAATGTGCCTTGTTAAAGGGTACTGCACCATTACCGCCTCGACTGGGGATAGAACCCGGGATTCCTGGTTCTAAATCCCCGACGCTAACCACTCGGGCACTCGGGCACGGCGGAGTCCCCGGTACCGTCGTGAATGGCACTATTGAAAGTCGGGTTTATACGTAAACACAATAACATATAATGTACAACAAAAACATTTGTACTAACTGTTTAGAAATTGTGAAACGATGCGGATTTTTAAACAATACTACACCTGATTTCCGTTAGTCACGTGATGTGATGAGGCCATTTTCTCGTTCATGCGTTGAGTCATGTGACGTGATGGCGCCTCAGAGTTGATGTTCCAGACGATAATTTCTCCGTCGTAAGATGCTGTAAATATATACATTTTCTTTTTATTTGGGTTTTACGCAATTTTCAACATTATTTCAGTTTTACATATCACGGCGACAGTTCAATTGTTCATGTTCCCTGGGTAAACAAACCAGAAGTAGGCTAGGAAATGTGCCTTCCCCATGGGCATTCCCCAAGGGCATTCCCCATGGGCATTCCCCAAGGGCATTCCCCAAGGGCACTCCCAAAGGGCACTCCAGCAGATGCGCAGCGACTGAATATTGAACCCGGGACGCCCGGCTCCAAATCCCCGACGATAACCACTCGGCCATGGCGGATATATACAGGTATTAGTTAACATTTAATACGTGTCAATTTGATTAAAACCTTCCAACATACAGCGACTCGGCAGCAGACGACTTTGAAAATATTTAGGCAGAAATAGGGGCTATCTCTGTAAATGAAAGTTTAGTTAATGAATAGAGTTGAAACCATTGTGGAAAATGAAGAAATTGCTCATGATGAGCAATTTCTCCATTTGCCACGATGTTTTTAAATGTCGTCTGCTGCAGAGGCGTCAAAGGGTTAATGTATGTGCGGGTTAATATATGAATTTAAAGGATTTATAAGGGTCTTTGTCGAATAAAGTTAAAAATTGATTATTATTTAATAAAATATTATCTATTTCGTAAAATACGTCAATTTGCAAAAAGATGTCAAATTTGCACACCTTTGTCAGCGTGTTTTAATTGGATAGTTGTGAGAAATACACGTTACAATTACTGGATAAGAACTTGTTCGTCAAATCCCTAGAACTGTCTTCTCTCATTCTTATATATTCGAGTGAAATTATAAGGAAATTGTGAGATCTAGATTTCCCTTTTTTATGGACGCACCCCTTGACCTTATGTTTAGGTAATTAACAAAACTAAAAGTACAAGCCACTTCTAATTGTTGATTTATATTTCTTATTTTCATAGATGATATTAATATTCTCTTATCAAACGTAGTATTGTTTATCATTGCATTTCGTTTTCGTTGAACTGTTTGCTTTGCTTTATTTTTACGCCTTTTAAAGCGTATGGAAGTCTGCACCTAACGTTTGGATGTTTACTCGAATACAATTTTATGGGTGTATTTGTTGAAATATATATATATTTTTTAAGTAAAACAACTCGTTTCCTTCTAATATCAAGTGCTAAATAAAGAGGCCAACACAAACGCACGTTGGTACTTATAAAAGACAATTCAAAGTAAGTGTAAGATGGCCAGATTATTAACAGAGACAAGACTTTTAAAAATAAGAGAGCACATTTCTTGCGAGTACCCGAGTACTCTTTCGGAAGAGTATACGAGTACCCGAGTACTTATTTTGATACTCGTGTTCCCATCCCTTGAATATACCATTGCAAACGGTGTTAAACTTCATTCAATCAAATAAGATCCAAATCGCCAGTAGAAATGGTTTAAATGGCGGATGTCTATCACAACAGATGAACACAATTAAACACATCCTACTTGTTGGCAATGTATACGAAGGTCTAAGAACACCATATGAGCGTCTTCTGACCAGTCTGATCGGCATCCGTACTGTTCGCTAATCAATCGAATGGGAATTTAACCGCTCTGTCACCACTCTGCTCCTCTACTCTATCTCGTTTATTTTCTGCCCACCCCCCCTCTCCCCCTCCTCCTCCTCCCCCTCCTCCCCCTCCTCCCCCTCCTCCTACTCCCCCCTCCTCCCCCCTCCTCCCCCCTCGTTGATACCGAACATTCTCCTCCTACTCCCCCCTCCTCCCCTCCTCCTCCTCCCCCCCTCCTCCCCCCTCGTTGATACCGAACGTTTTTGTAGGCGTCAATTTGATTGGCTGTTGCAGAGGTCGATTTGAATAAAATCTGGAGCGTTTGCCTTCGTAGGTTAGATCTTGATTTGATGAGATTGAGGTTGGGCTCGACCCACGTGTCCCAGGTATTAATATATTGAAGAGGGGGAATAATCTTACCGGTTGTAAGAGTATATGGAGGTATAAATATATTTAATAAGGGGGAATAAGCTTACCGGTTGTCAGAGTATATGGAGGTATAACTATATTTAATAAGGGGGAATAAGCTTACCGGTTGTCAGAGTATATGGAGGTATAAATATATTTATTAAGGGGGAATAAGCTTACCGGTTGTCAGAGTATATGGAGGTATAAATATATTTAATAAGGGGGAATAAGCTTACCGGTTGTCAGAGTATATGGAGGTATAAATATATTTAATAAGGGGGAATAAGCTTACCGGTTGTCAGAGTATATGGAGGTATACATATATTTAATAAGGGGGAATAAGCTTACCGGTTGTCAGAGTTTATGGAGGTATAAATATATTTAATAAGGGGGAATAAGCTTACCGGTTGTCAGAGTATAAGGAGGTTTGAATACGCCATATAGAATATCTTCAGAATGACCTTCGCCGCCTTTCCATTCTGATGGTTCAACTTTAGAGTTCCGCTGTATGTCTTCATTGCGAAACACCGTTATGGTCCTAGTGTAAAAAGAAGGCAAGGTCAAGGTCAAGGTCACTCTGACTAAAACTGGTAAAACGGTTCTCCTTATTAACAGAAGGAAGATTGGAAACGAAGGCGTTGTATGATTGAAGATATGAGGTAAGAATGGGAGACATCGGTCAGTTATCTCCCTTTAATACTCTCTACATCTAGCTAAGTCCTATCATTTGGTTTCCTCTGTTTTTATCATTGGTTTCTTTGCACTGGATGGTGCACTTATAATTGCATTTTCTTGGCCAACTGTTGTTAGATTGATTAGTAATTCCACATTTGTTTTCTTTAAACACTGCTATGTAAATTTTCTCTTTTGAATCATCACTTTAATTAACACATTTATGATTAATATGTACAGAGTAATTGCAATATCTCATTGCGAAATAGCGATAAAGACAAAGGATTCCAACTTAAAGGACCTACCAACTATTTGGTCTTCCTTGGTCTTTATCTGACAAGGGAGATAATATAATTATCACTAATGTCCCTAATTGACTCAAAGAAACTGTTTCAATGTTTAAATAGTGCTTTATGCCACTGTCAACAAATTGTCAGTTATACCCCAGCGTTTCCTGTGTATTTTACCAGTACTTCTAGTCCATTTATCCTGACACCAGCGCGCCAGTTGTAATGCTGACGCCACAACCCTGAGCGGCAGGGAGGCAAATACATTACTACCATTCTTAAAGTCTTGGTAAAAAAGAATCGCTATTGAGAACAAATATGTTACGGACATTCTATTACGAGTGATATTTTCGCGCGTGTAACAAACGAGTGCGTCTGCCCGAGTTTGTTATTGGCGGCTAAAATCATGAGGAACGTTCAATAATATGTACGATTCTTCAAAATGCTTAAAAGTAGCTGACAATTTTTGCATTACGGAAATATGTAAAGTGACGTATGTTTTTGACGTAATATATGTAACGTCATTTCATATCATACGGGTGACTGATAACATGCCTTTGGAATTATTTCTCGCTAAGAAATTATGATTTTTTTATCATTCGCAGACATTTCTATAATCCATAATGTTGGTTTTCAAAGCGGAGGGCTCATATTACAATTGTACCAAAATCGTTATTACGTTATCGTGTCTAAACGGATTACAGTAGTTTTGTTTAACATTTGTGAGTCTTATCGGTGACCAATCCATAGTAAGATCGAACTGCGTGGATGCGCAGGTGGATCATAATCTACAGTTGTCGCAAATTCCCTACGGTTGGTATTGCTAGAGCAGGTGAATGAATTCACGACTTCTGCATAATATCTTACTTTGTCCACCCTAAGACAATGACGCTCCTCTTCAAGATAACGATTTGACCGATTTCCGCTGCATGGTTCCCCGCACAGTACATTGTATGATAACAAATACCATTAAAGTCCCATATCTAAAACGGGAAAAATAGTACATTTTTAAGCAGAACACGAAAGGGGATTTTCACGTTAAACTGTTTTTGTTTTTGTTTTTTGTTATAGTTGTTTGTAATTAATAAGAAACTAACAAAAGAGTATATTTATAGGAATTTAAACTAGTTCAACTTTTTGCAACTGAAAACGTTATCTATGAATAACAGTTCAATATAGATAATATTCAAAGTAGGGTCCAATAAACATATATGCGGTTGAACATCTTATATGGACTCTGCGATCTCTGCACGAGGTCATTCGAGATCGGTATATATCTGGACGAAATGACCGACAAACCCACGAATATTACCGATATCGTCCGACTTCGGACGGAAATCGCCGAGCACATAAAGATCGTAATTATACTAACCTCGTGAGAAAAACGCCAAGCCAACTAGGAATGTTCTACCCGAAGGCATACAACTGACATTGGACATTTACATTCAGTAAATTTGTGATAGTTAAAAAAAACCATAACATAACACGAACTTCATTACTAAAACAAGTACATGAGTGTTATTACAAAAAGCCTACATCAACAATTTCAAAAGAACCCCATCTTTTCTCGGGGACAGATACCTTTACGGTCCCGTCCGTGCTTCCTGTAAAAATCCGGGTGTGGCCAGGATCCTGTGTTAGACACGTGATCTCAAATTTACCGTGGCAACCATTGAACTGTTTGACCTTTTGACCTGTTTCTATCATCCACATGACCATGGTCCCTCCTTGACAAATACTGATGACCTTGAAGTATAGAAAATTCACGTTATATACGACCTTGGAGAAAGGTCAAACAGAAAAGCTATACTCTACCAAATAGTTTGCGTTTTGTAACAAAGGATGCATATAGCATCATGTACTTTGCAAAGCTCATCCATAAATTGATTGATAAATTTATCATATAATTAATAATTTCAGCATTCACTCAATCATGTCGATCACCCCTGGTAATATCAGAGTACCTTGCCATTTAGGGTTATCGCGATATCACTGTATAAGACTGCCCTCGTATCAAATGACCTACTACACGCGGTAGATCAGTCGTTAACGACAAGGGCAATTAATCCAGGAGTTGTTGGTTCGAACCCCGGCTCGGCCGTTCATTGTTTCCGATGATTGATACAAATGATTATGACAAGCGTGGTTCGTCTTCCACCAATGGTCTAAACAGTCTATGCGGAAAGGTAGCCAGTTGCCTGGGAATAAGTTGTGTGGAGTACTGGTGCGAGAAAGCGTGTGAAAAGGTTACGTTAAATGGCTGCCGTAGTATAACTGAAATACTGTTGAAAAACGCCGTGTATGTCCTTATCAACTAACTGCACATTTAAACATAATTATCATGAGAAAACATTTTATGATTAAATATTTTTAAATACTATGTTTCATAATATAGCTACGCAGCAGGAAGAGAAACCATATGACGTTTTCGACCAATATATATTCCAAATAACCATGCGGATCATTCGCACTGGTTTTTCTTAATCTGCACTGTTAGTGATAATACTACGCGTTGATTCCACATTCTAAATACAGCAAATAACATGTCTCCCTGACATACTACTGATTGCAATCAGTAATTTGAAGGCTCAAACCCCGGCACGGTCATTCATTGTTGCCGATGGTTGACACAAGTCATCGTGACTAGCGTTGTTCGTCGTACACCAATGGGCTAAATATGCTATGTGAAAAGGTAGCCAGTTGCCTGGGAAGAATGTTGTGTGGAGTACTGGTGCGAGAAAGCCAGGATAAACTAGTAGATCTATGGGGAACTGGCCGCCGTGATATAACTGAAATTCTATTTTAAACGGCGTTTAATTGTAAGTTACCTAATTCAACACTTATTTCATGATACTTCTGAAATTGATTATAGACTTTTCCAAATGCAAAGCAGACAAGTTCATTTTAAAAAATTCTGTCTCGAAAGTGATTCATAGATTATGGCCCATAATTGTGTTGACGCCACTTTCTGTATGTATGACGTCATACTAACCTGATTGTAGGTGGAGTTATACACCGCGGTAACCACGGGGACGTCATGTGATAATGGCTCACAATTGTGTTGACGTCACTTCCTGTAGGTATGACGTCATACTAACCTGATTGTAGGTGGAGTTATACACCGCGGTAACCACGAGGAGGTCATGTGATAATGGCTCACAATTATTTTGACGTCACTTCCTGTAGGTATGACGTCATACTAACCTGATTGTAGGTGGAGTTATACACCGCGGTAACCACGGGAGGTCATGTGATAATGGCTCATAATTGTTTTGACGTCACTTTCTGTATGTATGACGTCATACTAACCTGACTGTAGGTGGAGTGATACACCGTGGTAACCACGGGGAGGTCATGTGATAATGGCTCACAATTGTTTTGACGTCACTTCCTGTAGGTATGACGTAATACTAACCTGATTGTAGGTGGAGTTATACACCGCGGTAACCACGGGGAGGTCATGTGATAAAATTCTATCTTTGTTTTCCGGCTTCATCTGTATCATCATCAGTTTCTCGTTGAACGAGACAAACAGCCTATTCCGCTCTAGTCCGGTTCGGTATTTTCCCTCATCGAAAAACATGGTACTGAAAGCTACACAATAAGAAAGATTTTATGCGGGATTGTGAAAATGTGAAGACTGGATTATTTTAAAATGTGAAAATGTGAAATTTTATTTTTTTGACATTTCGCATAAAAACTGACTTTCGGTGCTTAGCGAGCAGATGGATATGGTAAGTTAACAACTCCAAATTTCTTCATGAACCTCAAGAAAAAAGGAGTTGATCAAAAGGCGGCTTAAGAAGTACATGTAGTTGCCATTTAATCGTTATTTACAATAACTGAGTGGTTGAATGGTGTATTTACGCATCTTACGACAGTATGTCGGTTATATCACGGCGTTTCAAGGCTAAACTACCATACCAGTACTAACGGCAATATATATATATATAACCGAATCATCACCCGTACTGCTATCCCACGAAAGCCAGAGCGCCATGGAGGGAATCCATAACTACCATTCTTAAAGTCGTTGGTATCAGATCTTACGAAAACGCACATGAGTTCGTCTCCAATTGAATTTAAATTATTCTTCACAATCGTAACACTCGGCAATCACCGCCCCTATGTCTCGCTTATTTATATGGAGTGTCTTCCCTGTTGATACATAGCGATTTTGTAGGCGACAATTTGATTGGCTTGCGCAAAGGTCAATATGAGACGACCTGTAATATGCAGTCGTCAGATGTTTACGAGCGTTCGATACTGCAGCGACATTAAGGTTTGGGTTTAATGCGATGGCAAGGCAGCATACCGTCAGGACTTTTAGGGAATTTCCCGGTGAGCTGGAAAATACAGGCCTGTAAATGGACGTCCCATATCCGGATAACTTTGTTCAGAGCGAGGCTGATCAGCTGACCGCGATGACGTATGAACTGAACCTGTTGAACACTGGCTGTATGACCTTGGAGGACCTGGAAATACGTTAAGTTAGTTTACTTTTAGAGTTGAAGTTTAACGAATGTATGATCAATTGGTTTATTTTAAAGGGCGTGTCTCACGAAAGTAAGATCAATCAGTTTACATAAAGGAGATGTCTAACGAATTTGAGATAAATCCGTTTACTTCAGAGGAGATAATAGTATCCTACGACTCTTGGATAAATTAGTTTGCTTAAAAGGAATATTTTTTAGAATTTTTGGCCGAAATGTCAAACAACGAACACAAAAGGAGCGATACTGGGCTTTCTTAATAGAATCTTTTATGAATAGTTTATTTTGTAGAGCAGAAATATCCCTTACCGGGTTAGTATATTCAATGCAATCTGGTGAAGGTATACACTCATTTCTACGCAAACAAAGGGTTTTTAAGGGACTATTTGATTATTAGATCAGCAAGGCCGCGGTTGTAATCTGCGTTAGTTGTCGTTTTTAGGCACTTATTTGATCAAATGTCCCTTAAGCGCATTCCAAGTTTAAAGAACAGAAATATTTTAACCTTTCAAACTGTCAAATGATTCTCTATTTTTGGCAGATGGACAAGGAACGGTAAATTGAAATTCCATCCGATGAGTTTATTTATTTATTGGGGTTTTACGCCGCTTTCAACAATATTTCAGTTATATCACGGCGACAGTTCGCTTATTCATGATCCCTGGGTAAACAAACCAGTACTAGGCTAGAAACTGTGCATTGCCCAAGGGCACTCCACCATGACCGTAGTGCCGCTACTGGGGATCGAATCCGGGACACTCGGTTTCGAAATCCCCGACGCTAACCACTCGACCACAGCGGATTCCTGCCACCCCGATGCCAACCGATGAGACAGGTCGATAAATTACGATAAAACCAACCCGATATTACTTACCCCACTGGGTCTTGATGCCACGTACGGGTTCCAGAGACACACATTGTGGTTAACACCAGCTGTGGCTGAAACCAAACAAAACTATTGTTTTCACCCTTTCCCACATGCAAACAAATATGCAACAAACGGCTTCGAAACCATCCTGGCAAAAATACGGAAGACCTCCGAAAATAACATTGAAATAACCGAAATGAGTTGTTAACACTGTGATAAAACCAGAAACTGCTGATATCAACTGCATTCAATTAATTTTCTTTCATTGATATAGATATGTTACTTTTTTGCATAGATGCTTTTAAGGTCGTCTCATGCTGATGTGATCAGATGATGTTTTCAGAGTTTTAGCCTGTGCCATTCTATTTTTATCTTTGCCGGGTATTACTTTTTTCGTCAGAAAACAAACAGCTGAGACTGTCAGATAAATCTTTGGAAGGTTTCGTTGCAATTATATATCTAATAAGGAATGAGTAATTGACAGAAGAATGACTGTGTAGTAATAGGATTGCGGATGTAATAGCATTTAGTTCCTTAAACTGAATGTACATTGTACATCAGGATAATAAGAATATTATAGCTATCAAATGAGACCAAGTTGTTGCAGTCTTATTATCTTAAACCAAGTTCTGGACCAACCCCACCCCCCACCTTCTATAGAACTATTTTATCTATATGGCCAAAAAACAGAAGGTTACACTGACTTGTCGTATAAAAGTACTGCGACACTGATTACACAGTGAGGAAAATGTTATTTATCACATAAATACCCTTATTTTCAAGTTGAGAACAAATCACTGAACAACGTTATCATACACGTGTGATAACAAAAACACGTCATACACGCGACTACTGATGACGTCATTTTGACCTTTATCTTTATTATGTTTATTGTTAAGTTGTTAAATTTTACACATTGAAAAATGCAATAATACGTTATTTTGAATAAATAACGAGTCTTAATTGTTTAAAACATTGTTGTTTTTTTTCTTCTTATTGAAAAATGATGAGGACTACTTTTTTATGCGGTGAATCACAAGTTCTTATGAAGAATATGTTATTCGGTCTTTGTTTTGATGTTGTCAATATTTTTCATTAAAACACACTGTTTAGGTGATAAAAAGAATCCATCACTCGTTTTTCTTTGGAGAAGATTTCTTAAATTCGTCTCGAAAAAGAGAGTTATTAACCTCGCCAAGAGGCTCGGTTAATAACCGTCTTTTTCTAGACTCATTTAAGAAATCTTGATCTCCAAAGAAAACTCATGATGGATCCTATATTTATTACATACCTATCCAAATTTTGCATTGAAATTTAAGTGACATAAAATCAATATCAATTTTTAAAAAAATGATAACTAACACTGTGACGATACACTTTTAGTTTTTTTATATCATCACTAGTGATGATATCATTTTTGCCGGTACTACTTTTTTTAGATTTGGAACATCTTTGGAATTTAAAGTGGGTTTAATACTAGGAATTTAAAAAAAACTGAGACCGAATACTAGGAAAATGACGTCACGTCAGCGGTTTTGACGTCATAACGCTAGTCAATTGGCGCCAAATAGAATCAGCAGTATTTGGTTACGTAACATTCATACGCCTAAGGCCAAGTCATTTTTTTTTTTTTATGTTTCTTTAAAAAAAAGGAGAGATTTATTTAAGATATATAATAAATAGAATAACTAACTGCATGTTTTTGATATCGAATTTATGTCACTCGGGAACAAAGGGATAATTTGGTGTAAAATCACTCAACCTACGGTTTCGTGATTTTAACCAAATTACCCCTTTTTTCCCTTGTGACATAAATTCTATATCAAAAACATGCAGTTAGTTATTCTCTATTTATTTATTCATTAAGATTCCATTTTAATTTAGTCTCTATCTCTCTACCTCTCTCTGTCTCATCTCATCTCTTCTACTGAGTCTTATTGTTTTGAAATAAATTACATTGCTAATTGTAATATTTGAAATCATAAAAATAAAAAAAAAGTACTGCGACAAGTTCGTCTGACCATATAGTTCTTGATTGACGAGCACCACATACAATTCTTCCCAAGGCATGACGATTGTAGGGAGATGATTGGTCAACGCTAGTTATAATGACAATTAGTCAAGATTATCTACGAATAACACTTTGACGTTTGTCTACCATGAATGAATGGCTGAGCCGGAATTCGAATTCACGACCCTTCTCAATTATTTATATATATATTTTTTGTTGCAGACTTTTTTAACGCCGATTTCAACCTTTTTTCAATTAAATCACGTCGTTTCGTAGGTAAGTTACCAGTATTCATTCAAATTTAAACTTATTTATTTTACATCGATTGCGAAACAAGCTTTAAGCTTATATAAATCACGCTCAGCGTCTGCTTCCTGGAGACTTAACCAGTACTCGCGCCGTCTGTGTGGAAAAATCCCAAAGGCAGAACCCGCTCATCACGGGATTCGAACCAGGGACCTTTACCAGTATTACTGGTCCAATTATCCTGATACCAGCGCGTCAGTCGTAATACTAACCGCACAACCCTCAGCTTCAAAGAAGGAAAGCCAATGCTAACATTTTATAAAGTATTTCGTATGACACGGCCTGGGATCGTACCCGCGGATGCGGTCGCAATTATATATAGTAATCTTACCGATCAGATTAAGTCCTTTACTGTAGTCGAATCTGTTCACTCCATCGTGTGTAGAGAATACAGATGTTCGAAGTATTTCTTTCTTCAGCGGTACGTTACTGTTGGATATATCAAAAACAGGTTAGATAATAATTGGACGGCGCTCTGCTAAGTCAAACGTTAGCCCTCGCCCCAAATAGAACAAATCAACAACAAACAAACTGAAAACTAGAACAATCTAGACAAACGTATGAAAAATCTCCTTGAACAAAAGTATAATCATTGAGAAGAGCTGAAACATTGTGACAAAAGCATAAATTGGTCATTATGTTTTCAAAAGTTGCCTGCTGCTTAAAATGCGTCTAAAAAGGGGGAAATGATCGGGCGTTTCCGAACATGCAGTCTCGACTGTTCGTCTTTTAGTCAAACACAAACTGGTTTTGGATAAGTCAAGGTGACATGGGAGCAATGGCTGGTATTTTCCACCCTTAAAAAATCATCCAAATGATGAGTTTTCTCAAGTGTCGATCTCGATAATTGAATATCCAATACAGTGTCCGATATGTTTTAGAAAAGTCCCGACGCGTTATCAGTTATCAGTGCTACTCTGACTACTATTGACCCATTTAAGAAAACCTTCCGCGCTGGAAAGCTCCTGTTAAAGGGATTTAGATAAAATCCTAAGATGTTACGTAGTTCAGTTCAGATTAGTTAAGTTTAGTTCAGTTTAGTTCAGTTCAGATCAGTTTAGTTTATACTTATTTATAGTAAATCGAATCCTTCAGCTTATAATAATCACGCTGGATGTCTGCTTCCTGCAGAGTCGACCAATGCTCGCGATGTTTGTGTGGACAAATTCAAATAGCAGAACTCTCTTATCACGAAAATCGAATCCGGGACCTTTTGTATCTATTGCTCAAATATATGAAGAGAGTAACTATATTATTTGTTTGTATCTTACAACTTAAAAACAAAATAGAAAATTTAGTGGTATATTTAAAAAAGAAATACCAATTTCACGATGTAAGTAGTTTTATTTGCTTCCTTTTGCAATGTGCTAGTTAGGAATACTATTTGTATCATGCACACAAATGTTACCTATTAGCTAATTGGTTGGAAAACGTATGGCGCTTCTCCATCCAGCCAATCACAATCGATCTGTGTGTACTTGTAGCGCAGCTGATGAAACATTCTAGATATCTTGAATATTTCACTGAAACAAAAGCAATGAAAATATCTGTCAGTAAAATTTAAAATGGAACATTGGCAAGCAGACCATCAAAGCAATAAATACACTATTGCAAAATTGCCCGAACTCCTGTGCATATAGAGATGACAACGGTTACTGAATATATGGATGACAACGGTTACTGAATATATGGATGACAACGGTTACTGAATATATGGATGACAACGGTTACTGAATATATGGATGACAACGGTTACTGAATATATGGATGACAACGGTTACTGAATATAGGGATGAAAACGGTTACTGAATATAGGGATGACAACGGTCACTGAAAATAAAGGGATGACAACGGTTACTGAATATAGGGATGACAACGGTTACTGAATATATGGATGACAACGGTTACTGAATATAGAGATGACAACGGTTACTGAATATAGGGATGACAACGGTTACTGATTATATGGATGACAACGGTTACTGAATATAGGGATGACAACGGTTACTGATTATATGGATGACAACGGTAACTGAATATAGGGATGACAACGGTTACTGAATATATGGATGACAACGGTTACTGAATATATGGATGACAATTGTTACTGAATATATGGATGACAACGGTTACTGAATATAGGGATGAAAACGCTTACTGAATATAGGGATGACAACGGTTACTGAATATATGGATGACAACGGTTACTGAATATAGGGATGACAACGGTTACTGAATATAAGGATGACAACGGTTACTGAATATATGGATGACAACGGTTACTGAATATAGGGATGACAACGGTTACTGAATATATGGATGACAACCGTTACTGAATATAGGGATCACAACGGTTACTTCATAGAAGTCAAATATATGGATGTCAACCGTTACTGAATATATGGATGACAACGGTTACTGAATATATGGATGACACCGGTTACTGAATGTAGGGATGACAACGGTCACTGAATAAAGGGATGACAACGGTTACTGAATATATGGATGACAACGGTTACTGAATATATGGATGACAACGGTTACTGAATATAGGGATGACAACGGTCACTGAATAAAGGGATGACAACGGTTACTGAATATATGGATGACAACGGTTACTGAATATAGGGATGACAACGGTTACTGAATATAGGGATGACAACGGTCACTGAATAAAGGGATGACAACGGTTACTGAATATATGGATGACAACGGTTACTGAATATAGGGATGACAACCGTTACTGAATATAGGGATGACAACGGTCACTGAATAAAGGGATGACAACGGTTACTGAATATAGGGATGACAACGGTTACTGAATATAGGGATGACAGCCGTTACTGAATATAGGGATGACAACGGTTACTGAATATAGGGATGACAACGGTCACTGAATAAAGGGATGACAACGGTTACTGAATATATGGATGACAACGGTTACTGAATAAAGGGATGACAACGGTTACTGAATAGTAGGATGATAACGGTTACTGAGTATAGGGATGACAACGGTTACTGAATATGAATAATCTCCAGATCAATTACTGACCCTCTCAGTGGTGTAGTTGTTCTATGGTCCATTTTCAATGCGGAAATTCAAGGTTTGATCCCCAGTCGATTCATACAAAAACCTAGTGTTGTGGGGATACATGTAGATAGCATAACGACTGATTCATCTGTGTCACGATAAATAGTAACCAATATGGCTTCGTAAGTTACCCAGGAAAAGCAGTGATATAACTGAAATACTGTTGAAAACGTAGTAAAGTACTACTCAAAGAAACAAACACAATTACTACTACATAACATAAGCCGTAATTCGGTAGTATAAATGCTTTCTTTATCTGTGTAGATGTGCAGTATTTAAGCCACTTTTAACATGTTTTCAGTTATATCACAGGGTTTCCTAAGTAACTTACAAGTACTACTGGTCCATATATCCTGACATTACCGAGTCAGTCGTAATGCTAACTACACACATGAAATCCGCATAAGGTTAGAACTCAAACGGTATTTACGCTTAAATTAGAGCATTTTCATGTAATTGTCAAAGAAAAGTACCATACTCGAATGGAAAAAACTATATATGTCTGTAAAAATTACATGTAACTCTGTGACAACAAATATACTTAACCCTTTCCCTCATACGACAATTCTGCAGCAGACGACTTTGAACATATTTTGTAAAAAAGTAGAAAATCTCGATAATTGAATGGGTACCCTATGACTAAAAGTGGAAAACATTGTGGCAAAAGTAGAAATTGCACGTTTTGTGCAATTTCTTCTTTTGTCACTACGGTTTCAAATAGCCGTCTGCTGCAGAGTCGTCAGAAAGCGTCTATATGAGGGAATGGGTTAAACTAGTTCTCATTAGGCATTTGAACTAACCTTGTCGGACCCATTCTCTGTCGTGGGCGAGGTATCGAGTGTAGGCCACGGTCTTATATTTGTTCCGGGAAAGGTTGTGCAACGGTATGATCATGCAGCTTTCTGGAGGAATAAAACAACAAATGTTTGTCAACAAGTTAATTGTCTTTTCTTTTACAATATAAATAGAAATGTAGAAATCTTAATTGTAACTGGATTGTGAATAAATATTCTTTAATGAAGTAAAGTTTTTATTTATCATAGTATTATTATATATTGTAATTTTTATTGTTTTTCTGTCGTATTATTTATGAATATTATAACTATGTTGACGATGAGACATATATGTTTAAGTCTATGAACAGCTTCTTTTCTATTCATTTCGAAGTGTTTTTAAATGAGTAGAATGTACATCTTGGTCTACATTGTTAGCGATGGTAGTTGAAACAATTAGCAAACATTTAACACGCTGTTTAACGTCGCGTTTAATTTGAACATGGTTGTTAATGCATCGCGTATGAAGGTAGTCCGTCTGTTTCCCTGAAAAGTTTGATTATTTATGGTATTTTACGCCATTTCGAACATTTTGTCAGTTATATAACGGCAACATTTCACTTATTCATGATCCCTGGGTAAAACAAACCAGTACTATGCTAGAGCATTTGCCATGCCCTAGAGCACTTCACGGAGAACGCCTCAACTGGGGATCGAGCCTGGGATGTAACACACTGACAGAGTAACACACTGACAGAGTAACACACTGACAGAGTAACACACTGACAGAGTAACACACTGATGTTATACATGTACACTGACAGAGTAACACACTGATGTTATACATGTACACTGACAGAGTAACACACTGATGTTATACATGTACACTGACAGAGTAACACACTGATGTTATACATGTACACTGACAGAGTAACACACTGAAGTTATACATGTACACTGACAGAGTAACACACTGATGTTATACATGTACACTGACAGAGTAACACACTGACAGAGTAACACACTGATGTTATACATGTACGTAGTACATTGTGGAAAAAAATAGCATTTTCATTTTTCAGCTCTTCTTGTAATTTTTGTTAATAACTTTGCCCTTAAGATACTTAAGATAAACGGCTTAACTATTTCATTCACGAAGAAGTAAGAACTATAGACTGTCTACCAGTATCGTAAGGGCTGAAAAACATTTATATTCTCATTCTAATATAATGTTGAGCTGAAAGAAGAAATTCTTAAAAAACTCTTAATTCTTAAAAAAAAAAAAAAATCCAATGTCAATGTTTTTGATCAGCAACTTATCCCACTGGCACCAGAGAAACAAAATGATGTAGAAGTAAAATGTTAAAACAAATATAGGCAGGTAGACGGTCATGACATGTTATATATTCTGTCATAATAAATCCTCATTCTAATATAATCATAAGAGCTGAAAGAAGAAATTCCTTAAAAGAAATCCAATGTCAATGTTTATGATCAGCAAGTCGCCGTGATATAACTGAAATAATGTTGAAAGCGGCGTAAAACCCCAATAAATAAATTATGATCAGCAACTTATCCTAGAGTAACAAACTGATGTAAAAGTAAAATGTTAATTAAAACAACTATAGCCAGGTAGACTGTCATGACATTTTATATGAGCCGTTCCACGAGAAAACCAACATTATGGACTCTGCGTCATGTATCGACCCAGATTAGCACTCCGCGCAGGCAAATCCGGGCCGACACTTTTCGTCTCAGAGGCATAGAGGTGTAGAGTAATGATTCCTTAAACAGAAAATCCACAGGAGGCAAAACAGTTTCTGCCCAGATTAGCCTGCGCGGCATGCCTAGGCTGATCCTGGTCGTTACTTTACGCGGAGTGAATAATGTTGGTTTTCTCGTGGAACGGCTCATATATACTGTCATAATTATGTATTGTTAATGTTTAAGCGGCTATGATTGTATGTTATTCAATGTACATGACATGAGCGGTTATACAATACAAATTATAATACCTCACGTGACTTCGTAATGTTAAATTCTCATATACTCATCATAGGCAATTTCTTACTGTCTCATGATAACAGTACGTTTTTGACCGGTTAACAGTATACTGTTACATGGCACGCGCGTTTAAATGTTGGTTATGCACGTGCATGACGTCATTTCAAACAATAACGTCACCTTTTAGACGCGCGTGTCATGTAACAGTATACTGTTAACCGGTATATTCATATGTGTGTGTTACATTGTTGTAGATCTACCCATGTTCACCTCACCTACAAAGGTACAGAATAAATTGAATAAACGTGTAATTTTGTTCGGTATAATAAAATAAATATTGCATGGCTTCCAGTGTGACAGTACATATTGTCAACATTCGGATAAATACTGTTAACCTCGGCTTCGCCTCGGGTAACAGTATTTTCCTCATGTTGACAATATGTACTGTCACACTGGAAGCCATGCAATATTTATATATGATCAGCCTCCTAATTGGTGTTCTTAATCTCATGATTTAAAGTCTAACGGACGGATGGACAGACACACGGACAAACGATGAAAAAGACGATGCCTAAGGCAGGCGACAACGAAATAAGAATAGTTCTAACCCTGATCGTCCCGGATGGGTCCCGGTTGTCGGTCAAACAGCGTGGTGAGAGCCGAGTTAAAGGAAACGGTGTGTACAAAGCCGGACACATCGCCGAACACCAAGCACGCTTCATTGGGATTGTCTGGGTTAAATCTGAAAGTAAACGTTTATATTGGGCCGTTTCAAAGTAAAATTTTGTGACTATACGTAATTAAAGATAACTATAGAAATATATATGCATTTAGAAGGATGGTTTAAAAAGAGTTAAAACATCACCAGAAGGGATAAATATGCTTGTTTTATGTAATACATACATTTCACATTGTGTGTTGTGAAGGCGAGGATTGATTGATTGATTGGGGTTTAACGCCGTTTTTAACAATTTCTCAGTTATATCACGGCGGCCAGTTCACCTACTCATGCATTTCCTGGTTTTCTCACACCAGTACTCCTCAAAACAATCTTCTCAAGCAACTGGCTGCTTTTCCACATAGACTTAGCCCATTGGTGGAAGACGAATGACGCATGTCGCATTGACTTGTGTCAATCGTCGGAAAGAAAGTTGGCCGAGCCGGGATTCGAACTCACAACCCCTGGATTGACAGCCCGCGTCGCTACCGACTGAGCTACCGGGGCTCGGCTGTGAAGGCGAGGAAGGTTGATTATATACGCCCTAATGACGACTGGCCTAATAACGCGTTCCAAAAAAATTGGAAGTTTGCCATTAAAGGCTACATTGACTAACAAAAAAACCTCATAAATGATATCTGGATGACAACGGTTACTGAATATAGGGATGAAAACGCTTACTGAATATGGGGATGACAACGGTTACTGAATATATGGATGACAACGGTTACTGAATATAGGGATGACAACGGTTACTGAATATAGGGATGACAACGGTTACTGAATATATGGATGACAACGGTTACTGAATATAGGGATGACAACGGTTACTGAATATATGGATGACAACCGTTACTGAATATATGGATGACAACGGTTACTGAATATATGGATGACAACGGTTACTGAATATAGGGATGACAACGGTTACTGAATATATGGATGACAACCGTTACTGAATATAGGGATGACAACGGTTACTGAATATATGGATGACAACCGTTACTGAATATAGGGATGACAACTTCCTTTCCCGTATTAAGATGCATTCCGACTCATATGCAGACGACTTTTTACTTTCCGTTATATAGAGTTTCAATATTTCAAGATATTTTCAAAGTCGTTTGCTGCAGTTCTGTTGTATGTAGGAAAAGGTTATACCCTACTTGTACCAACTTAACAACCATGGTGGACCTGCATGAAGACGGACAGTCAGAATATTGATCTGTGAAATTGATTTATAATATACAATACAATATTGTATTCAGGTACAGAGTATACATGTACAAAATACATAAAAGACAGCTCTGCAATTAAACATACATAGAGATTAGAGGGCAGCAAACGGCGTTATAATGAAAATAATATCAGAACAAAATTAAAGTAATAGAACAATAAACAATAGAGAGAAAGAAAGAATTAGATAATAATAATGTAAGATAGAAACATGTTTTATTATTCATATTTACCTGTACATATAGACACATACACAAAAATATGTATACATATATACATACACACACATATGTAAACATATATACATACACACACATATGTAAACATATATACATACACACACATATGTAAACATATATACATACACACACATATGTAAACATATATGCATACACACACATATGTAAACATATATACATACACACACACACACACACACACACATATATGTATACATATATACATACACACATATGTAAACATATATACATACACACACATATGTAAACATATATACATACACACAAATATGTATACATATATACATACACACACATATGTAAACATATATACATACACACACATATGTAAACATATATACACACACACAAATATGTATACATATATACATACACACACATATGTTAACATATATACATACACACACATATGTAAACATATCTACATACACACACATATGTAAACATATATACATACACACACATATGTAAACATATATACATACACACAAATATGTATACATATATACATACACACACATATAAATGTACACACATATACATGCACATATCTACACAAACACTTGCATATAAACATGTTTACATGCCCGTGCTATAAATGAGTGATTCTTGACATTTCCATGTTTATTTATTTTACTTATTTCGAAAAATAATAAAAAGGAAATGATCATGGAAACTGTTATATAACTATAATTTGAATGTATGAATTTAATATAATCGATGTGATACTAGTTTAGATAGTAGGAGCGGGCAAAACGTTGTTCTCGTGCAGCTATTGTAGACCGCAAAATACACAGTTTTAACAAAATCACGAGATTACAATGCATTACTGTGTTTAGGTTTTATGTTCAACTGAGCTAAACGTGCAAATTGAATTTCTCCTTCAATAATATCTAGTAAAAGATATTTAGTGGATTCGCGATAACTCGAACTCGAAAGCGACCAATAGCTTACTTTGAGTTATTGACGTGTACGAGGGATCCCTCCTTATACCATAAATGGAGCCGTTCCGTTAGAAAACCAACATTATGTCCTCTGCGTAATGTATCGACCCAGATCAGCCTGCGCAGTCCGCGCAGGCTAATCCGAGCCGACACATTCCGCCTCAGGGATATAGAGGTATAGAGTAATGATTCCTGAAACAGAAAATCCACAGGAGGCGAAAATTGTCTGCCCGGGTTAGCATGCGCGGATTGCGCGGGCTGATCTGAGTAGACACTTTACGCAGACTCCACCATATTGGTTTTCTCGCGCGGCGGCTCATTGCATTTATATATTTTCAACTTTATAAAGCATGTATGCTAAAATGTTTATTAAGAAAATTAAATCCAGTGATATAATCATTTAAAAGAAAACAGCACAGTAGCAGTTCTGATTGCCCGGTCTCAGCAATGACACAACTGACGCTACGCTGTTTTCATAAGACAGTTCCGTTTAAAGAATTGGTTCGAGTTCAACGAAATGTTCGAAGCAGCACATATTCGAATTACCGCCAGTCCACTGTTATGAGTTGTAATTTACAACTTTGTTGATTGATTGATTGTTTGGGGTTTAACGCCGTTTTTAACAATTTCTCAGTCATATCACGCGGCCAGTTCACCTACTCATGTGTTTCCTGGTTTCCGAACACCAATACTCCACACAACAATCTTACCAAGCAACTGGCTGCTTTTCCACATAGACTGAGCCCATTGGTGGAAGACGAATGACGCATGTCGCAATGACTTTTTGTCAAACGTCGGAAAGAAAGTTGGCCGAGCCGGGATTCGAACTCACAACCCCTGGATTGACAGCCCGCGTCGCTACCGACTGAGCTACCGGGACTCGAAACAACTCGACACAACTTTGTTCAACGACATGCTACAGATTAAAGATCGGCGGAATAATGGTAGAGCCTCTGACTCTGGTGTTGGAGATCTCGGGTTCGATCTCCAATCGGGTCATACCATGGTACTAATGGGTTTTGCCTGCTTTAAGCTCAGTGTTATTGTGTTAGCCTTACACCTGAAAACCTGTTGTCAGGATAAAGGGTCCAGGAGTACTGGTAACTTTACCAAGGAAACGACGTGATATAACTGACATACCGTTCAAAGCGGTTAATAAACAGCTTACAAAAAAAAAAAAAAAAAAAAAGACCGTATCATAAGATGCCAAAAATACAGGTTATAGATATAACATAAATCTCACCTGTAGTCCAAACTTAGGGGCGTGTAGGGAAGGCCTTGAATCTTGTACTGGCAGCTGAACTCCGCCTTTGAACTCAGGTCATATATCGCTGCAAGACAAAACAAAACAAACACATAGAAACATATTTCCAAAACGACAGTATAAGTGTTCATCTAGACATTGCGCTATATCTAAAGTGATATTTGAGCCTGCCATTGTAAAAACCGGTGTTATTTATCCTGTCACCGGTGCCAGTGTACAACTAGACATTGCGCTATATCTAAAGTGATATTTGATCCTGCCATTGTAAAAACCGGTGTTATTTATCCTGTCACCGGTGCTAGTGTACAACTAGACATTGCGCTATATCTAAAGTGATATTTGAGCCTGCCATTGTAAAAACCGGTGTTATTTATCCTGTCACCGGTGCTAGTGTACAACTAGACATTGCGCTACATCTAAAGTGATATTTGAGCCTGCCATTGTAAAAACCGGTGTTATTTATCCTGTCACCGGTGCCAGTGTACAACTAGACATTGCGCTATATCTAAAGTGATATTTGAGCCTGCCATTGTAAAAACCGGTGTTATTTATCCTGTCACCGGTGCCAGTGTACAACTAGACATTGCGCTATATCTAAAGTGATATTTGAGCCTGCCATTGTAAAAACCGGTGTTATTTATCCTGTCACCGGTGCCAGTGTACACCTAGACATTGCGCTATATCTAAAGTGATATTTGAGCCTGCCATTGTAAAAACCGGTGTTATTTATCCTGTCACCGGTGCCAGTGTACAACTAGACATTGCGCTATATCTAAAGTGATATTTGAGCCTGCCATTGTAAAAACCGGTGTTATTTATCCTGTCACCGGTGCCAGTGTACAACTAGACATTGCGCTATATCTAAAGTGATATTTGAGCCTGCCATTGTAAAAACCGGTGTTATTTATCCTGTCACCGGTGCTAGTGTACAACTAGACATTGCGCTATATCTAAAGTGATATTTGAGCCTGCCATTGTAAAAACCGGTGTTATTTATCCTGTCACCGGTGCTAGTGTACAACTAGACATTGCGATATATCTAAAGTGATATTTGATCCTGCCATTGTAAAATACGTCTCGTCTAGACATTTCGCAATCAATTGACAAAGATCTTTTAAGCTTATGGTGAATTATGAAGCTGTTGATAACACTGAACAGATTTCTAGGCTCATCTGGGCCTACAATATTCACAAATGCAAACTTATATCTTTTTGTTTGGACGTGATCATTGAATCACTGTCAGATTGGGAATTATTAATTGATAGGTTTGGAATTATCATCATTTTCAGAAAGATTTCAGTCATTTCACCTATGCATGTGTGTCTTTGCTTTCTCACATAAACATTCCATTCAAGGGTCTTTCCAAGCAAATTCCTGCTTTTCTACTTAGACTGTTAGCCCATTTGTGGAAAAAGAATGATACGTGTCGCAGTGAATTTTGTCAAACGTCGGAAAGATTATTGCCGGATAGAGGGTTCGAACTCACAGCCCCTTGATGTACAGCCCGCGTCGTTACCGACTGAGCTATCGGGGGCTCAGTGTATGATTTACATTGTTATCCCATAAAGAAATAATCATTACCAGCTACAATAGTCAGATGAAAAGTCGGCGTCCAAAATATCTCGTCAATAAATCGAAAAATAAATTATTATGGTTAAAATGAGATTTTGATACTCCTTTTTCAGACATGAGCCATCCGGTCACAGCAAAACTGTCCTCACAATTCACGTACTATGAACCCCTTCAGCCATGCAAGACGCATGTTGACGAATCTGGCGCAAACGACTTTTGAAAACATTATGGTAAAAGGAGAAATTGCTCATTATGAGCAATTTCTCCTTTTCTCCACAATGTGTTCAAGTCTGTTCAATTATTCCCCTCTTATCGTTTAGAATGGTTCCATATTTTTGACTAGATGGTTTCAAAGTTGTCGGCTACGTACATACTTGCTGTTTGTATGACGGGCTAAGTATAGCTATAGAAAGTATCAGAAATGTGAACCATTAGTAGTACTTGCTCTTCATACTTGACGCTATTGATTCTGTGGGTTAGCATTACTAGAGACTCGCTGCACTGTGACAGAATAAATGGACCAGTATTACTGGTAGCCTACACAGGACACGCCGTGGTACAACTGAAAACAATTTACTGAAAAAGCAAAATTCAATTTACTTGCTTATTTCTGACAGAGCGAAGGCGAAGTACATCATCCTCATTTCAACTATATCAAAATGGCCGCCGACAAGGGAGGTAATAATTATAGTTCTTGGAACTATGTATTATAACTATGTATAGAACTATGTATTGGAACTATATTTTATTTTACAAAACACGTGACTCACCAATTTCTTTACTAGTAAAACTCAATGCAGCTTTGTTGACATTCATCATGGCCACGAAGTAGGTCACCCATAGGTCACGTGGTTTACACGAGTCGATCGATGTCCTTAACGACCGCTGTAGTTTCAGGTCCGTGTTCCAAGTTGATATCGTCCCTTCCTGAGAGAATGTTATATTCGTATTCATGATGACAATTAAAAATGAAAAAACTACATTTTATGCCCCCGGAATCACCGATTCGGTGGGCATCTAGTTTTTGGCCTGTCTGCACGTCTGCACGTCTGCACGTCTGTCTGCACGTCTGTCTGTCTGTCGGCACGAACAAAACTTTAACCTTGACCACAACTTTTGAACCATAACAGGTACGGCTACCATATTTCACATGTGTATTCTTTGTGACATGACCTTTCTGTCAGTACCAACATTTTTGACCTTGCGACCTTGACGTTTGACCTAGATGTTGCCATTCTCGAAACAAACTTTAACCTTGGCCATTACTTTTGAACCATAACAGGTACGGCTACCATATTTCACATGTGTATTCCTTGTGACATGACCTTTCTGTCAGTACCAACATTTTTGACCTTGCGACCTTGACCTTTGACCTAGATGTTGCCATTCTCAAAAATAACTTTAACCTTCACCACTACTTTTGAACCATAACAGGTAAGGCTACCATATTTCACATGTGTATACCTTGTGACATGACCTTTCTGTCAGTACCAACATTTTTCACCTTGCGACCTTGACCTTTGACCTAGATGTTGCCATTCTCGATAAAAACTTTAACCTTGACCACTACTTTTGAATCAAAACAGGTACGGCTACCATATTTCACATGTGTATTCTTTGTGACATGACCTTTCTGTCAGTACCAACATTTTTTACCTGGCGACCTTGACCTTTGACCTAGAGGTTGCCATTCGGGGGTATCAGTGTTTCACAAACACATCTTGTTTTCTGTCTATTTCGAATTTCTTGGAAATATATTAAAGGTGCTGAACCCCATATTAAAGATAGCATAGTAAGTCAAAGATTTAAAACTGTTGTCTTAAAATATTAGAATCTTAATTCTGGGATAAAATTAGAGTAAAAATGTCACTTTCCAGTACAATAAACATCTACATTTTTATTGTGTATGCTTCATTTTTTATTGAGTAGACATACCCAGTAAGCCAAATATTGTATATTGTCATGACTTTAAATTGAATGTTTTTCAACCTTTACTGCCGAAATAGTTTTGAACTATTTATTACTTACTATGTTGTCACTTTTAGCAATATTTTCAGAAGTTTCAACATTTCAAAATGTTGATCTCAATCTGGAGGTCAGCATCTTTAACAACAACTGTTTCAACTGGCATTAAAATGTAAAATCCATTAACCAATGAGAACAGTCTAAACAGACCAAATGATAAAATGTCGACAGGTAAATGTACTAAATTCGAATTTGAAATGTGTGGTTACTTAAATTGTGCACGTAAAGAAAAGCCTTAACAGACCTAAAGATAATATAATATGTCGATACGTAAATGTATTTTCGATAAATCATATCGTTATCATGATATGATGTCGAATTCAATTTCAAATGCAATCAAAATGTTAAATTATTTTTTCTATCGAAAATAACGCTAAGTATGCGAAACTACTGACTTACTTTTCGTTATCGATCAAGTAAAACGACTGTTATGCGATGCATTCACATGTACGACCATCAAGCGATATACAACATATAAACTATCTGCTGCCACAGACTTTGCGATATATTAACACAGGAGACCGTGTACAGCAACCACTTTGCGATATACATTCACATTTAAAATTGTGTGAAGAGACTTCTTTGCGATATATTCATATGTAAAACGTTGTACAGCGACCACTTTGCGATATATTCACATATAAAAACGGGGTAAAGACCACTTTGCGATACATTCCCATATAAAACCGTGTATAAAGACCAATTTGCGATATATTCATATACAAAATCGTGTACAGCATCCACTTTGCGAAACATTCACATATAAAACAACCGTGTATAACGACCACGTTGTGAAACATTCACATATAAAGCCGTGAACATCGACCACTTTACGATATATTCACATATAAAACCGTGTATAATAACCTTTTTGAGATACATTCACATATAAAACCGCGCATAACGATCACTTTGAGATACATTCAGATTTAAAACCGTGTACAGCGTACACTTTGCGATATAGTCATAAATAAAACTATGTACAGTGAACACTTTGTGATATTTTCACATATAAAACCGTGTACAGCGACCACTTTGTGATACTATAGGTTATTGCATCAATATGGGAAAATATTGTGTTGGACGAGTTCCTTCGGCTGAGTTGCCCGAGCTTGCGAGCAACACAATATATTCCCATAATCATGCAATAACCTTTTTATTGTATAATTTGATATTGGCTATTTAAAATGTGTCGTTTTGTTTGTTTTAAACACGTCACACTTATTAGAAAATTAACAGTCGTTTTGGATTGCTCAGATAAATAAACATTAACGATATATCGCGCATTTGTACTCTCCTTTACGCTGGTTGCTAAGGTCGCGGAAAATATAATTTACGAACCGCCATTGTTGTCGACTCGAAATTGGAATCGTCGACAAAATGATGTGTAACGCCTTTTCTAACAGTGTTTTTCATTAAGAACTCGTGTATTATCTTATTCTTGTATTTACGCCTGGACATTTGTTTTTTTATTACGATTTAGATGCCCCTTTAAAAGGGCCTTTTGACCTCGCAGTATGTTCAGTAAAGCGAACACACATCTTTGATATACATATAAAGGCTACTGCGTTGATAAACTTCACATCGGAGGATAACAAAACAAATCTGAAGACCTACCTTTAAAACAATCATTTGCTTATTCATCCTAGCAGTTATGAATCCCTCTTTATTTGTTGATACACTTATAATAGATCGTCAACGACAATCAAAACAACACTCGAGCAATATTATTGATGTACACGTCACATTATTACGTCAGAAACTACGTACGTATTTACTAGCATAGCTAACGCTATAAATATACCAGATTAGGTTTTGTGTATGTCTATCGATTTTTCACTACGTGTCATCTATAAAAGATGTACCAAACAATGTACTACGAACCGTATGAGCACAGCTTTTCCCTAGGACTATCAGAGAATCGAACCTTGAGCAGATCACATCTGTAAACTGATTCAAGTCCCGTCTACATTGATACACAGCCTAAACAACACAGCTGGGTTTTTTTATTTCATTTTTATTTGTTAATATGCCTAATTAGTTGTTTTAACCATTTTAATGGCTTCACTTGCCTGCGATGCACTAAGCCCTGACAGTAACAAAGTAGAAGAAGAAGTTAGCTGGATCTCTAAATCACGAAAGGTTGGATGAGAGCGCTTTGTAACGTTAGTGTATGGAAATAGTTCCGTCATTAGCGTCACGTGAAAAAGATTCCAGTGCAATATCAACCCGTGCAATATCAAATGATATTGCATCCTTTGTTCATATGGAAACAAGAGGGAACAATATCAAAGTATACAATAAATTCACGTATTAGACCGTATATAACGACCAATAGTTAATAATATCATCACCCACCTTACTTATCACTAAATACCGCCTCGTAGTTTTCAAGAAGGCAATCCTCTGTATGGCATGTTTATGAGGACTGAAACAAATACGGGAAACCAGTCAGGAGAAAATAGGTCATACTCCATCTATATTTCGTCATCAATTTACCCTTTCTTACACGCTGACGAATTTGTTACGCCTATGTTGCAGACGACTTTTGTTAGCTTTATGATAAAAGGAGATATTGCTCATACTAAAATGAATAATGTATCCTTATGCCATTTAGTTTTCAACTCTATTCGATATTTATTGTTTCATTCAAATATGTTTTGTTTGTAATTTTAGGCCTGTACATTGTCATAGTCGTCAACTGCATAGTTGGTGCATATGGAGAAGGTAATTGAGCCGTTCCGCGAGAAAACTAACAGTGTAGACTCTGCGTAAAGTATCGACCCTGATCAGCCTAAGCATGTCGCGTAGGTTGACCCTGACAGACAATGTTCGCCTCCTGTGTTTTTGTTTGTTCTAGGAATCATTACTCTATACCTCTATCCCCCGAAGACGGAATGTGTCGGCCCGGATTAGCTTGTGCGGATTGCGCAAGCTGATCTGGTTCGATACATTACGCAGAGAGCATAATGTTCATTTTCTCGTGGGATGGCTCATGTCATATGAGTCTACACCGTGTGGTAATACAAAACATAAGAGCATGTCCCTTGAACAGTTTAAAAAAAAACAATGCACGTGTACCTGTTAAAAGAAATTCGAAATATTTTCATTTTATGCTTAATTGTAAGATTATATTTGAACATACTTGTACAATATAACAAGCGGCGCTATACGGCAACTAACCGTGAGGCATTCGCAACCAGTGCAGTCTGATATGGTCTTCAATGTTCGCCAATAAATTAAAGAAGGTTTCAAAAAACTTATTTAAAGTAGTACTCATTTTAATTCTTAGCATTAACGCGAAGGCAATTCTTTCCCTCACACGGTTAGAGGGTCAAATAAGGATGTTAGAACATGCAAAACGCCCCTTATCTAGAACTCTGTAAGGTTGGTTCCAACACGTACCTTTTTAAAGTAACTAAATTCCTCCACGCTGGTATCCGTTTATCCTTCTCATACATTCCCAGTAACATGTGGTCAGAGAAGTCATCCCAGTCGATGAGTCCCTGTCGAGTGACGTCGATCTTTTCAAATAATTCTGCAAACTAAGAAATGATAAATCTGCAAACTAAGGAACAATAAATCTGCAAACTAAGGAACAATAAATCTGCAAATTAAGGAACAATAAATATGCAAACTAAGAAACAATAAATCTGCAAACTAAGAAATATTAAATCTGCAAACTAAGGAACAATAAATCTGCAAACTAAGGAACAATAAATCTGCAAATTAAGGAACAATAAATCTGCAAACTAAGAAATAATACATCTACAAATTAAGGAACATAATTCTGCAAACTAATAAACAATAAATCTGCAAACTAAGAAACAATAAATCTGCAAATTAAGGAACAATAATTCTACAAACTAAGAAACAATAATTCTGCGAACTAAGGAACAATGATTCTGCAAACTAAGAAATAATACATCTGCAAATTAAGGAACAATAATTCTGCAAACTAATCAACAATAAATCTGCAAACTAAGAAACAATAAATCTGCAAATTTAGGAACAATAATTCTACAAACTAAGAAACAATAATTCTGCAAACTAGTAACAATAAATCAGCAAACTAAGAAACATTAAATCTGCGAATTAAGGAACAATAAATCTGCAAATTAAGGAACAATAAATCTGCAAACTAAGAAATAATAATTCTGCAAACTAAGAAACAATAAATCTGCAAACTGAGAAATGATAATTCCGCAAACTAAGAAATTATAAATCTGCAAACTAAGAAACAATAAATCTGCAAACTAAGAAATTATAAATCTGCAAACTAATAAACAATAAATCTGCAAACTGAGAAATGATAATTCCGCAAACTAAGAAATTATAAATCTGCGAATTAAGGAACAATAAATCTGCAAATTAAGGAACAATAAATCTGCAAACTAAGAAATAATAATTCTGCAAACTAAGAAACAATAAATCTGCAAACTAAGAAATTATAAATCTGCAAACTAAGAAATAATAAATCTCAAACAACGAGTAATCATCCCTGTTTTTGTTTGTTTGTTTGTTTTTATTAATCTCGCAGCACAGAATTAACTATTTGGCGAGCAGACAAAATAAGATACAAGGGAGTCCGGATGCGATACCCTAGCTCTTTCCGAAAAGACCCCTTGTTTCTTTAACGTTCCCGGTGTATAGCACGGATACACGCGAGGTTAGTTTTCCTGGAAAGAACCAGTACTTGACCTCTAGCTGAGTGGGAGACGTTTAAAAGCACCTCTTAAATTTCCAGATTCCGGACCGGGATTTGAATCCCAGACCTCTGGATTCTAAGAAACAATAACTCTCAGATGACGAGAAATCATCCCAGTCAATTATTACATGTTGAGTAAGGTCAGTCTTCTCAACTTAATCTTCATAATATATCTATAGGTACTACCTATTTACGAAAAAAACGCAAGATAATTATAAACAAAAATTAAAGAGCATACTTTGGCCATAAAAAGGGATTTATGAGTAATTGACTAGACAATAATAATGTTAATGTCATGTTTCTTGCATTATCAAAACATATTTGGAATTCGTATTGCTGTCGTCTATTATTACGAACAGAAAATAATAAAGTAAAGACTTTCAGAAAATCAAGGAATACATTTATAATGAACGAGGTTAAAACATGAGAGCCAAGATGATCCTAAATAGATCACCTGCATTATGGTAAAGAAGCAAATAGATCAGGCCTTTTCTGATGCCACTTGGCGACTGCCTTTTTCAACCAGTCAATATGACTGGAACAAATGATGTAAATGGTCACATTTCTGCTAAACCATTTCCCTATTAGAGATGGTTTCTGAGGCCTTTGCAACAGACGATTTAGGAAAAGATTGTCGCCAAAAGAACAATTGCTCCTTATGAGAAAGTTATGCTTTTGCCACAATGTTTGATAAATAATTATACTTTGAATGAGTGAGTCAATAGCTCATGCATAGGAATTTTGGGTCTTTCATGTTGATACCACATTTTTTGCGGGAAATGACATCGCCCCATTGACGTTACGCTAAGATGAAGTGTTACGGAAATGACGTCACGTCCTTCTTTGGCTACGATACAGTCAAAATTTAGTTTCGGGCGTAGAAGGTTAATGCTGTCGATTTTTTGACAAACGGGAAAACATATTTCTTACAGAGTTCCATTTATTTTTAACTTTTCGTATAAATGTTAATTCCCACATAACACAGCACTTAAATGATCTTAAATATCGATTTAAAAAAAAAAAGGATTAAAAAGACGACAATAATGTTCAATCCGTGTTTTCATCTCATTTTTTACATATTCAAAAATCGATTTTAAAAAAAATGATTAAAAAGACGACAATAATTTTCAATCCGTGTTTTTCTGCTCATTTTATACATATCCAAAATACCGATTTAAAAAAAAATGATTAAAAAGCCGACAATAATTTTCAATCTGTGTTTTACGTCTGCCTTTTATACATATCCAAAATGGCGGCCCCCATGGATTTTTCCAGTTTCATTTCAGAAAGCTTCATGGGTTATTGAAAAAAAAAAAAAAAAAAAAAAAATCTCACACCCGTTAACTATAAGCGAAAAAACCCATTCATGGGGTTTTTTCGTATGAAGGTCAAAGAAATACAAGTAATATTTGAAAAGCGGAATAGTTCAATTTAGATCTTATATTCCGGAAAGTATTCTTTATATATATATAGGATCTGACATGAGTTGTCATTTTATATAAAGTTTTATTAAACGAGTTCAAGCAATGTGTTATTAAGCGAGCCTTTCTTGGACGAGTATAATAAAACTTTATGAAACGAATGTCAGATTCTTTTTATCACATGACGAAACCCAAAAAGAAAATTGTTTTTTCGCTGTCAGAAAATAGTCCCAACATGTAATACTTAATAGACTGTTAACTAATCTCACAAAAATATATTTTTATGACTGATAATGGTCCTGTAACCTTGTCCATTTATCGTGACGTTTGTGTTTACCGGATACACGTTCTCAGCCATTTTGTAAACATTCGCGGATGAATACACAAATAGTGATTCGGTCATGTTATATTACACGTGTCATATATAAAGAAATACGTAATGGGTATATTACATCGGATACAAGCATTGTCATGTGATAAAACTCGATATTTCACGCTGTGCTACATAAATAAAACTCGATTGTTCACTATATTATATATATTAAAAGCTCGTGTTCACACTGTACTATATTTGACGTAAATATATTTTATAATCAATTTTCATAATATGAGCCATACCGCGAGAAAACCAACATTGTGGACTCATCGTAAAGTATCGACCCGGATCAGCCTAAGCATGTCGCGCAGGCTTACCCGGATATACACTTTTCGCCTCCCGTGGATTTCCTGTTCCAGGAATCATTACTCCATATCTCTATTCCCCTGAGACGGAATGTGTCGGTCCGGATCAGTCTGCGCGGACTGCGCAGGCTGATCTGGGTCGATACATTACGCAGAGGCCATACTGTTGATTTTCTCGCGGGACGGTTCATAGTACATATTGTGTTATTAGGTGTACACGTAAAGAAATGGTGTAATAGTAGGTAGGGACGTAGATAAGAGGGATAGGCAACTCCACCTGTACACCGGTTATCTGGTTAAAATATCACATGGAGAAATAAAATTGTCCAAATTTACACATTTTGTAGCGAAAAAAAACTTTTAAAGTCACATTTTGCACATATACAAAATATACATATTCTGAAAGCTTAACATTTCAACTGAAGTTAGAGATACAATGAACATCTGGAATATCTTTGTATTTTGAATTATGCGGACTGGTTTAAAATACACAGATAATGTGATTTTTGAAATGTATTTTTCCAAAACTTAATAGACTGACATCATTTATAAGGGTAAAATATTATAAAATTGTATAGTATATTAAAATATTTTTACCCTGCAATAGAAGAAAGTTGAAACTTCCAGAAAATATCTTTATCATTTTCATATCTTAAATAGTTTTTGAATTTTTCTGCTACAATTGTTGGAACGGGTGATATTTTAGTCATCCTCGGTACCCAGGCTATTCATAAAATATATGATACCCTGGACAAATTGGATAGCGAAACTTCGTAAAGGATGCACCACGATTTTCTCCGTATCTACAAGGTAATTTTTGTATCGCATGAGGTTTGTGTCATGCGGCCAATCGAGCGGCTGCATTTCACCTCATAAATTATTCATGAGTACGAGATCTTTACAGCCAATTTGCCCAGGGTATCATATATGTTATGAATAGCCTGGGTACCGAGGATGTATTTTAGTATACAACTTAGTTACTTATCCCTCTTATCTACGTCCCTGGTAATAGTGACGATGCAATACATACCTCTTGCTTTGATCCAAAGCTTAACTTGGCACTGAGAGCCTTACAGAACTGCGCTTTAGTTAGACATAGCTTGACATTGCTTCGTCCCCTCTGTAATATAATAGAATGGTTCATAATTTTAGTTTAAACTTATTTATTTTTACATCAACAATTACGAAACAAGCTTTCAGCTTATATTTATCACGCTCGATGCCTGGATGACTGAAGACTTTTAACCAGTACTCGCGCCATTTGTGTCGAAAAATCCTAGAGGCTGAACCGGCTCATGGCGGGATCTGAACTCGGGACCTTTGCTACGAGAGTCAGACGCTCTACCACTGGACCACTGTCTCCCAATTGATAATATATCGTATGTTAAATGAAGATCATTCTATATCGGAAATACTAACGCATGTCCGTAAACATACGTATGTGTTATCATACAGCGAAGGAAATATATGAACAAGCATAAGTAGTAAGTTCTTTTGAGTGATTGAACTGCTTTTCCTACCTATCGTTCTCATTCCTCATCTGCAAGGACAAAAACAACATATGTACGAGCATGACGGAAGAGACCTGTGTTATACAGCTGTTTAATGAAAATTCTACTAGACTTAATGTTACTTCGATACTTATGAACATATCAGTCATTCCTCTGCTCTGATAGAAACGACGGACACTTTATCTAGACCACCTCGGCGGTGATTTGGTAGAGCGTCCGCTACGGGTGCGGGATGTCGTAGCTTCGATGCCCCGGCCGGGTCATAACAAAGACTTTTTAAAAATAGTAGTAACGGAGTGCCTTCCTTGGCGTTCAGTGTTGCGGCGTTAGCACTACGACTGACAAGCTGCTGCTAGGATAAATGGACCAGTAGTACTTACCCAGAGTTACTACTTAACTTAACCTAGAACACGCCGTGATATAACTGAAAGATTGTTGAAAGCGGCATAAAACTCAAAATTTAGAAGTATTTGTAGAAGACACTTTTTGAAAGATAAAAATAGAAAAGAAACAGACTTCAAGGACAATAATTGATATAAAAGAAGATTTCAAGTTCAAGTTGATATAAAAAGAAGATTTCAAGGACAGTTGTTGATAGAAAAGAAGATTTCGAGGACAATTGTTGATAGAATAGAAGATTTCATGGACAATTATTGTTATAAAAGAAGATTTCAAGGGCAATTGCTGATAGAATAGAAGATTTTAAGGACAACTGTTGATATAATAGAATTTTTCAAGGACAATTGTTGATAGAATAGAAGATTTCAAGGACAAGTGTTGATATAAAAGAAGATTTCAAGGACAATTATTGATATAAAAGAAGATTTCAAGGACACTTTTTGATAGAATAGAATATTTCAAGGACAATTGTTGATAGAAAAAAAAGATTTCAAGGACAATTGTTGACATGATAGAAGATTTCAAGGACAATTATTGATAGAAAAGAAGATTTCAAGGACACGTGTTGATAGAATAGAAAATTTCAAGTACAATTATTGATATAAAAGAAGATTTCAAGGACAATTGTTGATATAATAGAAGATTTCGAGGACAATTATTGATTAAAAAACGAAGATTTCATGGACAATTATTGATAGATAAGAAGATTTCAAAGGGTTGATTAGAGCACTTCGGACAATACAAGAGCCACCGTCCTTAACGGGTATGGACATTCTTCTCTCTCCGGTCAAGGCGATTCCATAGAGTCTGGTCATTACAAAGAATAGAGAACTATTCGTACATGGGCTTTCGTTGACGTCTCCGAGTACCTTTGCATAACCGCACTGGACCAGCCCGACCAAGTCAGGAGACGGCGGACTCGGCAGCATCAACCTGACCAGGTTCAGAACTAGCCATGAATCGATGTTTTATACATTTATGAAATCATTTATCACTTCTTGATGTAACTAACTTGTTGTCTCAATTGTTTTTTTTTTTTTTGTTTTTTTATCTTTTTATGAAATATGATTGTTCGAAAAACGCGGAAACAAGGACAGACGTAGACGGACGAAACGGACGGACGAACAGACAAACTGAGTATCCAAATGTTCAACAAAAAAACGAAAATCTTACCATGAACGCTACTTTCAGGTTGTCTAAGTCTTCACTCGTGAATCGTTTTTCTACCCTTATATCCATATTTGTTAACTGTGCACTTCTTTCTCCACACTATATCACAACACATAAGATCTAGGCAATGTTTAATGGATGTTTTTTTCTGTTTCCCTTTATCAACTTAGTATTCACATCACTTTTGCCATTCTTCACACATATCAGGATGAGGTCAAACTTGTCAAGAAGTAATAGAACAAATATATATGAGCCGTTCCACGAGAAAACAAACAGTGTGGACTCTGCGTAATGTATCGACCCGGATCAGCTTTAGCATGCCGCGCACTCTAACCCAGACAGACAATTTTCGCCTCCTGTGGATTTTCTGTTTCAGGAATCAATGCCCTATACGTCTATCCCTCCTGAAACGGAATGTGTCGGTCCGGATTAGCCTGCGCGGACTGCGTAGGCTGATCTGGGTCGATACATTACGCAGAGTCCACAATGTTTGCATTCTCGAGGGACGACTCAAATACATATGGATAAGATAATACCTTTTCGCAGTTCTTGAATATATTTGTTTTCAGATTTTGTTCAAGTTTATAGCGTATATATATGCATGAAATAAAAGAAAAATACAGTTTAGAGGTTTCAAAAACGTAAATACATATATTTATTTAAATATTTACTTTCATAACGATAATAAGAATCACTCTTTGATTCAATAGTTTGGGACTTAGCATTTTTCTGGATTTACCAATGATCTCTTAAGACTATATACGTCTTGAACGAGGAAATATTCAGTGTTTAAGATGGACACAACATTGTCTGTAAAGAATCATTAATACAATCTGAAGTAGTTTGTTTGTTTTTGGGTTTAACGACGCTTTCAACAAATGTGCAGCTATATCCCGGCGTTCCGAGGGTAAGTTACCAGTACCAGTAAGTTACCAGTACCGGTCCATTCAACCTGACACCAGCCAGTCTGTCGTAATGCTAACACCGCGACCAAAGAGGGTAGCAATTACTACCATGTTTAAAGTCTCATCCCGAAGTAAGCATAGTGTCGAAACATTGATTCAAGTAATGTAAGTGTTTTTATTATTATATAATCATATTCAATTCTCTACAGTTCTTAACTATAATAATCCCATCAATTGTTTAGTACTCGAAAAAGAAAAGAATAAAATTATAAATTAAGAACTATAAACTGCATACTAACTTAAATAATAACGGCATACAACTATACATGTAGATAAATAGCATAAACTACATACACACTTAAATAATAACGGAATCCATTTTGATCATTAGGAATCTATGAACTAACGTTGGTTTCAAAAACCGTTATCAATTACTTAAACAAAATGTTATTAGTTAGTAATAATCTTTAATTACATAGCACAATTGTACACACAATTTAATATTTATAACATAACATATAATATCCTCACAGTATGTCCAATTCGAAATCTAGAATTCAACGTTTCGATTGAAAAACATAATTGGACAGATGTCTCGTAGTCCTTTACATGTAGGACGTGCATACAGCGTAAAGACAAACTTCAATACACAATAGTCATTTAGAAGCAACTAAACCCTTTCGTTCCCACATACAGAAATTCTGCAGCAGACGACTTTGAAAACGTTGAGGCAAAAATAACAAAACTCTATAAACAATAGAACAATTATTGTACGCAGTTGAAAACATTTTGACAAAATGAGAAACTGCGCATCATAAGTTAGTTATTTCTCCTTTTGTAACACTGTTTTTTCAAAAGTCGAGAGCTACAGAGGCGTCAGAAAGCGTTTACGCGTGGTAAAGGGTTAAATAAAGAAGACATTGACTACGTTGAAATTGACTCTTGTTGCGTAAATATGCGAACAGTGAAGACTAATATTAACCTGCACATCTACACAGGTTCGTCAACATCTTCACCTTCCGTCTACACGTACTATACTTATTGATGTCACTTCTCACAAAGTTCTAGAAGCGTAGCCCCATCAGTATTACTACCACGTGCCTTTATACGATACCGGAGTGGAAATGTGAAAGAAGGCCCGTTTAGCGTATACCGCGGGTCATTTAAATAGTTGATTCAATAAACTTCATCTGTTCATTGTTTTAATTCAATAAACTTCATCTGTTCATTGTTGTAAAGGTGAAACTGAATACGCGTCTAACTCTGTACATGGTAAATGGATCACCTCGTATTTCATCATTGATAACCCTTTTCACGCTTGTAGACACATATTGGAGCATATCGAGGGCTTGGCGTGAAACGGTTGTAACTAAAATTTGTATTTTTTTTTACCAAGGTTAATCACCTCGCCATAAAGTCCTTATAAGCGTTAAATAATTTTTCTTGGTAAACAATGGAAATTTAGGTGCCATTGCTCGTTCTGAGCAATGGCACCTAAATTTGCATTGTTTACACAGGGCTCAAAATTCGCCCTTAAACCTGGGTTTTCAAAATAGGTTTTTAGTTACAACTGTTTCACATCAAGCCCTCGACATATTGGCGCATTTGCTGCAGACAACTTATGATTTGTTCGTTTGTTTGTTTTTTGGAGTTTTTGACGCCGCTTTCAACATTATTTCAGTTATATCACGGCGACAGTTCACTTATTCATGATCCCTGGGTAAACAAACCAGTACTAGGTTAGAAAATGTGTCTTGCCCAAAGGTCACTCCACCATGACCGTAGTGCCGCCGGGACTGGGGATCGAACCCGGGACACCCGGTTTGAAGATCCCCGACGTTAACCACCCGGGACACCCGGTTTGAAGATCCCCGACGTTAACCACTTGACCACAGCGGAGTCCAGACAACAAATGAAGACAATTTGGAGGAAAAAAAAGAAAATTATTCATTATAAGCAATTTCTATTTCTCCAAATGCAAACAAAGTTTTAATCTTTATTCAATAATCATACTTCTATTAGGAGAGATTTTCAATACTTTTGCCGAGATGATTTCTAAGACGTCTGCTTCACTTGTTTTCGTATGTGAGTATGTGAGTATAGGTTACAACGGGACAACGATTTTTGAAAAACATTGTGAGAAAAAAACCCAGATGAATCGCTCTGAACATGATACATCTGTTTCATTATTTCATAAAGCAGGCGACTATAAAACAACCACGGTAGGTATTTATTTAGAGCATTAATATTGATAATTATATTATATTATTTAGGCGGTTTTTACACGCTAGAATCCCTTCATTTCCCACAGTATTTCATTATATTCCACTGGATTGATTGATTGATTGGGGTTTAAACGCTGTTTTTAACAATTTCCTAGTTATATCACGGCGGCCAGTTCACCTACTCATGCATTTCCTGGTTTTCTCCCACCAGTACTCCACACAACAATCTGCCCGAGCAACTGGCTGCTTTTCCACATAGACTTAGCCCATTGGTGGAAGACGAATGACGCATGTCGCAATGACTTTTTTCAAACGTCGGAAAGAAAGTTGGCCGAGCCGGGATTCGAACTCACGACCCCTGGATTGACAGCCATCGTCGCTACCGACTGAGCTACCGAGGTTCGGCTTATTCCATTGGAAGACAGTGGTGCAGTTGTAGAGCATCGGCCTATCATAACAAAGGTCCCGGGCTCGAATTCCGTTATGAGAAGGTTCCGTATTTGGGATTTTCTACACGCACACGGCGCGAGTGTTCGTTAGGTCTCCAGGAAGCAGACATCGAGCGTGATTGATATCAGTTAAAAGCTTGTTTTCGCAATCCATGTTAAATAAATAAGTTTTTTTATAAACTATATTTCATTTATCCTTACTTATGTTTTTCACTCATCAGGTACCGCTCCGCTTGTGAAGGTGTAGAGCGTCATGTGCGGGAGGTCGTGGATTTGATACCCGACAGGGTTATACATTTTACTTTAAAAATGGTAGTAATGGCTTCCCTCCTTGGTGTTCATAGGGTTGCGGGGGTTAGCATTACGACTGACCGACTGATGTCAGGATAAATGGACCAATAGGAAATGCTGTGATATAACTAAAATAAATGTTCAAAGCGGCGTAAAACACCGTACAATCAACCAATTAACTCATCAGACGATTGTTCCATTTCCACACTAGGCAGTTTTACATTCCATTGATACAGATACACATATTCGTTAGGCAGTCTATACCTGTTAGAATCCCCACAATTTGCAACACTATTTAGTTATATTCCAATTTCCCATAATTATGTTTCATCTCTTTCCCCCCTGATGTAGTCATAAAGAAGACGACTTTAATATGTCCACGACAGGTATATATCGAGGGCTTGGCGTGAAACGATTGTAACTAAAAACCTATTTTGAAAATCCTGGCTTAGGGGTAATTTTGACCCCTTAGTAAACAATGGAAAGTTAGGTGCCATTGCTCAGAACGAGCAATGGCTCCTAAATTTACATTGTTTACCAAGAAAAATGATTTTAACACTTATAAAGACTTTATGGCGAGGTGATTAACCTTGGTTAAAAAAATACCAATTTTAGTTACAACCGTTTCACGCCAAGCCCCCGATATGCCATAGTATCAATAACAATAGTTTGTATCGGGTTATCTCTTTCCATCCTGCAGACGCACAGTAGAAAACTTTCAAAAAACATTGTGACAAAAGAGGAAATGGTGCATGTTGAACTATTTCTTCTTTTGCCACGATGTTCTCAAGTCTATTCATTAACACTTATTTCATTTACAGAACTTTTCTTATGAATTTGCAATGTCGCCTGCTGCAGAATTGTTGCATGTTTGGAATGGGTAAACGTACCAAAGGTCCCTGGTTCAAGTCCCGTGATGAGCGGGTCCTGACTTTGGGATTTTTTCAACACAAACGGCGCGAGTACTGGTTAAGTCTCCTGGAAGCAGACATGAAGCGCGATTAATATAAGCTGAAAGCTTGTTTCGCAATCGATGTAAAATAAATTTTCTAGCCTAGTACTGGTTTGTTTACCCAGGGATCACGAATACGTGAACTGTCGCCGTGATATAACTGAAATAATGTTGAAAGCGGCGTAAAACCCCAATAAATAAATAAATAAAATAAATAATAAATTTTAACTAAAGGGTTAACAGGTTAGAATCCCCATCATTTTCCCACGATGTTTCAATAAATGTACTCATCGTTTTTACAGTATGTAATGATTTAGTGACAACTATATAATTTACCCCTTTACCTCATAGTTCATAGACTTTTGTAATTTTGTTTGTTTGTTTTGAGTTTTACGTTACTTTCAACAGCTAATACCAATATCTAGTTATATAGTCATAGGTTATTTATTCGATTATAGAGATTTTCTATTTTTTGACAAAATATTTTCAAAGTCGTCTGCTGCAGAATTGTCGTATGAGGGAAAGGATTTAAAAACACATTAGATGCACTGGCTGTTGAGATATAGCTGAAATATGTGACACAACTGTTGTTGAACTCCCAACGAAATAAAACTGTTTATGTGCTATTCAATTGAAATGGACATAAGGTCATATCGGGGGCGGACAGGAAAGATGGAATTGGTCCCACACCTTATACTAACCTCGAGATAACCAAATATATAAGGTGTGAAACCAATACCATCCCGACACCTGGTGGAGATCAAGAGTTGCATTGACTCCAATTGTTCAGACCCATTTACCTGGCTCTAACGGTTCAAGCAAGGGTCAGACTGTGGCTGCCACTCTTATTGAGCGTCCCAGCTACAGTGGTCACCCTTGAATTGGTACAGATTAAGGTGATACGTTGTTATAACTTAGGGTGGTTATTCATGTAACACATTTCGATATTTTTCTTCTATTTGGATTCAAGTAAATATCGTAAGTACGAAATATTACGTCTGTCTTGCATGTTTTCACATGTTAATATACTAAAACGTAAACGATGAGAAAAAAGTAGCCAACTATATATATATATATATATATATAGTGTATTTACATCGAGATAAAAAAAAATAATATGAAACCAATACCACCCAATCTGCTGGTGATCAAGAGTTGCATTGACTCCAATCGTTCAGGTCAATTTAGCTGGCTCTAACGGTTCAAGCATGGGTCAATTCGTGGATGTCATTCTTATTGAGCGACCCCCAGCTACAGGGGTCTCATACTTATGTAGTAAACTCTTAGTTTATACTATAGGAAACCGTCGGGACCGAGTCGTTAGCGTCGGGGACTTTGAACCGGTCGGTTTTGTCATTGGATTCGAACCAGGATACTACGAATCAAGAGCCATGTTCTTCATCGAAGAACTTGTCTCACGCTGTACACTCTTGAAATGGAAATTCTTTATTTGAGCCGTTCCTCGAGAAAACCAACATTGTGGACTATGCGTATAGTATCGACCCAGATCAGCATAAGCATGCCGCACAAGCTAACCCGGACGGACACTTTTCGCCTCCTGTAGATGTTCTGTTTTCTCTATACCTCTATCCCCCTGGGACAGAATGTGTCGGCCCGGATTAGCCTTCGCGGACTGCGGAAGCTGATCTCGATCGATACATTACGCAGAGTCAATACTGTGGGTTTCTCGTGGAACGGTTCATTTATAAGAGCCGCGACTCGCGATTTGGGGTGTTAATGCATCTATGGGGAGACGTGATGTTGTTGTTCTTTATTTTTTTCCATACATCGCTACAGGGCACGCTTTTGGGGTTATTTTCGTACACGTGTGATATGTGTAAGGTCACCGTAACAAGCTCGTGAATGTAATATGTGAACAGTGTAGATGCTTATCAGACAGGGCGGTACAGAGGTTGATCTGGGTCATCACTGTTCGATAAACGCAAACCTCTACCTCGTGTGTATCATCCAAAACAAAGTTTATTATCAAGGAAAGGGTAAACATGTGTGGATACACATTGTGATCTGCTTAACCCTTTCCCACATATAGCTTTCTGGTGCCTCTGTAGCAGATGATTTTTGAAAACATTGTGACAAAAATGAACAATTGCTCATATAGAGTATTTATTTTTTTTACTCCTTTTGTCACAATGTCTTCAACTTTATTCAATAATAAAATCTATATTATAAAGAGTTTTAATAATTTTGAGAAAAAATAGAAAAAGGTTTACAATGAGCGTTTTATTCATTTTGTCACAATGTTTTCAACATTATTCAATAACAGTTCTATAATATTTATAGAGCGTCCGTATGTTTGACTAATTTATTTTATAGTCGTCTGCTACAGATTTTCAAAAATATGGGGACAAAAGGGTCAATTATAATTACTATTGGTCCAGTTTTTATTGTGACCCGGTTCTACAATCGAACTATTCATTGATGGTTCCCGTCTTAGTTCTACAATCGAATTATATTCATTGATGGTTCCCTTCTTAGTTCTACAATCGAACTATTCATTGATGGTATCCGTCTTAGTTTCGCTTTGGCGTCTCAGGTTTCAGGTTATTGGCGTTTTGAGTCCGTCCAGGGGAAAAGGGTACACATTAGCTTCATGGAACCGTAGTGCATATCCGGATCGGTAGAGTCTGATCCAGATCTCCACTGTTCACGTAGTATTTTTACATAACCTTATTAAAAAACCTCTGTCAATTTGTGTAGATTCTAGAAAGACGGAGCAGATCCGAACCAACACAAATCAGAAATGCCAACGTGTACCTGTTCGCATACCTGACTCATGTTATTGTCTATCTAGTCTAGCTTGTTAATTCTAAATAGAGCCAATGACTTGTTGTTATACTATACTGTTACAATTGTATTGAACTAAGTCTTGGATTAAGTGCATTTGCGTCGAGTCCCGGTAGCTCAGTCGGTAACGACGCGGGCTGTCAATCCAGGGGTTGTGAGTTCGAATCCCGGCTCGGCCAACTTTCTTTCCGACGATTGACAAAAGTCATTCGTCTTCCACCAATGGGCTAAGTCTATGTGGAAAAGCAGCCAGTTGCTTGGGAATATTATTGTGTAGAGTACTGGTGTGAGAGAACCAGGAAATGCATGAGTATGTGAACTGGCCGCCGTGATATAACTGAGAAATTGTTAAAAAACGGCGTTAAACCCCAATCAATCAATCAATCAAAACCGCCCCGGTGGTGTAGTGGTAGAGCGTCCGCCTCGAGTGCGGGAGGTCGCGGGTTCGATCCCCGGTTGGGTCATACCAAAGACGTTATACAAAAATGTAGTAATGGCTGCCTCTTTGGCGCTCGTGGTTGCGGGGTTAGCATTACGACTGACTGGCTGAAGTCAGAATAAATTGACCAGTAACTGTTAACTTACCCAGGAAATGCCGTGATATAACTGAACAATTGTTGAAAGGGGCGTAACACACCAAACAATCAATCAATCAATCAATTAACCAAACTGATAAATTGACCGCGGATACTTGCATACAACATTTGGACCACTTGAATTTGCTTATGTAAACAGTTTCGGAAGGTTGTATTTGATTGGTATTGGTATGACAGGTCAATTATCAGTAGTTACTTTCTATCTGTGTCACGCTCCGTAATTTAGGAAATAACAATAGCCCTCTGTTTACAATAGTGTTTTGGACGTGATAATGTTCACATTAGCGAAATCAAGTTATATAAAAGGTATAAATAAATATCGATAATGGTAACATCATCAAAAGCATTATGATATATAAAACACAGACATGTTGTGCTCAAAATGTTTAAGTGGTAGTATTGAGAAATGCTCATCTTCCCATTTTGTTTTGATAAAGTTGACTTTTCATGCTTGAGTTTCCACAATGGTTTTCTTCTTCATATTTTTGATAATGCTCGCAAAGGCGAATGTTATCTAAAAATTAAATTCGATAATGGTGATAAGCAATTGGGTATTACCAGATCACCTTTTGTAATCAAACTTAACCAACGTTAACGAATGCACCGATTCCACCGATGTAAAGTTGATGCGATGTGAATGATGTATTCAACAACAATGCTTTTCCAACCCCAGAACACAGCACAACATACCTTCCAAGCAGCTGGCTGCTTTTCCACATAGACTGTTAAACAGCCCATTGTTGAAAGACGAATGACGCATGTCACAGTGACTTTTTTTCAAACGTCGGAAAGAACGTTGGCCGAGCTGGGATTCGAACTCACAACCCCTGGATTGACAGCCCGCGTCGCTACGGACTGAGCTCCATTATGGAGTTAAATGAATACATCCGTGTGTGTACGTTTTTTAAATATTTCTTTACATTTTATTTTATCGCAATCAATTCTGTATAAAATCTATACATCCTAACTCCGATGTCTGGCATACGTTTCTATATTTCCAACCCCAGCATATAAAAGCCATACGTCAATAAACAAATAGAAAATAAAACAAAGCAACTAACTTTTTGTTAAATATTTAATTGAACATAACAGAATTGTTTGAAATAAAAGACCCGACAATAATATTTCCAACTTTTTTTTCATCTCCCCAACTACCAATGTATTGTCAGAACCTATAACCTATAAAAAGAAATGAGAATATGGAAAACCGGATACCTATATAATTGCAAAGTATATATGAGCCGCCGCTTGCGAGAAAACCAACATTATGGCCTCTGCGTAATGTATCGACCCAGATCAGCCTGCGCAGTCCGCGCAGACTGATCCGGGCTGACACATTCCGTCCAAGGGGGATAGAGATATAGAATAATGATTCCTGAAACAGAAAATCCACAGAAGCCAAAAAATGTCTCCGGGTAAGCCTGCGCGGAATGCTAATCTGATCCGGTTCGATTCTTTTCGCAGTCTCCATACTGTTTGGTGTCTATCCGGGTAAGCCTGCGCGGAACGCTTAGGCTGATCCGGGTCGATACTTTACGAACATTCCACAATGTTGGTTTTCTCGCGGGACGGCTCATATGAGCGGTGCTCCAGTAAAACCTACATTATCGTAAATATCACACTTGTAGATAAATATCTGCCTGCGCATCCATGCTATCGGAGCCATAAATAGAAACTTTGGGTTTTCGTGAAGATTTTTTAAACCTTTTATGACTAGTTGGATGCGCTGACTGATCTGGATCTACACTGGTCGCAAATTCCTTACGGGATATTTTTCAAGAGCGCTGCTTACTGTTAATTTTCGTGATATACATCCATTATTATAGACATAATATGATTTGACATGCAGGAAAATCTACATTGTTGCAGGTTTCAATCTTTTAAGATCCATACCAGTCTGTGAAGCCTATTTTTATAAAAAAAAAACACTTCTCGTGTCAGTCTAATCCAGTGATTATTCAGATTTCCCTTACACATAAAGTGCTCGGCGAGTGCTAGTTAAGATGTGTACTTTATTGTTTGCTAATTGTTCAGAGCGGGACTCCTCTCTCCATGGCGGATTCATTACATAATTATTTCATGTTTCTATTTGGCTAAACTTGGCCGAGCCCCGGTAGCTCAGTCGGTAGCGACACAGGCTGTCAACCAACGTGTTCGAATCCCAGCTCGGCCAACATTCTTTCCGCCGTTTGACAAACATCACTATGACAAGCGTCATTTTTCTTTCACCAATGGGCTAACAGTCTATACGAAAAACAGCAAGTTAGCAAGTTTCTCGAAAGGTATGTTGTGTGGAGTACTAGTGTGAGAAAGCTAGGAAACACAGGAGTAGGTGAACTGGCCGCCGTTATATGACTGAAAAATGGATGAAATCAGCGTTAAGCCCAACTCAATCAAACCATTGTCTTAAATTAGCATCCAACAAATTGAGCAATTCCCGTTTTCTCAACAATGCTTTTAATTTCGAAATGTCCATGTATATAAACATTCAATAGTTTTGGTCCAGATGATTCCAAAGTAGTCTGCTGCAAATTTGTTTACCGAGGGAAATGACTTACTCACGATTTCGTGGTTTATGGTGAGGAAGCCTCCTTTCCGGTGGAATCAATAATTTGATTGGCCGTCAGCGCTGAACCGTGTCTGTAAATATTGATTGATTGGTATATTTGAATAATAGATTTTAACGATATCGGGTCTTAATGCATCTGGACTTGGGCGAGCCTGTGCATCCATCACACAAAAGCCTTCACTGTCCGTCTTCATGTAATTTATTCCTAGATGACCACCCGTTACGTTATTAATGTGAACACGTTACGTTAAAACTATGAATATATTAGGTAAATATATATATTCGCTGCAATAAAACAAAGAGAACATAAATATTGGGTAATGCTAACTTACTTTGTTAATTCTTTGTAAATATGTATAGGATGCACTTGAACTGTTTGATTTTATCATTTTAGGAATTTTGACCTTGTGTGAAAGAGAAAGTAGAGGATGTGGAAACCCAGTTTCAGCCTACCTGGATTGTGTTAAAAATGACGGTCACCCCCTTCACAGATCGAGTTCTTTCTTGCATAATGCACGAAACCCCCCCCCCCCCCCCCCACATTTTCTATGGATTATTGTGAAGGTAAGGGGTATCTCTTTTCAATGATATATGGTGTTCTACCTGGGAACTGCTTAGAGAGAGACAAACGAGGGTTGAAGCTGGTTGATTTACATAGAAACAAAGAAGGAATTTATTTGGTGTATTGTGACCTTACTCCATTCATCGTGTTTCAATGTCGTGAAATTGAAATCTCAAAAATCAACTTACGATACACTGGTTATTCCATTCATCGTGTTTCCGTTAAAGGTACCCTGATACGCCTCGTGGTGCCACAGAACCAGATTGTCATTGTTCGGCAATGTTCCCGCGTGCTCTCCCGACCGACAAATCGACGACCCCTGGCAATAAAGTGTTTATGGTACATTGTTTTATTTCATAAAAGACGAAGTATCCATCCATCTGGTATCAAAATCGGACCTACTTCTTCGCTAAAATAGTTAAGACTTTAAAAATGGTAGTAATGGTTGCGCTCCTTGGCGCTCAGGGTTGCGGGGTTAGCATTACGACTGACTGGTTGGTGTCAGGATGAATGGACATGTAACTTACCCAGGAAACGCCGTGATATAACTGACAAATTGTTGAATGTGGTGTCAAATACTTAACGTTGCTAAACATGTGTGTACTATTGCAGTGGTTTTGTTTGTTTGAATGTTGTTTTGCGCCGCTGTCAACACTATTTTCAGTTACTCCTGGGTAAATGACCAGTACTACCGGTACTGCCGGTACTACCGGTACGATTTGTCCCGACACCGATCCAGTCGTAGTGCTATCTTCGGAACCCTAAGCGCCAAGGAGAGAAGACATGCATGACCCGTGACCGGTTTGACCCCTGACACGGCGGTCATGGTGACCCCTGACACGGCGGTCATGCTGGAATGCCGTATGACAAGACGATTTGTTGAGCCTAGTTCTAGTTTGTTCACACAGGGATCATGAATAAGTGAACTGTCGCTGTGATATAACTGAAATAATCTGATATAATGGAAATAATGTGATATAACTGAAATACTGTGATATAACTGATATAATGTGATATAACTGAAACAATGTGATATAACTGAAATACTGTGATAAATACTATGAGATAACTGAAATAATGTGATATAACTGAAATAATGTGATAAATACTGTGATATAACTGAAATGATGTGATAATAACTGATATGATGTGATATAACTGAAATAATGTGATATAACTGAAATGATGTGATATCACTGAAATGATGTGATCGATATCTCGAGTTTGACCGTAGTTTGGTAATTTTGGAGCCAGGTCAACATTGTCGAGTTATACCATTAAACAAACACACTTACGTCGGTGTAGCTGTAAACCCCTTCTACTGTACCGCTCGAACAACTGGCTGGACATTTCCCACTGAAGGGAAACAAACAAGAATAAATCTATATGGAATGATTTAATTTTAACATCGTTTTCAGCGGGTTTTCACCGATATATCACCTAACGTATTTAAAAGTCAAAAATAATATTGAGAAAATGATCATATTTTTAGAGAAAAGGATCAATGTGTATCGATTGATATGGGTTGTGGGTTAAATATACACTGGTTACGAGAAACGAGGGGCCTTTTCCTGCTGAATTGACACAATTTCACCTTTCGCCAAAAATATCCAAATGTCGTCTGCAGCTGTAGCGACAAAATGCCTATGTCGGTAGGAGAAAGGGAGGGTGTGTGTGTATGGGGGGGGGGGGGGGGGGGGGGTGAAGGGGTGGGGTGGGGGGGGGGGGGGGGGGGGGGGGGGGTGGTTAAACAGTTGTGTTGTATGTACGCTGGTATGCTGGGCACATTTTATCTTTTTTTTATATTAAATTTAAGCTTCACCCAGTTTCTTTCCCTTTTGTCACGGAAACGCACTTTTGAAATCCGCTAAAACAACATGCCATGCAATATAAATCTAATCTCATTGATGTCAGACCAAACTACTTCACAGTGTATATTATATTGGATATGTTGTGTTGTATGTACAATATAAATCTAATCTCATTGATGTCAGACCAAACTACTTCATAGTGCATATTATATTGGATCTGACGACACCGCATAAAAGTTAATCTCATATTATCACAATTAAACATTTCAAGGGCTTGGCGTGAAACGGTTGTAACTAAAATTGGTATTTGTTTACCAAGGTATATCAACCTCGCCATAAAGTCTTTATAAGCGCTAAATCATTTTTCTTGCTAAACAATGGAAATTAAGGTGCCAATTGCTCGTTCTGAGCAATGTCACCTAAATTTGCATTGTTTACAAAGGGGTCAAAATGGCCCCTAAACCAGGGTTTTCAATATAGGTTTTTAGTTACAACCGTTTCACGCCGAGCCTCGATTTATGTACAGGTTCTAATTGTTCGCAAGTTACAACCAACGCTCGTCTATCACCGCTTCTCTAGTTTGTATATTTACAATGATAATCTCCCCTGTTTATACATAACAATTTTGTAGCGGCAATTTCATCGCTGATGCAAAAAGTCAATCTGAATCGACCTGTACTAGACAGTCGATTCTTACGAGTTTGTATAGTTAAACAAAAAAGGTTTTTAAAGTTTCTATGAACAATGACAAATTGTTTCATCCCTTATGCAGACATATAATGACGCAGACAACATTGGTAATCAAGTTATGGCAAAAGGAGAAAGTGCTTATAATAAGCAATTTCAATTTTTGTCCGAATATCTCATTTCATATTTTGTTGAAAATAAAAACGCAGATACCCGCAATATTGTCCGACAGCACAGGTCTTGTCCGTAAAAGTGTCACTGCATGCGATACCTCCGAGATCTTTGTATACTGAAAGAAGACAAACCGGTTACAAACTGGATTCGATATTTTGATTGTTCGATTGTTGTGCATTAAAACAAGACAAACCGATTACAAACTGGATTCCATATTTTGATTGTTCGATTGTTGTGCATTAAAACAAGACAAACCGATTACAAACTGGATTCCACATTTTGATTGTTCGATTGTTGTGCATTAAAACAAGACAAACCGATTACAAACTGGATTCCATATTTTGATTGTTCGATTGTTGTGCATTAAAACAAGACAAACCGATTACAAACTGGATTCCATGTGTTGATGGTTCCATTATTATGCATTGAAACAAGATAGACATATTATAAACCGGATTATATTTTCGTTTGTTGATAAACAAAGTTATTTCTTATTGTCTTCAACTCCTATGATAAAGAAATATCTTACTAATGATAATACTACTCAGTCACACGTAAGCACGACGACTCAGGTGAGCCAGTGTATCAAAACTGTCTCACCAGAGTCTTCACCGTCCGCTATGATGTTGTATAAATCTAAGGGGAACCTCTGACAAATAGTTAGAAGTGTAGCCCCACTGGTAATATGCTGTCAAAGTGGAGTGTCATCTAGACCCCAACTCGCTAGACGATGCTCGTTTCCGCGGCCTACCTCTCTCTGCGCTTTTTCCCCCCGTTATTTTTTCTCCAAGTTCTCGCGGGGAGGATGGTTTTTTGTAACATCATGTTAGTACATTATTTGGATGTCAAAAATTATTCCGAATAAGCATTTTCGCCTTTTGTAAAAAGGTTTACAACTCTATTCAACAAATACACTTTCATTTTTTTTTTCATATTTTTGAGCAGATTTGTTTACTTGACTCCTGATTTTCTTAAATGCCTCGCAGTTGTTTAATAGCTCATCAACTAAATGTTAGTACTTTGTGTATTAATTAACTTACAATAGACGACTTTGGAAACATCTTTGAAAAAAGATCTATATTGAAATTTCTATAACTGATTAATGATAACAATCAAATAGACGTAAAACCATTGCAGCAAAAGAACAATATTCTTATTATGAGAAATTTCCCCTTTTGCCACAATGTTTTAAAAAGTGGTCCACTGCACATGTGTTAACATGCGTTCATATATGGAACGGGCGAATAGAGTATATTTCGTCCACCGCGCAATCCAGGTTCGATAACCAGTCGCGGCACGGCGATGATGGAGGCACATTTCCTAGCCTAGTACTGGTTAAATAAAACAACAGTTATCGGCACCCTTCCTTTGTTAATACAGAGTTTAAATCGAGGCTAAGGTTATATTTCAGAAATGATTATAAACAAAGAAACACAACATAGCACATACCCACAACAGTGTCGTTATCAGATCCGACGGTATTTTGTCCGGTACAACTGTACACTCCGGTGTCTGTGTTGAGATTCACACCCGTGACTATCAGATTCCCGCCAGTCAGCATAAGATACTTGCTGTTACCTAAACGTTGGAAAAGAGTACACAAAATTGTAACAGATCGTCAATTTCACACAGATGGACAGAGTACACCAAATTGTAACAGATGGGCAATTTCACACAGGTGGACAGAGTACACCAAATTGTTACAGATCGTAATTTCACACAGATGGACAGAGTACACCAAATTGTTACAGATGAGCAATTTCACACAGGTGGACAGAGTACACCAAATTGTTACAGATGGGCAATTTCACACGGATAGACAGAGTACACCAAATTGTTACAGATGGGCAATTTCACACAGGTGGACAGAGTACACCAAATTGTAACAGATGGGCAATTTAACACAGATGGACAGAGTACACCAAATTGTAACAGATGGGCAATTTAACACAGATGGACAGAGTACACCAAATTGTAACAGATGGGCAATTTAACACAGATGGACAGAGTACACCAAATTGTAACAGATGGGCAATTTAACACAGATGGACAGAGTACACCAAATTGTAACAGATCGTCAATTTCACTCAGATGGACAGAGTCCACCAAATTGTAACAGATGGGCAATTTAAATTTAACACAGATGGACAGAGTCCACCAAATTTTAACAGATGGGCAATTTCACACGGATAGACAGAGTACACCAAATACTAACTGATTTGTCTTCGCACAGGTGGACATAGTACACCAAATAATAACTGGTTTTATGCAGTATTTACAAACTTGAGTACATTGGAGTAGTGATATCCTAATACTTTATAACACTTAAATTTGATATTTACACATTCAGAGACTTGTAATTTTAAGTGGTTACCTAGAATAAGTGGTTACCTAGAATAAGTGGTTACCTAGAATAAGTGGATTTCTTTTAACTTATTTGACTTTTGATTATGTTTGCATTCGAAATTCAGTCAATAATTATTTGCACTATTTTTTTTGGCGTACTGAATTTGGTAGAACTTCACCTGAAATTATGGTAGCCTTGCTATGCAATTCTACCAAAAATGTTAGTAATTGCTTTCCATTCTTGGCGCTCAGGGTTGTGGTTTAGCATTACGACTCTGACCCGCTGGTGATATAACTGAACAATTGTTGAAAGTGGCGCAAAACACCATACAATCGAATTAATGAGTAAACATCCTCATGTTACTGAAAATACAGTTGCAATTATAGTAAATAAAAATCAAACAAACTTTGTAGAGCTGGTGCCCCAAGTTTATCCCAGGTGATAGTTGGAGGCGGTGTTCCAGTACCACTACACTGGAAATTAAGGACAACTTCCGATCCGTCAACGGGTAAGAGATTGGGCGTGGCTGTGACAGAAACGCCCTCTGCAAAGTAATGATATATCGTTTTTTATAAATTCCAATCGACGTCGTCCTTCGTGTAACAGTATAACAGATGTATTGTTCAGATTATTCGACAGGTCTGGTCAGTGCTTAATACGCATCCCTGCTTTTCAGCTTTAGAGTGCGAAATCTTGGTTTTAATCGACCATGGTATACTGCATGCATGTTGAGTGAAAACCGAAAGTGAATGACAGATTACGTGTATTAATTACGATCGACCAATCATAGATAATCCGGTATCCCTATCAAGGCCCACCCTGACGTGTCACATAATCATGATAATACAGACGGAATATTATGCAGATGTAGAGATACGTCGGTTTGCATTGTTCTACGAGGCATGTAGAAACATTGAAATCTCGCGTTAGATCAAAGTTAGAGTAAGATGTTGATTTTCCCACGGTCCGTGTTACACAATACAAAGCCATGTATCGCTTCATCATCATAGTTTTCCTGCTATTATATACTGATAATGAATTATAACTTTTAAAACAGAAGTTAGTTTGTGAATGTGTACGTTAGTTTGTGAATGTGTACGTTAGTTTGTGAATATGTATGTTAGTTTGTGAATGTGTACGTTAGTTTGTGAATGTGTATGTTAGTTTGTGAATATGTATGTTGGTTTGGGAATGTGTACGTTAGTTTGTGAATGTGTATGTTAGTTTGTGAATGTGTATGTTAGTTTGTGAATGTGTATGTTAGTTTGTGAATGTGTACGTTAGTTTGTGAATGTGTATGTTAGTTTGTGAATATGTATGTTAGTTTGTGAATGTGTACGTTAGTTTGTGAATGTGTATGTTAGTTTGTGAATGTGTATGTTGGTTTGGGAATGTGTACGTTAGTTTGTGAATGTGTATGTTAGTTTGTGAATGTGTATGTTAGTTTGTGAATGTGTACGTTAGTTTGTGAATGTGTAGGTTAGTTTGTGAATATGTATGTTGGTTTGGGAATGTGTACGTTAGTTTTGTGAATGTGTATATTAGTTTGTGTATGCGTATGGTAGTTAGTGAATGTGTATGTTAGTTTGTGAATGTGTATGTTAGTTTGTGAATGTGTATGTTAGTTTGTAAATATCTATGTTGGTTTGGGAATGTGTACGTTAGTTTGTGAATGTGTATGTTAGTTTTTGAATGTGTATGGTAGTTTATGAATGTGTATGTTAGTTTGTGTAAGTGTATGTTAGTTTGTGAATGTGTATGTTAATCTGGGGATGTGTACGTTAGTTTGTGTATGTGTATGGTAGTTAGTGAATGTGTATGTTAGTTTGTGAATGTGGATGTTTATGTTAGTTTGTGAATGTATACGTTGGTTTGTGTATGTGTATGTTAGTTTGTGAATGTGAATGTTAGTTTGTGAATGTGTATGTGTATGTTAGTTTGTGAATGTGTACGTTAGTTTGTGAATGTGTACGTTGGTTTGTGTATGTGTATGTTAGTTTGTGAATGTGTACGTTGGTTTGTGTATGTGTATGTTAGTTTGTGAATGTATATGTTGGTTTGTGTATGTGTATGTTAGTTTGTGAATGTGTACGTTAGTTTGTGAATGTGTACGTTGGTTTGTGTATGTGTATGTTAGTTTGTGAATGTATACGTTGGTTTGTGTATGTGTATGTTAGTTTGTGAATGTGAATGTTAGCTTGTGTATGTGTATGTTAGTTTGTGAATGTGTATGTTAGTTCGTGTATGTGTATGGTAGTTAGTGAATGTGTATGTTAGTTTGTGAATGTGTATGTTAGTTTGTGTATGTGTATGTTAGTCTGTGAATGTGTATGTTAGTTTGTGAATGTGTATGTTAGTTTGTGAATGTGTACGTTAGTTTGCGAATGTGTACGTTTGTATGTGTATGTTAGTTTGTGAATGTGTACGTTGGTTTGTGTATGTGTATGTTAGTTTGTGAATGTATACGTTAGTTTGTGAATGTGTATGTTAGTTTGTGAATGTGTACGTTAGTTTGTGAATGTGTATGTTAGTTTGTGAATGTGTACGTTAGTTTGTGAATGTGTATGTTAGTTTGTGAATATGTATGTTGGTTTGGGAATGTGTACGTTAGTTTTGTGAATGTGTATATTAGTTTGTGTATGCGTATGGTAGTTAGTGAATGTGTATGTTAGTTTGTGAATGTGTATGGTAGTTTGTGAATGTGTATGTTAGTTTGTAAATATCTATGTTGGTTTGGGAATGTGTACGTTAGTTTGTGAATGTGTATGTTAGTTTATGAATGTGTATGTTAGTTTGTGTAAGTGTATGTTAGTTTGTGAATGTGTATGTTAATCTGGGAATGTGTACGTTAGTTTGTGTAGGTGTATGGTAGTTAGTGAATGTGTATGTAAGTTTGTGAATGTGGATGTGTATGTTAGTTTTTGAATGTATACGTTGGTTTGTGTATGTGTATGTTAGTTTGTGAATGTGAATGTTAGTTTGTGAATGTGTATGTGTATGTTAGTTTGTGAATGTGTATGTTAGTTTGTGTATGTGTATGGTAGTTAGTGAATGTGTATGTTAGTTTGTGAATGTGTATGTTAGTTTGTGAATGTATACGTTGGTTTGTGTATGTGTACGTTGGTTTGTGTATGTGTATGTTAGTTTGTGAATGTGTACGTTAGTTTGTGAATGTGTACGTTGGTTTGTGTATGTGTATGTTAGTTTGTGAATGTTAGCTTGTGTATGTGTATGTTAGTTTGTGAATGTATACGTTGGTTTGTGTATGTGTATGTTAGTTTGTGAATGTGAATGTTAGCTTGTGTATGTGTATGTTAGTTTGTGAATGTGTACGTTAGTTAGAGTAAGTGTATGTTAGTTTGTGAATGTGTACGTTAGTTTGTGTATGTGTACGTTAGTTTATGTATGTATATGTTAGTTTGTGAATGTGTACGTTGGTTTGTGTATGTGAATGTGTACGTTGGTTTGTGTATGTGTACGTTGGTGTGTGTATGTGTATGTTAGTTTGTGAATGTGTACGTTGGTTTGTGTATGTAAAAGTGAACGTTGGTTTGTGTATGTGTATGTTAGTTTGTGAATGTGTACATTAGTTTGTGAATGTGTATGTTAGTTTTTGAATGTGTATGTTAGTTTATGAATGTGTATGTTAGTTTGTGTAAGTGTATGTTAGTTTGTGAATGTGTATGTTAATCTGGGAATGTGTACGTTAGTTTGTGTATGTGTATGGTAGTTAGTGAATGTGTATGTTAGTTTGTGAATGTGTATGTAAGTTTGTGTATGTGTATGTTAGTTTGTGAATGTGTATGTTAGTTTGTGAATAGTTTGTGAATGTGTATGTTAGTTTGTGAATGTGTACGTTAGTTTGCGAATGTGTACGTTTGTATGTGTATGTTAGTTTGTGAATGTGTACGTTGGTGTGTGTATGTTAGTTTGTGAATGTGTACGTTGGTTTGTATATGTGTATGTTAGTTTGTGAATGTGTACGTTGGTTTGTGTATGTGTATGTTAGTTAGAGTAAGTGTATGTTAGTTTGTGAATGTGTACGTTAGTTTGTGTATGTGTATAGTAGTTAGTGAATGTGTATGTTAGTTTGTGAATGTGTATGTTAGTTTGTGAATGTGTACGTTAGTTTGTGAATGTGTACGTTGGTTTATGTATGTATATGTTAGTTTGTGAATGTGTACGTTAGTTTGTGTATGTGTACGTTAGTTTATGTATGTATATGTTAGTTTGTGAATGTGTACGTTGGTTTGTGTATGTGAATGTGTACGTTGGTTTGTGTATGTGTACGTTGGTGTGTGTATGTGTATGTTAGTTTGTGAATGTGTACGTTGGTTTGTGTATGTAAAAGTGTACGTTGGTTTGTGTATGTGTATGTTAGTTTGTGAATGTGTACATTAATTTGAGTATGTGTATGTTAGTTTGTGGATGTGTATGTTAGTTTGGGAATGTGTATGTTAGTTTGTGTATGTGTATGGTAGTTAGTGAATGTGTATGTTAGTTTGTGAATGTGTACGTTAGTTAGAGTAAGTGTATGTTAGTTTGTGAATGTGTACGTTAGTTTGTGTATGTGTACGTTAGTTTATGTATGTATATGTTAGTTTGTGAATGTGTACGTTGGTTTGTGTATGTGAATGTGTACGTTGGTGTGTGTATGTGTATGTTAGTTTGTGAATGTGTACGTTGGTTTGTGTATGTAAAGGTGAACGTTGGTTTGTGTATGTGTATGTTAGTTTGTGAATGTGTACATTAGTTTGTGAATGTGTATGTTAGTTTTTGAATGTGTATGTTAGTTTATGAATGTGTATGTTAGTTTGTGTAAGTGTATGTTAGTTTGTGAATGTGTATGTTAATCTGGGAATGTGTACGTTAGTTTGTGTATGGTAGTTAGTGAATGTGTATGTTAGTTTGTGAATGTGTATGTAAGTTTGTGTATGTGTATGTTAGTTTGTGAATGTGTATGTTAGTTTGTGAATAGTTTGTGAATGTGTATGTTAGTTTGTGAATGTGTACGTTAGTTTGCGAATGTGTACGTTTGTATGTGTATGTTAGTTTGTGAATGTGTACGTTGGTGTGTGTATGTTAGTTTGTGAATGTGTACGTTGGTTTGTATATGTGTATGTTAGTTTGTGAATGTGTACGTTGGTTTGTGTATGTGTATGTTAGTTAGAGTAAGTGTATGTTAGTTTGTGAATGTGTACGTTAGTTTGTGTATGTGTATGGTAGTTAGTGAATGTGTATGTTAGTTTGTGAATGTGTATGTTAGTTTGTGAATGTGTACGTTAGTTTGTGAATGTGTACGTTGGTTTATGTATGTATATGTTAGTTTGTGAATGTGTACGTTAGTTTGTGTATGTGTACGTTAGTTTATGTATGTATATGTTAGTTTGTGAATGTGTACGTTGGTTTGTGTATGTGTACGTTGGTGTGTGTATGTGTATGTTAGTTTGTGAATGTGTACGTTGGTTTGTGTATGTAAAAGTGTACGTTGGTTTGTGTATGTGTATGTTAGTTTGTGAATGTGTACATTAATTTGAGTATGTGTATGTTAGTTTGTGGATGTGTATGTTAGTTTGGGAATGTGTACGTTGGTTTGTGTATGTGTATGGTATGTTAGTTTGTGAATGTGTACGTTGGTTTGTGTATGTGTATGTTAGTTTGTGAATGTGTACGTTAGTTTGTGAATGTGTACGTTAGTTTGTGAATGTGTACGTTGGTTTGTGTATGTGTATGTTAGTTTGTGAATGTGTACGTTAGTTTGTGAATGTGTATGTTAGTTTGTGAATGTGTACGTTAGTTTGAGTATGTGTATGTTAGTTTGTGGATGTGTATGTTAGTTGGGGAATGTGTATGTTAGTGTGTGAATGTGTACGTTGGTTTGAGTATGTGTATGTTATTTTGTGAATGTGTATGTAAGTTTGTGAATGTGTATGTGGGTTTGTGAATGTGTAGGTCCACTGGCTCAGTCAAATCGGAATTTACACAAGTTGAAAACCAGCGTATTACCAGCTTGTGTAATACTTGAACAGTGTAGATCTTGATTTATTTACCCGGATATATACTTTTCGCCTCCAGTGGATGTTCTATTTCAGGAATCATTACGCTATACCTCTAACCCCTTGAGACGGAATATGTCGACCCGGATCAGTCTACGCGGACTGCGCATGTTGATCTGGGTCGATACATTACAAAGAGGCCATAATGTTGGTCTTCTCGCGGGATGGCTCATTTAGTTTCAGACGTACCATTGTGACAAACATGATAAACCAGATGTGTAACAAATGTAACTTGTCAAAAACATTGTTGAAAAATAAACTAAATGATCGAAACATGCAATTTCTTCCTGTCCCACGCTGTGTCCTAATTAAGTCGTATATTCTGAATACTGCCGTCGCAATTTTTCTAGATTATCTCCCTCAGATGTTTTAACTCTTAAACTACCATATCAGGTAAAATGGTTTATACCTTTCCCACATACAAGTTACCTAGAAGGCTTAGAAAACGCATAGACAAACATATGGAAAATATAGAAACAATGAAAGTTGTGTTAGGGATAAGAGCTGAAAATGTTTTTGCAAAGAGGAACATTGCTCATGATGATCAATGTCTCCTTTTACCACACTGTTTTTAAGTAGTCTGTTATAGAGGAGTCAACATACATCTCGTAAAGACTAGATCGATTGACCGCCCCTGTTGTCTAATAATAGAGCCTCCGCCTCGAGTGTGGGGTGTCGTGGGTACGATCCCCGACTTGGTCATAAAAATGGCTTTAAAATGATAGTAATGGCTTTCACTTTTTGATGCTCAGGATCGTCATTGTTAGCATAACAACTGATTCGTTCGTGTCCGGGTAAATAGACCAGTTGTACAGGTACGTATTCGGGAAACACCGTGAATTAACAGAAAACTTGTTGAAAGTTACGTAAAACACAAGTCAAAGAAAAAAGATTGATTGATTGGGGTTTAACGCCGTTTTTAACAATTCCTCAGTCATATCACGGCGGCCAGTTCACCTACTCATGTGTTTCCTGATTTTCGCACACCAGTACTCCACACAACACTCTTTCCAAGCACCTGGCTGCTTTTCTACAAAGACGGAAAAGAAAGTTGGCCGAGCCGGGATTCGAACTCACAACACCTGGATTGACAACCCAGCGTCGTTAACGACTGAGCTACCGGACTCGACCAAAGAAAAAAGAACATCTGGTAGTTATGGGAAAGGGTAACTAGTCAACCTACTTCCAACCTGAATCGTGGCTGTGGCTGTCGTGGTACCCACTGCGTTTGTGGCCGTACATTGATAGTCACCGCTATTGTACTGGTCAACTCCTACCAACGTCAGAGACTGACCGTTGTTGTTTAAGTTGGCATTTAATGGCGGTTTGGTCCCCGTCTGAAATAATAGAGAAGGGCTACAGACAACCATGTACATACATTGAATGGCGGTTTGGTCTCCGTCTGAAAGAATACAAAAGGGCTACAGACAACCATTTCAATACATTGAATGGCGGTTTGGTCCCCGTCTGCAAGAATAGAAAATGGCTACAGACAACCATTTACATACATTTAATAGCGGTTTGGTCCCCGTCTGAAAGAATAGAAAATGGCTACAGACAACCATTAACATACATTTAATGGCGGTGTGGTCCCCGTCTGCAAGAATAGAAAATGGCTACAGACAACCATTTACATACATTTAATAGCGGTTTGGTCCCCGCCTGCAAGAATAGAAAATGGCTACAGACAACCATTAACATACATTTAATAGCGGTTTGGTCCCCGCCTGCAAGAATAGAAAATGGCTACAGACAAACAAAAACATACATTTAATGGCGGTTTGGTCCCCGTCTGCAAGAATAGTAAAGAGCTAAAGATAACCATTAACATACATTTAATGGCGGTTTGGTCCCCGTCTGTAAGAATAGAAAATGGCTACAGACAACCATTTACATACATTTAATAGCGGTTTGGTCCCCGCCTGCAAGAATAGAAAATGGCTACAGACAACCAAAAACATACATTTAATGGCAGTTTGGTCCCCGTCTGCAAGAATAGTTAAGAGCTAAAGATAACCATTAACATACATTTAATGGCGGTTTGGTCCCCGTCTGAAAGAATAGAAAATGGCTACAGACAACCATTAACATACATTTAATGGCGGTGTGGTCCCCGTCTGCAAGAATAGAAAATGGCTACAGACAACCATTTACATACATTTAATAGCGGTTTGGTCCCCGCCTGCAAGAATAGAAAATGGCTACAGACAACCATTAACATACATTTAATGGCGGTTTGGTCCCCGTCTGCAAGAATAGTAAATGGCTACAGACAACCATTTACATACATTTAATAGCGGTTTGGTCCCCGCCTGCAAGAATAGAAAATGGCTACAGACAACCATTTACATACATTTAATAGCGGTTTGGTCCCCGTCTGCACGAATAGTAAAGGGCTACAGACAACCATTAACATACATTTAATGGCGGTTTGGTCCCCGCCTGCAAAAATAGTAAAGAGCTACAGACAACCATTTACATACATTTAATGGCGGTTTTGTCCCCGTCTGCAAGAATAGAAAATGGCTACAGACAACCATTAACATACATTTAATGGCGGTTTGGTCACCGTCTGCAAGAATAGTAAATGGCTACAGACAACCATTTACATACATTTAATGACGGTTTGGTCCCCGTCTGCACGAATAGTAAAGAGCTACAGACAACCATTAACATACATTTAATAGCGGTTTGGTCCCCGTCTGCAAGAATAGTAAAGAGCTACAGACAACCATTAACATACATTTAATGGCGGTTTGGTCCCCGTCTGCAAGAATAGTAAAGAGCTACAGACAACCATTAACATACATTTAATGGCGGTTTGGTCCCCGTCTGCAAGAATAGTAAAGAGCTACAGACAACCATTGACTACTCTTGCTTAACTAGAGGAAATATTACAAGTAAAATAGAAAGTATTGGCAGATAAATCACATGTACGACGGTTGGCCCAAAGGTCGAAGGACTTCCGATAAAAATTTCGACATACACTAAAGATCGTTCAGAACACTAACTTGCTTTAAAAGAAAGTCGTTTCATGTCAAATATAACGAATCGTAATTGTATATTGATCGATTGATTTATTGGGGGTTTAACGCCGTTATCAACAATGAGAAAGTTAAATCAAAGCGGCGGGCCGTTCACATACCCATGTATTTCCTGACATGCACACACTAGTACAACACACAAATTCATGCAACAGGCTGCTTTCCAACGTACACTATTGGCCCGTATTTGACGGACGAATGATGCTTGGCATTGACGAATTATCTTTTAATACAAGTGACAATTAAGATATGCCGTGGAAGACAGTGGTACAGATGTAGAGCGTCAGCCTCTTGTATCAAAGGTCCCGGGTTCGAATCCCGTGATGAGCGGGTTCTGCCTTTGGGATTTTGTCCACACAAACGGCGCGAGAACTGGTTAAGTTTCCAGGAAGCAGACATCAAGCGTGATTAATATAAGCTTAAAGCTTGTTTCGCAATCGATGTAAAATAAATAAGTTTAATGCTTAAGGATTTTAAGGGATAATGTTTTTTCAGACGTTTCTTTTTGAACTAAATGATGAAACTGTGCGGACGCGAAGTTTGATCTGTATCTACACTTGTCTCAACTGTCCAAAGGTTTGTTTTCCCTTTTGCACCGCTCCACTAATGCATGATATTGTATACAAGGCTGTAACCCGGCTCTATATATATAACGTACGAGTGGGAAGTTCCAGGATATTGTAGCGGGCGGGTTACCAACAACTGTACAAGAAAGGGTAACTGTTGATCCTTCGAGCACAAACTGGGATTTAGGTGGATCAATGATCTGGGGTCGAGCTGAAATGAAAATATGATTGATTGGTTTTTATTCAAAATGCGATCATACTCCTCTCATACGACAATTCTGCAGCAGACGACTTCGAACATATTTTGTCAAAAAATAGAAAATTATCTATAATTGAATGGATAACCTATGATGAAAAGTGGAAAACATTGTGACAAAAGGTCATTATTTTTTCAAAAAGCCGTCTGCTGCAGAGGCGTCAGAAAGCGTCTATATGAGGGAAAGGGTTAATTGCGGCAATTACACACGATATGATGATGATGATTTTATTGATGATGCTGGTGAGGATGATATTGCTGCTGATGATGAAGATGCTGGTGATAATGAAAATGATTATGTTGATGTTATTGATGATGATGATTGTGGTGATGGTGATGATGATGATGATGATGATGATGATGATGATGATGATGATGATGATGATGATGATATTGATATTATGATAATGATGATGTTGATGATGATGATGTAATTGATGATTGGTGAAATTGTCACAGAACAACTAATAGAGTGAACGTATGTGGTAACATTATATTTGGGATTAAACAGACCGTATAGGCAATGTAATATTCAACAAACATCTTTAACTATATATGAGCCGTCCCGCAAGAAAACCAACATTATGGCCTCTGCGTGATGTATCGATCCAGATCAGCCTGTGCAATCCGCGCAGGCTAATCCGGGCCGACACATTCCGTCTCAGGTGGATAGAGGTATAGAGTAATGATTCCTGGAAAGGAAAATCCACAGGAGGCGAAAGGTGTCTGTCCGGGTTAGTCTGCACGGCATGCTTAGGCTGATCCGGGTCGATACTGTAATGGTTATGATCACGTTTATCTCAGATTATTGACATTAATAAGTATTCAATAATGTGAATGTACTAAGGATTATGATCACGTATATCTCAGGTTATTGACATTCATAAATATCAAATAACGTGAATGTACTAAGGATTATGATCACGTATATCTCACATTATTGACATTAATAAGTATTCAATAACGTGAATGTTAGATCACGTATATCTCAGGTTATTGACATTAATAAGTATTCAATAACGTGAATGTACTAAGGATTTAGATCACGTATATCTCAGGTTATTGACATTAATAAGTATTCAATAACGTGAATGTACTAAGGATTTAGATCACGTATATCTCAGGTTATTGACATTAATAAGTATTCAATAACGTGAATGTACTAAGGATTTAGATCACGTATATCTCAGGTTATTGACATTAATAAGTATTCAATAACGTGAATGTACTAAGGATTTAGATCACGTATATCTCAGGTTATTGACATTAATAAGTATTCAATAACGTGAATGTACTAAGGATTTAGATCACGTATATCTCAGGTTATTGACATTAATAAGTATTCAATAACGTGAATGTACTAAGGATTTAGATCACGTATATCTCAGGTTATTGACATTAATAAGTATTCAATAACGTGAATGTACTAAGGATTTAGATCACGTATATCTCAGGTTATTGACATTAATAAGTATTCAATAACGTGAATGTACTAAGGATTTATATCACGTATATCTCAGGTTATTGACATTAATAAGTATTCAATAACGTGAATGTACTAAGGATTATGATCACGTATATCTCAGGTTATTGACATTCATAACTATCAAATAACGTGAATGTACTAAGTATTATGATCACGTATATCTCAGATTATTGACATTAATAAGTATTCAATAACGTGATTGTACTAAGGATTTAGATCACGTATATCTCAGGTTATTGACATTAATAAGTATTCAATAACGTGAATGTACTAAGAATTTAGATCACGTATATCCTACAATGAACGCATACATACCCCCTTCTCCATTGCGTTTAGCTATACACAGAAAGGGCTGGTAAGTTCACAACTTGACAATAATAAACGAGCCAAGCTCGTCCGTTGGAAAATGTACAATATGTATTTTGTAAACAGTGTAGGTACAGATCGATCGTGTATTCGTACACGTTGATTTAGATCAACACTGTTTAAATATTACATACACAAGGTGATCACAAGCTTCTCCCAATTTGTTTAGAATTTGAGCAGACTGTTTATAAATACAAACGTGACAAAAAAAAATGGATATAAGGATATAAATATATACAATACAAAGAAAATTATCGAAGTTTATTATTTTGTAGATCTATTTAACATTAGAATAAATAAAGCATTGTGAAAATCATACCTTACTAAAATAAAATAAGGATATAATGATATAACTATATAAAATACAAAGACAATTATCGAAGTTTATTATTTTTCTAGTATTACCTTACTAAAATGAAATGATTCCTCACACATTTAGCCTTTAAATGAAATGATAATATAACACAAGTAAAGCAAATGAAATATATAGAAGTTAAACCCGAGACACTTTGTAGTGGTTCCAAAATCTGTAGAACAACGTCTTTTATACTGTTGTTCCCACATAATTCTAACGGGAATCCCACACTGTCAAGAAAAATTCCAGAAACATAAGAAAAACTTGAACTTCCCAAAGCGTTGGATAACAACTTCCCAAATGCGTTGACAAATTGAAGCTAATACGATATAGGGATGAGTAAAAAGGTAAAGTTTTAAACGCAAAAATGAATGAAAGTTAATTTAATAACTTACTCAATAGATAAAGTAAAGAATAATTAACATGTGAAGAACATGCACATATTAAGACAAAGGATAGTTTAAACCCTAGCGGTCATTAGATTACACATTAATACTGGGAATGATTATGTCACAGTGTGACGTCATCGTATTACAATGGATAACAACAACAGCAAACATGGCGGATCCATAAGACAGTGAGGATTCAGAACACAGTATAGCTATTCAATTCTAGTTAATTAGGCGTTACTATATGACAAAATCGTAACCAGGAACAAATTAAAGTATTGTTCTTGAATATATACAAATCATTGACGAACCGTAAGAGCTGAAAAGTCCGAGTTAATACACTGCAAGTAGTTTCCCTGTAAACATTACATCGAGTCATGTTTAAGTCATTCAATATCTAATATGACACATTTCTAATTGGCACAACAAACTATACATGTATAAAAAATGAGGACACTATTAAAATGCCATTGACTAAAGATCTAACACAATTTTGAACGGATGAATGAACTCATTAACATTTAGACTAATTCATAAATCAGGGACATCAGCATTAAAATGTCACAATAAACTGATTCTCCGTAACCATTTCTATCGATTTCGATTTCTGTCTCGTAGCAGCGATAATTCTTCTTCCCCTCCAGCCAATGTCTGTTTCCGAGGAGTGTTTTATTCGACATGGATGTACCAACTGTTGTCAATCAAACTCTCACGTGTGATCCCTCTGTTATAGATCAGCCTTCACACTTCACATATTACCTTGCAATTAACGTCGCATTGTGATTGTACTGAGTCATAGCATGCTGGATTAATCCACATGAGTGATGCATTTGAAGAGGGTCATTTCATACTGGTCTTATGTGCTTCTTTCAGCTGTTCCTCTAGCTTCATGATGTTTCATAACATCATTACAGCTAATAATATATTGTTAACCCTTTCCCTCATATAGACGCTTTCTTGCGCCTCTGCACCAGACGGCTTTTTGAAAACATAGTGACACAAGAAGAAATGTTGCCACAATGCTTTCCACATTAAGTCATAGGTGGTTATCCATGCAATTATAGAGATTTTCTGTTTTTTGACAAAATATTTTCAAAGTTGTCTGCTGCAGAATTGTCGTATGAGGGAAAGGGTTAAATCATTTCTATAACATCTCTCGTGTTTGTCCTCAAATAGTCTCCATCCTGTCCATTTGTTCTCGATGAGTTCCTCAATGTGATTTACTCTGTCCATTTGTTCTCGAAGAGTTCTTCAATGGTTTTTTAATCTGTCTTTTGTCTTTGTTTCTCATGCTTTTGTCTCTCTTTTGACCTTCATCCAGTTGTAGTCTCTTATGCCAATCTCTGTTCCAAATATTCCCAACCATTGACATAGTGAGTATTTTCCATGGTCAACCTCAATGGCACTTCCTTACGCCAGCTCCAATAAGACGGATAGTTTCCTCTCCCTAGACCCTCATATAAGGGATTAGTAGTACATACTTAAGACAGTCTGTAACGATGTGGTCATTTTCTCTGCATACATAATAGGTAAACCATTTTCTTCCCTAACTCCAACATCGTTATTCGACCGATCAAGAATAGACTGGATCTCTAGTAAGTCTGTTAACTCCATAGTTAAGACTAAAGGTGCTTCCATATAACAGTCAATCTCATCTATCTCACCTTGATATGTCGATTACAGCCTAGATGATTTTGTGCAGCTTCTTCTTTATTCATTGTCACCAATGTATTTATTCTATCTTCTTAGTATTTTATAGCAAGATATAAATTTTCTATAACTGAAGTGCGTCCTCTTGTAGCTGTGCGAACGCATACTTACTTAGCAGCACGGTCCTGAAGTTTATGTAGCAGCTGGTCTATCCTATTACTGTCATCTTACCCATATGTGTTGGCTATATATTTACATATCCGCCAGGCCATACTGCCAAGTCCTATATAAGGGGGTGGGGGACACTTCTGTGGGTTTATCTACCCGTGTATGTAATGCTATAGGTATTGTGTTTCTGCAGAATACTGCAACTTCGCTGCGCTAAGTTTTATTATGTGCTTGCACCGAGTCGTGACGTGCTGGATTCATCTGTCCGAGTGATGTATTTCTCCTTTCATGCTGGTCTTCAGTCCTGCATGGGGCTGGTCCTCTAACTTCATGTGTTGTTGTTGGTGGTGATGGCATTATTTCAGCCGGTATGAGATGATAACAAAAATGATATCGTCTAATCATTACCGACGATAAAGCTCAGGATACTTCTCTATGTAGCGGGACTGTTATTCTCGCTTCATAAAATCATATTGGTGATCGCATAGCTTGAGCTGTAGTGGAATAATAACTCATTTCGATACACTTCGTAAGCTGCCGAAACTTGATCTGCATACTGTGTCTGCAAGGGGGTGTCATCCAGGCCTATCGGTGTTTAACATGTATGTCATAAAAGGATCTGAATTATTATCAACGATAACGCTCTGGATACATCTCTATAAAGCGGGACTGTTATTTTCGCTTCATATAACCATATTGGTGATTGCATAGCTTAAGCTGTTGAGGAATGGTAACTCATGGGGCTGCTATTCCGGCATACCAGTGTGTTACATGTATGTCATAAAAGGACATGAATCATTCGAGTACAGTTTCCTCAATAAAAGGTAATGGTGCTTAGAATCACTTCTACAAGTGGCCGTATCAAGCCTTTCATAATCTTGTACCTTGCGTCATATCCGGGCAAACACACCTATGCGGATAGTGGGTATGCGTGTATTGTATTTATCCCTAAACGTACTGCTAACCATATACTCTCTGTTTCAAATGTCCGTGTTCTTACAAGGGACCATCATATTTCTTCGGGTGCTGAGAACTGTGTAATAGTACACTTGTTTCATAAGGTATAACATTCTAGCTGAGAACTGCGTAATAGTACACTTGTTTCATAAGGTATAACATTCTAGCTGAGAACTGCGTAATAGTACACTTGTTTCATAAGGTATAACATTCTAGCTGAAAACTGTGTAATTAGTACACTTGTTTCATAGGGTATAACATTCTGGCTGAATGTATTATCTCCCCTCCATTTACTGAGTCCTCTGTTGTTTGAATATCATAGTTGCTTTGCTTTCTTAGCTTGTATTGTGTTTTCCTCAATCTTTTCCCGTTATATGGCGGTCTTTCCTGTGTTAGTTATCACTACTACTGGTTTATTGTAGTGTTCACTTTGGTCATGTTTTTTTAAATCGGGCTAACGTTCCATCTTTATTTCATTTCTTCTCTATGCCAATTCGACTCAATTTTGGTGTGACTGACATATCCACTTAAATTACCTGTAAGCAGTATATATACATATACATGCATACGAATTTCTCGTCATACTGTCTTGACCTCTGTCGGCCCTTATCTCTGGATTGACTGAGTACACATCTGTGAATCAAATTTCTACCACCAAAATAAGTATGTAGCGAGCTATCAGTTAAATCAACGGAAGTCTTATCTATACAGCATAGGGGGATCGTCTGTTTGTTGTTTTTGTCCGGCTGTTCATACAGCAGAAGGAGTTGTTTACTTGTAGGGTCGTATGGTACTGTTTTTGTCCGGCTGTTCATACAGCAGAAGGAGTTGTTTACTTGTAGGGTCGTATGGTACTGTTTTTGTCCGGCTGTTCATACGGCAGAAGGAGTTGTTTACTTGTAGGGTCGTATGGTACTATTTTTGTCCGGCTGTTCATACAGTAGAAGGAGTTGTTTACTTGTAGGGTCGTATGGTACTGTTTTTGTCCGGCTGTTCATACAGTAGAAGGAGTTGTTTACTTGTAGGGTCGTATGGTACTGTTTTTGTCCGGCTGTTCATACAGTAGAAGGAGTTGTTTACTTGTAGGGTCGTATGGTACTGTTTTTGTCCGGCTGTTCATACAGTAGAAGGAGTTGTTTACTTGTAGGGTCGTATGGTACTGTTTTTGTCCGGCTGTTCATACAGTAGAAGGAGTTGTTTACTTGTAGGGTCGTATGGTACTGTTTTTGTCCGGCTGTTCATACAACAGAAGGAGTTGTTTACTTGTAGGGTCGTATGGTGCTGTTTTTGTCCGGCTGTTCACACCGCAGAAGGAGTTGTTTACTTGTAGGGTCGTATGGTGCTGTTTTTGTCCGGCTGTTCACACGGCAGAAGGAGTTGTTTACTTGTAGGGTCGTATGGTACTGTTTTTGTCCGGCTGTTCATACAGTAGAAGGAGTTGTTTACTTGTAGGGTCGTATGGTACTGTTTTTGTCCGGCTGTTCATACAGCAGAAGGAGTTGTTTACTTGTAGGGTCGTATGGTACTGTTTTTGTCCGACTGTTCATACAGCAGAAGGAGTTGTTTACTTGTAGGGTCGTATGGTACTGTTTTTGTTCGGCTGTTCATACAGCAGAAGGAGTTGTTTACTTGTAGGGTCGTATGGTACTGTTTTTGTCCGGCTGTTCATACAACAGAAGGAGTTGTTTACTTGTAGGGTCGTATGGTACTGTTTTTGTCCGGCTGTTCATACGGCAGAAGGAGTTGTTTACTTGTAGGGTCGTATGGTACTGTTTTTGTCCGGCTGTTCATACAGCAGGAGGAGTTGTTTACTTGTAGGGTCGTATGCTACTTGTTTTTGTCCGGCTGTTCATACAGCAGAAGGAGTTGTTTACTTGTAGGGTCGTATGGTACTGTTTTTGTCCGGCTGTTCATACAGCAGAAGGAGTTGTTTACTTGTAGGGTCGTATGGTACTGTTTTTGTCCGGCTGTTCATACAGTAGAAGGAGTTGTTTACTTGTAGGGTCGTATGGTACTGTTTTTGTCCGGCTGTTCATACAGTAGAAGGAGTTGTTTACTTGTAGGGTCGTATGGTACTGTTTTTGTCCGGCTGTTCATACAGCAGAAGGAGTTGTTTACTTGTAGGGTCGTATGGTACTGTTTTTGTCCGGCTGTTCATACAGTAGAAGGAGTTGTTTACTTGTAGGGTCGTATGGTACTGTTTTTGTCCGGCTGTTCACACGGCAGAAGGAGTTGTTTATTTGTAGGGTCGTATGGTACTGTTTTTGTCCGGCTGTTCATACAGCAGAAGGAGTTGTTTACTTGTAGGGTCGTATGGTACTGTTTTTGTCCGGCTGTTCATACAGTAGAAGGAGTTGTTTACTTGTAGGGTCGCATGGTACTGTTTTTGTCCGGCTGTTCATACAGTAGAATGAGTTGTTTACTTGTAGGGTCGCATGGTACTGTTTTTGTCCGGCTGTTCATACAGTAGAAGGAGTTGTTTACTTGTAGGGTCGTATGGTACTGTTTTTGTCCGGCTGTTCATACAGCAGAAGGAGTTGTTTACTTGTAGGGTCGTATGGTACTGTTTTTGTCCGGCTGTTCATACAGCAGAAGGAGTTGTTTACTTGTAGGGTCGTATGGTACTGTTTTTGTCCGGCTGTTCACACAGCAGAAGGAGTTGTTTACTTGTAGGGTCGTATGGTACTGTTACGCCGCAGTCAACACATTTCAGTTATATCAAAGACTTTTCTTTGGTAAGTTACCAGTACTACACGTCCAATAATACCGAAATCAGCCAGTCAGTTAGTCGTGATGCTACCTCATAATCCTGAGCACCATCGAAGGCAACCATTATTACCATTGTTATGGTCTTTGAAGCGACCCCGCCGGGGATCGAACCTCACACGACCTCACACAGCCGAGACGGTACACAACTGAATGAGATATTTTAAAACGAGGTTGACTCAACAAAGCAAACATAAGTAGGCAACATGTTGAGGGTTTGGTGTGAAACGGTTGTAACTAAAATCGGTATTTTTTTTACCAAGGTTAATCACCTCGCCATAAAGTCAATCATTTTTTCTTGGTAAACAATGGAAATTTAGGTGACCATTGCTCGTTCTGAGCAATGGCACCTAAATTTGCATTGTTTACAAAGGGGTCAAAATTGCCCCTAAAATAGGGTTTTTAAAACAAAATAGGTTTTTAGTTACATCCGCTCGATTTGTTCCGCGAAAGAAAATTGCTACATAACAGCTAATAGAACAGGCGTCTGAGTTTTCGTTTGAGAACATTTGGGGAACAAATCGTATTATTATAAATAGCCTTCCTATATGGCATTATTAAAATAGACAAGGTGGTGTGAGAGTTTATACCCATGCTCGATTCGGTCCAGAATGTGTGCTCTGAGAACAACGAAACTGACCTATTCTCGTATTTGTCATCTTTATAATGGTATATGAAGCCTGCTGGTTTAGAATATGACATAATACTATTATAAGAAATGGGTTTCACAAATATAAACTCAGAAGCCTGTGCTAATAGTGTGAATACAATCTTGAATGGAACACTCAAAGTTATATATACAGTTCAGAACCTATAAAAAGACAGTGGCATTATTAATTGTACAAGACACAATATGCTGTAGCCCCATTCACACTGTCCCGGTTCTGCTACCGGTATCTCCAGGTATACCGGGATGATCCTGCCGAAAAACCAATTGCATTCTCATATTTCCGTTGTTGTCCCGGAATGCTTCCTTCCGTTATTGTCCCGGAGTGCCTCCTCCCGGTGTAGAAGCCGGATGTCCCCGTTTGATCCCGGATTACATCTGTTAGTTTCGGGTTTGGAACGGTTCATTTTCGGTGTCGCTCGGGCGTGTCCATCCCGTTATAACCTGGTGTGACCAAGTGCGTGTCCCTGTGGCCGCCGGTCAAACCCGATATAGACCCAGATTAGCGCCGGTGGTGCCACTGTGGCCCCCGTTGGTCTACCGTGCATGGAGTAGTCCCGACCACCCCAAGATTACCACTTTCACTGAAGTGCCAGGGTAGTGCCCGTTCCTGCAGCAGCGTATCCGGCATTGTGCCGGTCATTTCCGGATCACACCGGTTCTGGATATTTATCCCGGTGTCTCCCGGTTGTATAAAATATTGTAAAACATCCGTAGCGGTCTGGCGGCTCGTGTCGGAACAACAGGATGCATTACGGTACCGCCGCGGTTGTCTTCCCGGTTATATAAGGTTTTTCCCGGACCATCATCGGGGACGTACCGCGGGGCCAATCCGGGACAGTGAGTATGTGGCTTTAGCGAAGTGATTAATTAATATATAGTGGAGCATCCTCCCAAGTTCATGACGTCATTATTCTCAACATTTGCTTGTACGACCATGTACTAGCAGTCATCTTAGAAGTCTTGAAATATGTTCTGCAGTCTAAATATTCACTTAGTGCTCAGCAGCATATTTATTTGAATGTTTTTATGCTCATGAACTTCGGGAACCCGAACATATTAGTATTGATATTGAAAAAGGTGGAGGGTTATATACAATGATCATGCAAAAATATTTAACACTAAATAATGAAAATGAAAAGATGTTAAACTATGTCTAGATCTATTATCACATAAAGACGCTTTCTGACGCCTCTGCTGCAGACTTTTGAAATGATTGTGGCCAAAGGAGAATTTCCTCATAATGAGCAATTTCTCCATTTGCCACAATGATATTTCTTCACTATTCAATAATCATACTACCATTTATTGAGATGTTCTATATTTTGGACTTGATCATATAAAGTCGTCTGCTGTAGATATGGTGCATGTGAGAAAGGGTTAAAAGTTCGCACTTAATTCGTTATTGTCAGAGGTTTCATACCAGATCATTTCAACATATTGCACCGTAAACGATGCCTAACCGGAATATATTTGTTTAAAAAAAACCTAGATATAAACTATTTAAAAAAATCTAGGTTGCATTTAGTTTAGAGACACACTCAAATTGTTTGTAATTATTAAAGGGGATGGCCGTATCTAAGTTTAGAGAACTTGTGGTCAGACCAATTTGCTTATGCCATGTATATTTGTAAATCTGAATTATAAATACTATTTGGACGGAAGGTGATGATACAATTTTAGAAAGTTCCTGGATCAAATAACAACCTTACTTACCGTTATTCTTTAATACTTGAAAGCATATTTCATCATTTTTGTTTCCCTTATAGTTTGTAAAACATGAATGTTGGAATGACTCAGTTGACAGAAATAGTTACATTGCTGCCTACCAATTCTTGTTAAAAAAAGAAAAAAATGGCCTTTTTATAAGGAAAACAAAAATGATGAAATATGCTTTTAAGTATTAAGGAATAACTTAGCGGTAAGTAAGAATGATGGAATTTGATTCAGTATTACTTAGCGCTATAAGTGTCGTTGGTGGAATTGGAGCCTAATGTCAAATCAACAACACCTCCTTTTGCCTTGATTTTACGAAAGAAGGTTGATTATACAAAATTTAAAACCGTCCGCATCGAATCTTTCTGAACACCCTCGTACACAAAATGTCTTCTGACTGCGTTCGGGAAATATTTCCTCATGCGTTAAGAAAGTAAAGCACAACTGATAGTGGTGCGTAAAAGGGTCGATATACTTCTTGCGGTAATCCAAAAGCGTTTGGGAAAAAATCTCCAAACATTGGGAAAACTTCCCACAGCGTCGGGAAATTCCTTTCCTGTGCGTTGTGAAAGTGTAGCTGATAGTGTTACAAAAACATTATATTTTAAATTCTACGATGAATGAGAGTTAAACAAATTACTACCTAAGGAATTATCTTTTTTTAAACATGATACGTACAGATAATAACTCAAAATGATATGACAAAAAAAGCAAAATGACGTCCGCGATATAGTGACTTAAATAGTTCATAAATGAAATGAATAAAAAAGCTAAATTACTTACACTTCATTGGTCTGTCTCCTGATTATTTCTAGCGATTTAAATCTTTCATAAATGAAATGACAAACAAAGATCAATGCCTTTCACGTTACAATTACTTTATGTTATTGCTGTATCTGTCAAGCGCTTATTTTTAGCACAAACATAATTCTAGAAATGATTAACATAGACAATAAAACATAAACGAATTAAAGACTTGTGTTCAAGCTTGGTCTGTCTCGTGCATGTTTTTAGCGACCGAAAGCTTTCATTAATAAAAGGACAATCAACGATAAATGACTTACGCGATATAGTGACTTAAATAGTTCATTAATGAAATGAAAAACTAATATAAATTACTTACACGTCATTGGTCTGTCTCCTCCTTATTTCTAGCGCGACTTAAATCATTCATAAATGAAATGACAAACAAAAGATAAATGCCTTTCACGAGATAATTACTAACGTTGTTGCTTTGTTTGTCTTCCGCATATTGTTAGCAACTTAAATAAGTCATTGTTTAGTGTTGTATACCGCTTACAACAATGTTTCAGTTATATCACGGCTTTTTTATGGGTAAGTAACCAGTACTACTGGTCGATTTACCTGATACTAGCTAGTCAGTCGTAGTGCTAACCCGGCAACCCCTGAGCGCAAGGGAGGGCAATCATTACTACCAATGTTTAGGTCTTTGGTATGACCCGAGGCGGACCCTTTACAACAACACCACCGAGGCGGTCGAGAATTGATTAACAGAGATAAATAAAGAATTGTGTTGTCTCGGGCATCTTTTAAACGACCGAAATCATTCATGAATTAAAGGACAAACACAGATAAATGACTTACATGAGATGATCACTTGTGTCGTAGCTTGGTCCGTTTCGTACCTATTTTTAGCGATACAGAAATATGTTCCAGCGTTTATAGCCTGTGCTACTGGTATTATTATACTACTGGTCCCGGGTTTTGTCATCGTACCATTTACTGAAGCAAAAAGGTTAACATCATAGTAAAACTATGTTTCATTTAAACAACAGTGCCCGACACTATACAACTCTTTAACCCTTTCCCTCATACGACAATTCTGCAGCAGACGACTTTGAACATATTTTGTCAAAACATAGAAAATCTCCATAATTGAATGGATAACCTATGACTAAAAGTGGAAAACATTGTGGCAAAAGGAGAAATTGCACGTTCTGTTTTGTCACTATGTTTTCAAAAAGCTGTCTGCTGCAGAGGCGTCAGAAAGCGTCTATATGAGGGAAAGGCTTAAACGTTCATCATGCTCAGAAATGAACTCCATGTTTCATATAAGACACTCTGATTGGTCGATTTCGAGAATGAATTTGCGTCCGCCCAATTAGATACTTGAGAACAAATTCTGACGACTACAGGTTAACAGTTTAACATATTAGTGCCTGGTAGCGAGGTCCTGTCATTGTTTCGTGTATGCAGGGACGTAGATAAGAGGGATAAGCGACTAAATTGAATACTAAAATATCACCCGTATCAACATTTGTAGCAAGTCAAACTCAAAAACTATTCAAGAAATGAAAATAAAAAAAATATTTTCTGGCGTCAGAAAGCGTCTATATGAGGGAAAGGCTTAAACGTTCATCATGCTCAGAAATGAACTCCATGTTTCATATAAGACACTCTGATTGGTCGATTTCGAGAATGAATTTGCGTCCGCCCAATTAGATACTTGAGAACAAATTCTGACGACTACAGGTTAACAGTTTAACACATTAGTGCCTGGTAGCGAGGCCCTGTCATTGTTTCGTGTATGCAGGGACGTAGATAAGAGGGATAAGCGACTAAATTGAATACTAAAATATCACCCTATCAACATTTGTAGCAAGTCAAACTCAAAAACTATTCAAGAAATGAAAATAAAAAAAATATTTTCTGGAAGTTTAAACATTCTTCTATTGCAGTAGATAAACGTATTTCAATATACTTCAGATTTTGATAATATGTTATCCTTATGAAAAATGTCAGTCTATTAATTTTTGGAAAAAAATAAAATAATACAGAAATCCCAATATCTGTGTCTTTTAAACCAGTCATTTTTTTCAAAATACAAAGAAATTCCAGTTGTTCATTGTATTTCTAACTGTAGTTGAAATCTTAAGCTTTCAGAATATGTATGTTTTGTCTATGTGCCAAATGTGACTTCAAAGTTTTATTTGCTACAAAATTTGAAAAAATTATTTCTATGGGTGATATTTTAACCAGATAACAGGTGTACATGTGGAGTTGCCTATCCCTCTTATTTACGTCCCTGGTTTATGGAAGCCAAACAAACTTCATATTTAATTAACAAATAATTGCACAATAGGTTTTCCGGGTCTTGGGATTGTTTCAATAATTTAACTCTTTCAGCGCCAAAGGCAATTTTGAGCTTTTTGCAAACAATACAGATTCAGCTCGTAACGAGCTGTCTCACCTGAATTCTGCATTGTTTGGCTGTGAGTTATAAAAATATTTCAAAAATCCTATAACATGAAAATAGAGTCGTCCGAGTTTGAACATGGAAGAGTCTACTTTAAAAAATTCGGCGCTGAAAGGGTTAAGCAGAAACCGTTAAATATTAAAGTCAAAAAACATAAACTCACAAAGTCATAGTCAAGAACTGGCTCACTTAGGAAATCAATACGTTTTGATCATCAGTGAATATATATAAAGTATGAATACCTACCCGTCTCGATTTTCGAGTCAGGTCTCGTGTGGGTCCACGTGATCGAGGGCATGGGATCGCCGGTGACGTCACAATCTATTCTAATACTGTCGCCATCGTTGATACGAATTACTGACTGTGACGTCGTTGTTATGACGGGTTCTAAGAAAAAGAAATTCAAGAGATTTTTAAGAATGTTGAATTGTACTATGAGGAATGGGAGACATCGGTCAGTTATCTCCCTTTAATACTCTCTACATCTAGCTAGGTCATATCATTTGGTTTCCTCTGTTTTTATCATTGTTTTTTTTTTGCACTGGATGGTGCACTTATAACTGCATTTTCTTGGCCAACTGTTATTAGATTGAAACAGTAATTCCACATTTGTTTTCTTTAAACACTGCTACGTAAATTTTCTCTTTTAAATCATCACTTTAATTAACACATTTAGGATTAATGTGTACAGAGTAATTGCAATATCTCATTGCGAAATAGCGATAAAGACAAAGAATTCCAACTAAAAGGACCTACCAACTATTTGGTCTTCCTTGGTCTTTATCTGACAAGGGCGATAATATAATTATCACTAATGTCCCTCAACTGTTTGGTGTTTTACGCCGCTTTCAATAATTGTTCAATTATAACACGGCGTTTCCTGGGTAAGGTACCAGTACTTATGGTCAATTTACCCTGGCACCAGCCAATTCGCAGTCGTAATGCTAACACCGCAACCCTGAGCGCCAAGGAGGGCAGCCATTAATACCATTTTTAAAGCATTTGTTATGACCTGACCGGGGATCGAATCCGCGACCTCCCGCACCCGAGGCGGACGATCTACCACTACACCACCGAGGCGGTTACTATGAGGAATCCGCCTGGGAGTTTGAGCTGGGCGTCCTGGCTTCGATCCTCCGTCATGGTATAGTGGCATTGAACAAGTCATATTTCGTAGCCTAGTACTGGTTTGTTTACCAAGGGATCATGATAAAGTGTCATTGAACAAGTCATATTTCGTAGACTAGTACTGGTTTGTTTACCAAGGGATCACGATTAAGTGTCATTGAACAAGTCATATTTCGTAGCCTAGTACTGGTTTGTTTACCCAGGGATTATGATTAAGTGTCATTGAACAAGTCATATTTCGTAGCCTAGTACTGGTTTGTTTACCAAGGGATCATGATAAAGTGCCCATGGACAAGTCATATTTCGTAGCCTAGTACTGGTTTGTTTACCAAGGAAGCACGATAAAGTGCGCATGGACAAGTCATATTTCGTAGCCTAGTACTGGTTTGTTTACCAAGGAAGCACGATAAAGTGCGCATGGACAAGTCATATTTCGTAGCCTAGTACTGCTTTGTTTACCAAGGGATCATGATAAAGTGCCCATGGACAAGTCATATTTCGTAGCCTAGTACTGGTTTGTTTACCAAGGGATCATGATAAAGTGCGCATGGACAAGTCATATTTCGTAGCCTAGTACTGGTTTGTTTACCAAGGGATCATGCTAAAGTGCCCATGGACAAGTCATATTTCGTAGTCTAGTACTGGTTTGTTTACCAAGGGATCATGATAAAGTGCCCATGGACAAGTCATATTTCGTAGCCTAGTACTGCTTTGTTTACCAAGGGATCATGATAAAGTGCCCATGGACAAGTCATATTTCGTAGCCTAGTACTGGTTTGTTTACCAAGGGATCATGATAAAGTGCCCATGGACAAGTCATATTTCGTAGCCTAGTACTGGTTTGTTTACCAAGGGATCATGATAAAGTGCCCATGGACAAGTCATATTTCGTAGCCTAGTACTGGTTTGTTTACCAAGGGATCACGATAAAGTGCCCATGGTCAAGTCATATTTCGTAGCCTAGTACTGGTTTGTTTACCAAGGGATCATGATAAAGTGCCCATGGACAAGTCATATTTCGTAGCCTAGTACTGGATTGTTTACCAAGGGAGCATGATAAAGTGCCCATGGACAAGTCATATTTCGTAGCCTAGTACTGGATTGTTTACCAAGGGAGCATGATAAAGTGCCCATGGACAAGTCATATTTCGTAGCCTAGTACTGCTTTGTTTACCCAGGGATCATGAATAAGTGAGATGTCGCCGTGATTTAACTGAAAAAATGTTGAAAACGGCTTTAAATCCCAAATAAAAAATTAAATGTACTACACTCAGTATGTTCATGTATTGTGTGTATAGGTATATATTTATCCATTACAAAAACGTAATACTCGTATGTGTATTATATCAAATATATTCTTAGCAAAAAAACATAAAGAACATTTGTATACCCTCAACGAGCTACTGGGTGGTTATATTTAAAGGGAAATATGTCTACATGTTAGCGTAATCTCATGTTGAATTTCAATCTGTCCTGTTAAACAAACTATTGACGAAATAAGCCATACAGAATGCAATAATTCATTACTTAGAATAAGCAGGATAAGGATTAATATCACATACCTGTGACGACCAGCTGGATGGTCTTCTCTGATGTTCCGAACACATTACTCAGTGTACATTTGTAAGTCCCGCTGTAATACAAGAAATATACTCTCAATCGGGTGTCTAACTATTTCATGTAACAAGCGTTTTGTGATATTGTGATGAAAATAGCACGAATCATTCATCACGAACAATTTAACGTCGTACTTCGTCTTCAGACTCGCTGCTCGTTTCAGATCGTTTTACTGACTCAAACGGGTATGGTCTGATCCCTAAAGGTGCTAGACAGTTGCCTAGGTCATCTATCTCACTGTAAATAGCTGACTCATCGCTGTTTTCTTCGAAAGAAGACGACGAACAGTATAATTCTTCATCTTAAGCTCCGTAATGTGACTAATCCGCCATTATTGAAATCGAAACCTTTTCTCATTACAACGTCTTCACGGTAAACCGGAAGACAAGTTTCAGGAGAGACAGCTCGTCACGAGCTGACCAACTTTGATATGCCATTGGCGCTGAAAGAGTTAGATCCATAGAGTAACGTGACAGACAATCCAACTTGTTATGTAACATTATATTTATTTATAGCTGTCGTCTTTAATTTATAAAAAAGAATCATCTCAGTTTGCCTCCATTTATTCAAATATATTTGTTAAATTTATTTAATCCTTATTCTTGTTTAACATTATGGAATGCATACTTGACATGCTTTACTGACCAGTTTCTGTAAAAAACAATCTTATTGCCATCTTCATCATCATCATCATCATCATCATCATCATCATCAGTATCATCATCATCATCATCATCAACATCATCAGTTTTATATGTATCACTATCACCAACGGCAGCATCATATTCATACTTATTATTATTCAATTCAATTCAAATCGTGTATTATTGACGCCGCGTGGGAGCGCGGCGTCAGTATGGGATAGGTTTTAATTTTGTACCATGGGGTGACGTAATCGAAAAGGGAGAAACCAATGTTATTATTGTTAAAAAAAACTCTGTTGTTTGATTGAAACAAACAACCTTTATGAATCAATAAATTGTATTAACTGATTTAAGAAACAACAAGATACAAAATACGTTTGTCTTCTACCGTTATTACAAAACTTTATACACATTTAATTTGTATTTAATAACTTTTCCCCAACTGTCTAGGCTACGCTGTTTTTGATTGTTTGGTTTACGGCCCTGACCCAATTCATCAAAGCTCAGAGAAAAAGTTCACTTTTCCCAAACTTTCTAGGCTACGCGTTTTTAATTGTTTAGTTTACGGGCCCAAAATTCGCCGGATGTTTTTGCCTATTTATAAAAGTGTGTGAAGTTGGCAGAGCATTAGACGTTAGACATTAGACATTCAAAAAAAATATTCGAATGTCTAATTAGACGTTAGACATTCGATTAGACATTCGCTAATTTTGATTATCGAATGTCTAATTAGACATTAGACATTCAATTAGACATTCAGAAAAATCGCAAATGTTAAATATCGAATGTCTAATTCGACATTAGACATTCAATTAGACATTCGCAAATTACAAGATCTATAACCCAAATTCGTCGGAGGTCATTGTACATTCAAAAAACGAATGTCTAATTGGTCAGTTAGACATTAAACATTCGATTAGACATTCGCAAATTAAGGGATTTAGGTACCAAATTCGTCGGAGGTCATTGTACATGCAAAAAACGAATGTCTAATTGGTCAATTAGACATTAGACATTCGATTAGACATTCGCAAATTACAAGATATATAACCCAAATTCGTTGGAGGTCATTGCACATTAAAAAAACGAATGTCTAATTGGTCAGTTAGACATTAGACATTCGATTAGACATTCGCAAATTAAGAGATTTAGGTACCAAATTCGTCAGAGATCAATGTACATTAAAAAAACGAATGTCTAATTGGTCAGTTAGACATTAGACATTCGATTAGACATTCGCAAATTACAAGATCTATAACCCAAATTCGTCGGAGGTCATTGCACATTAAAAAAACGAATGTCTAATTGGTCAGTTAGACATTAGACATTCGATTAGACATTCGCAAATTAAGGGATTTAGGTACCAAATTCCTCGGAGGTCATTATACATGCAAAAAACGAATGTCTAATTGATCAGTTAGACATTAGACATTCGATTAGACATTCGCAAATTAAGGGATTTAGGTACCAAATTCGTCGGAGGTCATTATACATGCAAAAAACGAATGTCTAATTGATCAGTTAGACATTAGACATTGGATTAGACATTCGCAAATTAAGAGATTTAGGTACCAAATTCATCAGAGATCAATGTACATTAAAAAAACGAATGTCTAATTGGTCAATTAGACATTAGACATTCGATTAGACATTCGCAAATTAAGAGATTTATGTACCAAATTCATCAGAGATCAATGTACATTAAAAAAACGAATGTCTAATTGATCAGTTAGACATTAGACATTCGATTAGACATTCGCAAATTAAGAGGTTTAGGTACGAAATTTGTCTGAGGTCATTGTACACGCAAATTTTTTTCTTTTATTTTTTTTTCTTCTCGATATCTCGAACTTACCAATAACTTTTCGATATCTTTAAAAAAAAAAATCTCGATATCTCGAACTTTATCGGAAAGTTCGAGATATCGACAAGTACGAGATATCGACAAGTTCGAGATACCGAAAATTTCGAGATATTGGAAAGTTCGAGATATCGAAAACAATATGAAAAAAAATTGGTAAGTTCGAGATATCGGAAAGTTCGACATATCGAAAAAAAAATATAATTTTCTTTTTCGAAAAGTTCGAGATATCGGAAAGTTCGAGATATCGAAAAAAAAAAAAAAAAAAAAAAAAAAAATTCAATATGTTCGAACATTTCGATTTCTCGATTATTTTTTTTGATATTTTTCTTTTCTCGTTATCTCAGAAATTTGCGATATCGTATTTTTTGTTTATATACTTCCGTTTTTAACTCAACTGGCTGAAAGCCAGTCGAGCTTATGTCATGGGGAATCGTCCGTCCTGCGTTCGTGCGTGCGTGAGTGCGTCCGTGCGTGAGTGCGTACTTACGAGAGTAATCTTGTTGGATAGTGTTTTTTCGTAAACCCCAGCCACCACCCTTATACGACACTTTGATAAGTGTTTTTTTTTATACAATTGTGTTATGGGTATCTAATTAACATATTATTGCTATTTATTCCGTAAAGGGGGGATAATTACGGAATAAACCATGTGCTTGTTGGGTATACCCAACAAGAGAACATCAAAGGAAAACACCCAACAAACGCCTTTTGGACGTACGTGCGTGCATGCGTGCGTCCGTCCGTCCGTAAACGTTTTGCTTCAAACTGTTTCTCCTACCTAACCACTGGACCAATTATGATGAAACTTCATAGGAAGTATCCTCTCAATGATCTCTCCTTAGTTCCTCAAACTGTTTGGGATCCATGCAAAATTCTGGTTTCCGAAAAAAAAAAACAATGAAGACTTAAAAAATCTTCTTCTCCTCCGTAGGTATCAGGCCGATTTTCAAATAATTGTGTAGTAGTGAAGACTTAAAAAATCTTCTTCTCCTCCGTAGGTATCAGGCCGATTTTCAAATAATTGTGTAGAAATGTTGCTTGGGTGACCTTCTTTTAGATTGTTTCGAGCCAAGTTGATTGGTCGAAAACTATGGCCGCCAGAGGGCAGAGCTATTTTTGCCTTATAATATGGTTATAGTGAAAACTTAAAAAATCTTTTATATATATATATATGACCCTCTATCAGATTCCTTCAAGCCATGTTGATTGGTAAAAAACATGGCAACCAGGGCGCGGGGCTGTTTGAAGATTTAATTGGCAGTGGAGCGATACTGGCCCTCTTGGGCCTCTTGTTGTTATCATACTTCTGATAAACACGAAGGAGAATATACTTCACCCTCTCCTTCCAAAGCTTGTGTCACACTTAATTTATAACTAGAGACATTACATGTTAATATTTAAGCACCTATGTGATGTTTTTTTTATCTAATTGATCTAGTTAGAGCAGATTTGAAACCATGTATTGGTAACAAATTAAGAAACTTCATGTTGTATGGTAACCTTTTATTATAGGCTATGGTAGCCAGGTGAGTAATATAGGCACATCTTGGCCTTTTTGGTTATGATAAAGGGACATTTGGCCTTCTTGTTCGAAATATTTACATCCTGTCTGTTTTCACACGTTATTTAAATGTACTGAACTACATCTGCTTCCTTTAAGTCATGCTTCAAAATCATGCGCGGCGTCCTTTGATGCTCTGCATCAAAATTCGTCTTGTTAGTATTGTAATTTTATTATTATTATTTTTACTATTATTATTATCATTATTATTATTATTGATATTATTATTATTATATTCATCATCATAATCATTTTATTATATATTTTATTAAATTTTGAATTACTACTATTATGTTTATTATAATGATTACCTGTCCGTGATCCGTACGTTGTTTATCTCGAAACCACCGTTAGTTGCTGTACCTCTTGGATTTTGATTGGGCGAGAAGCTGGCACTGGGCGTGGGATAACCGTTTGATTGACAGGGCAGCAAAGCGTTCTGTCCTACGTATGCCGTCACTACTTCAGTGCTGTTTCCCGTGTATTGTGGTTTAGCTGATGATAAACATTTTATTACATTGAGAATTTAAGTCGTTTTTAACATTATTTGTTTCATATCATGACGACAGTTTAATTATTCATGATCCCTGGGTAAACAAAACCAGTACTAGGCTAGGAAATAGTATCAAAGTGCGCTGCACCATGACCGCCGCGACTGAGTATTGAACCCAGGACGCCCGGTTCGAATTCACCGACGTTAACCACTCGACCACGACTACTTCCTACACACGCAAATTATACATATGCGTCGTGCCACACACTAATCCGGAAGATAAACATTCGACAGTTTAAAATACGGACGATCATTGCGATCTCGCTCCATTGATGTGTTGTCGTATTGTGCCGACACATTCGTCTCAAGATGCTTATAGGAGTAAGTTGTGAACAAAAAAGATCCCAATCAGACTGCGCCATACAGGCTAGTGTAGATTTCTGCCGATCACAAGGTTCCAAAGTTGTTTTTGTGTTTAACGTGGCTTAAATTGTTTTTATCTTCTTTAGTCAGGCTACAACCAGACGAAAGCTATATTTGCTGAAAGGTCACCACAGATAAACACATGCAAGAAATGTCGGTGGTTTATACATGTCCGTAAACTATTCTTGATACTTCTTTAAAACAGAACCCCACGAACATTAAATGAATGTAGTTTTATGTTTCGTTGACAACTTAGGTCATATGTAATGTGCTTAAATGCAATTTCAATTAAAGTAGAGCCAATATTGAAATATACAATGAAAAGGTTATTGCATCTGTTTACCAATATAAAATGTTGGACTGGTTTTTTGGAAGCGGTTCTACTATAAGACATAACGTAAGGTCTTGAAAGGACAACTTCTTATACTGACAAATAAAGATTGAGTAACAACCTGTGATTGTTTTTATTTAAACACACACGTAGCGGTCAGGGCCGCCTCGATGGTGTAGTGGTAGAGCGTCCGCCTTGAGTGCGGGAAGTCGCGAGTCCGACCCCTTTCGGTTCATACCGAATGGTAGTCATGGCTATCAGGATGGTTGTGCCTGCATAATGGATCTGTAGTACTAGTAACCTAACCAGGGTTATACCAAAGACTTTACAAATGGTAGTAATGTCTGCCCTCCTTGGCGCTCAGGGTTGCGTGGTTAGAATTTCGACCGACTTGCTGGTGTCAGGGAAAATGGACCAATTGTTTCCAGAAAACGCCGTGATATATCTAAACAATTGTTGAAAGCGGCGTAAAACGCTGAAGATCATACCAAAGACTTTACAAATGGTAGTAATGTCTGCCCTCCTTGGCGCTCAGGGTTGCGTGGTTAGAATTTCGACTGACTGGCTGGTGTCAGGGAAACGCCGTGATATATATAAACAATTGTTGAAAGCGGCGTAAAACGCTGAACAAGGTAACCTTATCAGGAAACTCCCGAGATATCATTGAAACAGTATTGAAAGCGGCGCAAACAAACACATATTAAACCACAGGCGTCCGAATTTCTATTACAGCAAAAAATGCGGAAAATCTCACAATACCTCGTTAAAATACACAAAAAGTCTCTCTATATTGTCTATACGCTTTGATAAAAATGATATAAATAAATGATTATTATTACACTATATGGACGTATAGAAGGGCTATTTATAGTAACACGTGTGGGATTCCCCAAATTACCATTACGATCATTTTTATCAAAGCGTATAGACAATATAGAGAGTCTTTTGAGTATTTTAACTTGGTATTGTGTGATCTTTCGCATTTTTTTGCTGTAATAGAAATTCGGACGCCTGTGATTAAACTCAAAATTAAAGGTCAGGACCGGGGCAGTTTTTTTAAAGATATTAAACATAAGGTTAAATGTCAGGACCGGGTCAGTTTTGTCAGGTAATACCTACACAAGGTCGAACAGCATTGTTGATTGAATGGTAAGGGTCTTCCTTCGTCTCCCTTCTGTCCCCTGACACCATTTAATCCGTTACCTCCCCGCTCTCCTTTCTGTCCTGTTTGGGTGGAAATACATTAAATGGGTGGATATTATTAATTAACGCAATTAATTAGACTAGGCTAGATCCAACTAATCAATAAATAAGAACAAGAAATATCTGTAAAAAAGATAAACGGCGATAATAATCAAAACAATCAGTAATTTTAATGAATGATAACATTTGCGCAATAATCTATGTGTTTACCAAAGGCTAATCGGCCATCTCCATCCAGCTTCAGTTTCTATAAATAGATTATCAAGGCCGAGAATACTCCACATGACTGGAGATTACGCGAGGCTCCCAAGAGGTGTATGAGTTTTAATTGACGATAAACAACTGAAAACTGATCATGTTTCAAAAATAATTTATATTTTGCTCTTAAATAATTAATATTTTGCTCTTAAATATTTGTCTCATACGTATTCACTGATTTTGTTCACTGAAATTTATTTCTTAAGGAAAATAATTAAAAGTTAGTATGCAGAACATTTCATTTTAAAACGTTAAGTACCTCTCGTAGGATCGCCAACTTTACTATGAACCCATCAAATCGTTTCATTACTTTATTTCTTCGACATTATGCATGAAATACAACATTTGATTGGTCTACAATCTAGATCATTTGTTTAACATCTAGGTTAAAACTGAGGTTAAACAGCTATCGCCGAAATAAACAAACCGAAACAATTGTCATATACGCTACCACATATTGTTACTGAAATAATAAAAACGGCAAACTCATTTCTGATTCCTTAATATCCATATCCAGGTTAAAGACTTAACGCAGATAATCTTATTAAATTTCGAACAGAGGTTCTTTGAAATATAAGAAGGGCAAATATGGAATACAAATTATGGACAACCTTTCTCTTTTAAATTAGGTCTATATATAGAACATCACTAGTTGATAGTTTTGTAACAAATATACTTGACCCAAATTTTAAGAGGTTACACATATCAAGTTGCATATGTCCGCTGTAAAATATATCAACAAATATTGTTTATTTACTAATTTCAAGTACTATGTAAGCGCTAGTGATACATTTTTATTTCATGTCAGAAGTGCTTATTTACAATAGCACGCCGGGTACCTGACTACATTGTTTGTTCATGCCAGAAGTATTAATTTACTATTGTAAGCCGGGTAACAACTAGATTGTTTGTTCATGTATGAAGTACTAATTTACTATAATAAGCCGGGTACCTGACTAAACTGTTGGTGCATGCCAGTAGAACTAATTTAGTATAGCATGCCGGGTAACAAACTACATTGTTGGGTAATGCCACGAGTACTAAATAACTATAGTAATTCGGGTACCAGACTACATTGTTGGTTCATACCAGAAATACCTTTTTACTATAGTAAGACGGGTACCAGACTACATTTGTGGTTCATGCCAGAAGTACTTATGTATTTTAGTAAGACGGGTACCAACAACATTGTTGATTGATTCCAGAAATACTAATTTACTTTAGTAAGACGGGTACCAGACTACATTGTTGGTTCATGCCAGAAGTACTAATTTACTATAGTAAGCCGGGTCCCAGAAATACAAATGCTTAGCGGGTATCCACTCACCAATGCTTCCTTTATCGCCCATATCTCCTTTAAATCCCGGCACCCCGGGAACTCCAAAATTCCCCTGTTCACCTTTCGGTCCCGGTGGCCCGGAAGATCCCGAGTCTCCTTTTAATCCAAGTGATCCGGAATCCCCCTTTTGTCCTGAATCAAAGAAATATTCATCTATATCGAGGGCTTGGCGTGAAACAGTTGTAACTTAAATCCTATTTTGAAAACCCTGGTTTAAGGGCAATTTTGACCCTTTTGTAAACAATGGAAATTTAGGTGCCATTGCTCAGAACGAGCAATGGCACCTAAATTTCCATTGTTTACCAAGAAAAATGATTTAACGCTTAAGAAGACTTTATGGCGAAGTGATTAATCTTGGTATATAATTACCAATTTTAATTACAACCGTTTCACGCCAAGCCCTCGATATAAGCTTATAACGTTATTATTGCATCTATATGGGAAAATATCGTGTTTGACAATACAATACAATACAATAGTTTATTTGCGTAATTAGGCCTCCGGCCCACCCTAAATACATATGATATTACATTCAACTTACAATGTAGCAATGACGAGTTCCTTCGACTGAGTTGCCCGAGCTTTCATCGAAGGAACGAATCCCGACACCATAGTTGCCCATAATCATCATGCAACAACCTTTTTATTGTATAATTTGGTATTGGCTATTTAAAATGTTTCGTTTTGTGTGTTAAATTGGTTATTTAACGATGAGATATTAACTGAAAAACTGTTGAAGACGTCGCAAACATCATTTGCACAAACATTTATGCAATGCTTATTTTAAATAGGACTGGATTTGGTATTATGCGCATTAATATATTCCCGTTTGTATAGGTCAAATTACGCTAAATACATCCGCTGACTTGCTGATCTACTTTAGTACTATAGTCCCTAAAAAAACTTTTGTTTGAGTAGAAATGAGTGTATTCCATCACCAGAATGTATTGAATATATGATATTGAGTTTAAATGCATTGTGAATGTGTATAGAATGCACTGGAAATGATTGATTTGATCACTTTTAGTATTTTGACTTTGTTTGAAAGTGAAAGTAGAGAATGCTAAACACCGGCTTTGTCCTTGCCCGATTTAGTCCAAAATGAAGGTTACCATTTTCGCCTGGTAAGTTCTTTCTTGCATAATGCATGACCCCACATTTTCTTTGGATTGTTCTAAAGCTAGGAGGTAACTCTTTTCAATGATATATGGTGTTCTACATGAGAAACGCTTAGCAAGTATGACAATTGAGGACTGAAACTGGTCAATTTACATGGAATCAAAGAAGGATTTTTGTTGGTGTATTGTAACCTATAGGGAAAAGCAGCCAGATGCTTGGGAAGTTTGTTGTGTGGAGTACTGGGTTGAGAAAACCAGGAAATGCATGAGTAGGTGAACTGGCCGCCGTGATATAACTGAGAAATTGTTAAAAACGGCGTTAAAAAACCCCAATCAATCAATCAATGTAACCTATAGGAATAATTTGACGAGCAAGAGTTGTATGTGTGAGAAATAAAAAAGGATTTCTTCACGAAATAAGGGATAGCACTTCTGTATGATGTGGTATTGTGCAATATAGAAATTATCTCCCTTTTTGGTTACCGAATTGATGTTTTCCTATAATATCGTATCAATTGTATTTGCTACAATGCAGCATATTTGATATGTATATAGAAAGGTGTTATAGATAAAGGTATTTTACCCACGGTTTAAGTTCAAGTCTAAACGAAATGCCACCGCCTTACATTTACATAGCTCAGTCGGTAACCCCAGGGGTTGTGAGTTCGAATCCCGGCTCGGCCAACTTTCTTTCCGACGTTTGACAAAAGTCATTGCGATATGCATCATTCGTCTTCCATCAATGGGCTAAGTCTATGTGGAAAAGCAGCCAGTTGTTTGGGAAGATTGTTATGTGGAGTGACAGAAACACATGAGTAGGTGAACTGGCCGCCGTGATATGACTGAGAAATTGTTAAAAACGACGTTAAACCCCAATCAATCAATCCTATCGAACATCGACATGAATACTAATTGTGAGATAAATGATAAATGTGAATTAAATTAAACATAGGTTGCTTTTTTAAATGTTTTAAGCATAACCTTGGTGATGTAGTGGTAGAGCGTCTGGCGCGGATGCGGGAGGTCGCCGATTCGATCCTCGGCTGGGTCAAACCACTTACTTCTTTAAAAATGGTAGTAATGGCTGTCTTCATTGACGCTAAGGGTTGCGGGTAAGTTTAGCGACTGACTGGCTAGTGTCAGGATAAATGGACTAGCAACACTGGTAACCTACCCAGCAAACGCCGGGATATAACTGAACAATTGTTGAAATTGGCGTAAAACATCTAACAATCAATCAATCTAATTGTTTTAAGTGTTTAAAACCATGACAACATTGTTTAATGTCAAAAATTAAAGCATACACTATATACAGTTTAACGAATCGTTATCGAATAGAAGAGTATTGCACTCGTTCCTTCGGGTGGAGTTGTGCTTGTTTTGTCAATGTGGACGAGGGTTGTCGTTGAAGCGTTTGTTAGTTCGAAATACAGATCGGCATGCGTACTGTCCGACGTCGGACAAACGTCAATGCGACAAGTGTTATCGTCTACCACCAATTGGCCTAAAAGTCTACGTTTAAAAGAAGCCAGTTGCTTGGAACGACTGTTATGTGGAGTACTAGTGTTAGAAAAGCCAGGGAACACACGAGGTATGTGCACTGGCCGTCGTGATATGACTGAACCATTGTTGAAACGACGATAACCCCCAATCAATCTATCAATCAATCAATCAAATAATCGATCAATCAAGCCAATACAATACTCACCAGGCAGACAAATCTTGGACGAATTACCACAATACTGTTCTAGTACTTTCACCTTAAAAACAAAACACAATACTGTTCTAGTACTTTCACCTTAAAAACAAAACACATTACTGTTCTAGTACTTTCACCTTAAAAACAAAACACAATACTGTTCTAGTACTTTCACCTTAAAAACAAAACACAATACTGTTCTAGTACTTTCACCTTAAAACAAAACACAATACTGTTCTAGTACTTTCGCCTTAGATACAAAACACATTACTGTTCTAGTACTTTCACCTTAAAAACAAAACACAATACTGTTCTAGTACTTTCACCTTAAAAACAAAATATTACACATTATATATTCTCCTGCTTATTCAATGCAGCAAGGTACTCTATGTGGATGTATTTGTATGAGTTTCGGCAAAGGGATATTTCGGAGGCAACAGTAATCACCGTTAGAAAGCATTGATACACATTTGTTATTTACTCAATACTTCCGATAAAGTACTCGCAAGCTCTGACAACTCAGCCGAATGAACTCGTCCAAAACATTATTTTCCCCAATACAGATGCAAGAACCGATAGTCTACTCAAACTGCAAGATTAAATACGATCTGCCTACGTAAATATGACATTTTACCTAAAAGTCAAAACAACTGAAAACGTTCTCTGTGGCTCAGATATAAACTCCATGCTTCCAAAAAGATTTTCTGGTTAGTCCCTTTCGAGAGCGATTTCTTTTTAACCACTTAGATACTTGAACACAAAGTCTGAGTGCAGAGTAAACTTTATAGCTTTGGAGTTCTGCGAAAATATTATACCGGTGTCCTAGTATTACATGAACTTTACCTCCCTGCTGTACGAGTGACGAAATCAAGCCACTCAACACTGTCGGTAGACGTCGCCCTCTTCCCTCGTTTGGCTGTATCAACCTTAAAATGGGAACAGAACAATAGCTTTATAACACGAGTATGCATAGTATATAGTCATTATTTACAGCTGTATAGTAACAATGTAACAAGGTCTCTCTGCCCGTCTGTCTGTATGTCTGTCTGTCTGTCTTTCTGTCCGTCTGTCGTCCGCATGAGAGAGTACTTGTGGGGATGTGTGGTTTTTCCTGACACTTAGCTAAATATTTTTTTTTATTTTTTTATAAACGGGTATCTCATTTGCATATTAATGTTATTCATTCCGTCTCTCTCTCTCGTCTCGTGTCACTCTTCTCTCTTCTCTCTCCCTCTCTCATCTCTCTCTCTCTCTGTCTGGCTCTCTATCTCCATATTATTATATTTCTCTCGTTCGCTCTCTCTCCCCTATCACTCCCACGTCTTTTAACTCTCTCTCACTGTCTTCATGTCTATATTTCTCTCTCTCTCTCTCTCTCTCTCTCTCTATGTATGTCTGTCTTCTGTCCTGTCTTCTGTCTGGTCTGTCCTGTCTGTCTGGTCTGTCTGTCTGTCTCTATCTCTCGTCTCTATGTCTCTCTCTCTCTGTCTCTCTCTCTGTCCTCTCTCTCTCTCGTCTCTCTCTCTCTCTCTCTCTCTCTCTTCTCTCTCTCTCCTCTCTCTCTCTCTCTCTCTCCTACTCCTCTCTCTTCCGCGCCCCCTTTCCCTCTTCATGTGTCTTTCTCTCTCACACACTATTCTTACTCTCTCTATCTCACTGTCTTTATTTATATCTCTCTATCTCTCTCTCTCTCTTCTCTCTCTCATCTCTCATCTCTCTAACTCTCTCTCTCTCTCTCTGTCTCTCTCTCTCTCTCTCATCTCTCTCTCTCTCTCTCTGTCTCCATGTCTCTCCCTCTATGTCTCCCCACTCTCTTACTCTCTCATTATCTCAATTGTCATTTTTCTATCTCTGTCTCTCTCTTTCTCTCAGTCTATGTCTGTCTGTCAATCTCTCTCCCTTTCTCCCTCTCTCTCGCTCGCTTCGCTCTTGCTACCACTCACTCCTGCCTCTCTCTCTATCTCTCTATCTATCACCATCTCTCCCGCTCTCCCTTTCCCTCTTCATGTCTCTCTCTCTCTCTTCCACACACTATTCTTACTTCTCTCTATCTCACTGTCTTTATTTATCTCTCTCTCTCTCTCTCTCTCTCTCTCTCTCGTTCTTTTTGTCTGTCTGTCTCCCTGTCTTTCCTCTCTCTCTCTCTCTATCTCTCTCTCATACTCTTCTTACATATATATCTTATCTCTCTCTCCCCCCCTCTCTCTCTCTCCATATCTCTCCCTCTCATTCTATCTCACTCTTCTATATTCTTTCACTGTCTTTATTTCTATCTTTCTCTTTTTCTTTCCCCTCTCTCTCTCTCTCTTTCTCAATGTATCTCTCTATCTCACTCTTCTCACTCTCTATATCTTTCTCACTGTCTATATATCTCTCACTGTCTTTATTTTTCTCTCTCTCTCTCTCTCTCTTCTCTCCATCTCTCACTCCTCTTCGCTTTCTCTCTCTCTCTCTCTCTCTCTCTCCTTCTCTATCTATCTCTCTATCTCTCTCTCTCTCTCTCTCTTCTTTCTCTCTCTCCCGCTCACTCTCCTCTTTCTCAATTTCTCTCACTCCCTCTTTCTCTTTCTTCTCACTCTCTCTATCACACTGTCTTTATTACTATATATTGTTCTCTCTCTCTCTCACTGTCTTTATTTATATCTCTCTATCTCTCTCTATCTCTCTCTATCTCGCTCTCTCTCTCTCTCTCTCTTCTCTCATCCTCTCTCTCTCTCTCTCTCTCTCTCTCTCTCTCCCTCTCTCTCTCTCTCTCTCTCTATATCTCTCTCTCTCTCTCTATCTCTCTCTCTCTCTCTCTCTCTCTCTCTCTCTCTCTCTCTCTCTCTCCCTCTCTCTCTCTCTCTCTCTCTCTCTCTCTCTCTCTCTCTCTCTCTCTCTCTCTCTCTCTCTCTCTCTCTCTCTCTCTCTCTCTCTCTCTCTCTCTCTCTCTCTCTCTCTCTCTCTCATGGAGTGCTTTTTCGTTTGCACACGTTTAATAATTAAGTTTAGGACGACGCCTTTTCATACTGGAAAAATACTTGAAAGTCATACTCTATAAGGATATGATTACAATTTTGAAAACAATACAAGACACAAATATCAGTATGTTTTCCCTGTTTGTTTGTTTTAAAGATTTGTCTTTGTTGAAGCAAACTGTCGTATAATTATATTTTCCGAATGTATACGGCGCGAGTACTGGTTAAGTCTCCAGGAGGCAGACATCGAGCGTGAGTAAAATAAGCTGAAAGCTTGTTTCGCAATCGATGTAAAATAAATAAGTTTAAATTAACCTAACTGTATTTAATTTACCAAATGTCTCTACGTTATAGTCTCACTCACCGTAACCGCAGTTTTGCCATTTTCAAGTTGAATCAGTCGAGTTTCAAGAGCGGTGAGTTTCTGAAACTGCAGATAGTTGATATAACCCAAACAGCCAATAACCGTCAAACTCGTTAAAATCCAAATAAATAACTTAAAAGCTCCATTTTCTCTGTAATTCACCGAATTTTCGTCACGTTCCGATTTAGGCCCCATGTTAACTAGTCGCCTATCCTTTAAAAGGGAGAATATCTTGCATAACCCAAGTTTAAGTTCTACACGAGATAAGAACTCGTCTATAAGTTGGGACACGGCAAAACGGGATAGATTCCACCATGCCGTTTCAGGTCGACCGGTAAGACAAGTATCTATTTATAACAGTTTATCAATGTAAAGTCCCATCCCCGCATTGGCTGTCAAAGGAGACATGACAAAACGTGATAGATTACACCATTCAGGTCGACACGTAAGACAAGTATCTATTTATTAAAGTTTATCAGTTTAAAGTCGCATTGGCTGTCAAAGAAGATACAACGAAACACGTAAACCCGTCTGAATAGGCCTCGTTGTAGCGCATGGTGTTGCAACCAATTCTTCATCCTTCTTATGCGATCATGGTGAAATACCATTGGAAATACCAAGGACATTCCCTTGTCTAGTACCGGTTTGCTTACCAAGAGATCGTGAATATACGTATAAGTGTTCTGTAGCCGTTATATAACTAATATGAACCGTCCCGCGAGAAAACCAACAGTATGGCCTCTGCGTAATGTATCGACCCGGATCAGTCTGCGCAGACCGCGCAGACTGATCCGGGCCGATACATTCCGTCACAGGGGGATAGAGGTATAGAGTAATGATTCTTAAATCAGAAAATCAACAGGAGGTGAAAAGTGTATATCCGGGTAACCCTGTACGGCATGCTTTAGCTGATCCGGATCGATACTTTTCACATAGTTCAAAATGTTGGTTTTCTCGCGAGACGTTTCATTATTATAATGTTGAAAACGGCGTAAAACTCCAATAAAAACCATTAAAAGACCATCCTTTAGTCACCTTGTCATGTGTTGTTGTGTCTCCCGTCGTATCTAGGGCAGGACGGGCGAATTAGGACTTCCTTATCACGTTTACAGTACAGACATGTTCCAACACAATGATGTAACCACGTGGACTACTTTTACTGAAGGAACTCGGTTTTACTTAACCACTCGCGGATTAATTTCAACGCTACTACATCAGATAACTGTTGAACACATCATGGAAAAGGAAGAAATTGCGCATGTTCAGCGCTTTCTAACTATAGTGTATCATTTACCTTTCATCTGTAGGGATTGTTATGAATATATATAATCCATATTTGCCTGTAACATTTTGCCGTATGAGGGAAATTGTTGTCCGCCATAGCCTCATTGTGTAAGCAATTACTGCATTATTGTTGTCGTATTAACGAAACATTTCGTGACATAATAAAATATATTCCTATGAATGTTAAGACGGGAGTCCCCTTCGAGAAAGTGGCTAAGTGGTATAGCATTGACTTCGTTATCTAATGGTCACAGGTTTGATTCCCTTGAAATCGGTGTCGACACATTGGAACACCGCAACCCACTCTACGTCGTAAAGATATTACTTCTTTACTGGAGAAACTCGATTTCGATGCGTCTGCAACATGCGACTTTTTAAACATTATGGAAAAAAGAGGTATTGAACCTTATCAGCACTCTTTTCTTTTCTAGCCTAGTACTGGTTTGTTTACCCAGGGATCATGAATAAGTTAACTGTCGCCGTGATATAAAACCCCACTAAAAACAAACTTTCCTTTTGTCACAATGTTTTGAACTCTGTTATATCATTATATCTTCATTTGTTGGGAGAGTCGATATGTTTGAAGATGTATTAATTTACTATTGTAAGCCGGGTACCAGCTACATTATTGGTTCAGGCCAGAAGTACTCATTTACTATAGTAGGCGGGTACCAGACTACATAATTTACTCATTTCCTATAGAAAGACGGGTACCAACTACATTGTTAGTTCATGCCAGAAGTATTAATTTATTATAGTAAGACGGGTACCAACTACATTGTTAGTTCATGCCAGAAGTATTAATTTATTATAGTAAGACGGGTACCAACTACATTGTTAGTTCATGCCAGAAGTATTAATTTATTATAGTAAGACGGGTACCAACTACATTGTTAGTTCATGCTAGAAGTATTAATTTATTAGAGTAAGACGGGTACCAACTACATTATGGGATTGCTACAATTGTGTCGTATGCGGGACAGTGTTTGCAACCATTGCTTTAAAACGAATAACCGCATCACTGTTGTCGTACTGACGCGAAATATATTCCGATTGAATGTAAACAAATGGAGTCGATTCGAATGATGTGAAGATAATGGTTAACCCTTTCCACTCATATAGACGCTTTCTAACGCCTCTGCAGCAGACGGCTTTTTGAAAACATAGTTACTTAAAACGAGCAATTTCTCCTTTTTGCCACAATGTTTTCCACTTTTAGTCATAGGTTATCCATTCAATTATAGAGATTTTCTATTTTTGGACAAAATATGTTCAAAGTCGTCTGCTGCAGAATTGTGGTATGAGGGAAAGTATTAAGTGGTAGAACTCTGACCACGTGATCCAGAGGTCCCTACTTTAAGTATATAAAGGCATACATATATAACAATTATAGAACTTAATTTTTGTAAGTAAATGAATACATGTATATCACAATTATAGACCGTACTTGTTGTATATATAGAGAATATTACGTCCTTGATGTTCTATATGAACTTTATCTGGAGAACTGATAATTGTCAAGCCTTTGGCGAGAATGATTATAAACACTTGCTGTACGTAGATGATGAAGTTATATAACAAGAAGAACAAGAGAACGTTGATGCAAGGCATCAATGTCGCCGGAAAAGACTGCATTAATTTATATTTTTTAACACACATGCATTCTTGACTTTCATTAGTCTAAGCATACACATAATGTTTTCATTAAGGACTAATTCCAGGATTTTTTAAATTCTACATACAAATTTCAGGATTTCTTTTGGTCAGAGTTTTGGATTTTTTGTATTTGTCAATAAAACCACAACAAATACAATTTGGGATTTAAATCTACATGCAATAAAAAGCTATTTAACCCTTTCCATTTCTGAAGCAACAATGAAAACCTTTAAGCGTTTAAAACATTGCGAAAACGGTTAAATTGCTGAAGACATGAACTTCCTCCTTTTTAATAAAAATTATATAATAAGTATTTCACAGATGTTAAAATCTATCCTCATATGTTTAAAAAGTAGACCACATTTGAAACACCATATCAGCTTAATTGTTCATTTAAATCATTGATGCATACAATATATGTATAGCGTAAGAGAAATGCCAGTTTACTATTTTTAAAAAAGGTGGCAAGTATGAAATTAATTGGGTGCGAAAGACCAAATTTTCTTTATTTCTAAAACTATTGTTTATCAGAGTTTGTTCTTTTCTTAATTTGTTTGAGGCCAAATAAACATTTAATATCACATATATTTAATCATTTAAGTGTGTTATATTACCTATCTATCTAAAATATTAGGTGTTTTAGCATTCTTTCAAATGTTGACCTAGTGTCAAGATCGAGTCGCTGTGACATCGAAGAAAGTGAATAAAAAATCTGGCAAAGCTTTAGTGTATGTTTTATTTCTCCTACATTCGTCCCTTGCACTCGTTTCGTGACGTATAAGAAATCAATTTTTCGAGCGACATTTTTTGTCTGCATAACTCGTCAATTTTCCCAAGTTTACATTTTACTTCCGGTTACTTCTCTTTATATTTTTGCAATATGAAACTAGGTCACGAACTGAGGAGAAAGTGTTTTGACGACCACGACCGATAAACAGGCATGTATATTTGAGAGATATTTTCAAAATATTTCTTATTTTTGTTTATGTTACCAGTTTATGTTGATACTTATCTAAAATAAAATAATAGTTTGATCACTCGCTTCTTCATATCGAAATGCACTGCATATCATGAACAAAGTACCAAGTCAACTGAAATATGTACCTCGTATACATGAACATGTACTGAGTATAATACAATACAACATGCTAAGACATTAAAGGCGTTCCATAGGAACCGATTCGTAGACCAGGCTATTCATGAACCATTTATTGTGGTAGAAAACAGACTGACGAAAGAAGTTCAACCTTTGTAAAACCCATGAATGTAAATCATTATCATTTTCATAAAATATTTAAACAGAGGTTGATTGATGGATTTTATCATACAATAGATGATAAAGTTGATACTTGCAGTATATTAATTACATATAAATTTATTTCAGGTGATACTGGTATGGAAAAGTATTTCATACATTTCCAAGCTCAGATTGTCGTCTCATTCACTAAGAATAGCATCAGGTAGATACAATGTACTCTAAACACTGGTCACAAGGATGTTAACAGTATGTAACCAAATATCTACTCCAAACACTGGTCACAAGGATTTTAACAGTATGTAACCAAATATCTACTCTAAACACTGGTCACACGGATTTTAACAGCATGTAACCAAATATCTACTATAAACACTGGTCACAAGGATTTTAACAGTATGTAACCAAATATCTCCTCTAAACACTGGTCACAAATATTTTAACAGTATGTAACCACATATCTCCTCTAAACACTGGTCACAAGGATTTTAACAGTATGTAACCAAATATCTACTCTAAACACTGGTCACACGGATTTTAACAGTATGTAACCAAATATCTACTATAAACACTGGTCACAAGGATTTTAACAGTATGAAACCAAATATCTACTCTAAACACTGGTCACAAGGATTTTAACAGTATGTAACCAAATATCTACTCTAAACACTGGTCACACAGATTTTAACAGTATGTAACCAAATATCTACTCTAAACACTGGTCAAGAATTTTAACAGTATGTAACCAAATATCTACTCTAAACACTGGTCACAAGGATTTTAACAGTATGAGACCAAATATCTTCTCCAAATACTGGTCACAAGGATTTTAACAGTATGTAACCAAATATCTACTCTAAACACTGGTCACAAGGATTTTAACAGTATGAGACCAAATATCTTCTCCAAATACTGGTCACAAGGATTTTAACAGTATGTAACCAAATATCTACTCTAAACACTGGTCACAAGGATTTTAACAGTATGTAACCAAGTATCTCCTCTAAACACTGGTCACAAGGATTTTAACATTATGTAACCAAATATCTACTCCAAACACTGGTTACAAGGATTTTAACAGTATGTTACCAAATATCTACTCCAAACACTGGTCGCAAGGATTTTAACAGTATGTAACCAAATATCTACTCTAAACACTGGTCACACAGATGTTAACAGTATGTAACCAAATATCTACTCCAAACAATGGTCACAAGGATTTTAACAGTATGTAGCCTTATATCTACTCTAAACAATGGTCACAAGGATTTTAACAGTATATGTAACCAAGTATCGACTCCAAACACTGGTCACAAGGATTTTAACAGTATGCAGCCAAATATCTACTCTAAACAATGGTCACAAGGATTTTAACAGTATGTAGCCAAATATCTGCTCTAAACACTGGTCACCAGGATTTTAACAGTATATGTAACCAAATATCTACTCTAAACAATGGTCACAAGGATTTTAACAGTATGTAGCCAAATATCTGCTCTAAACAATGGTCACAAGGATTTTAACAGTATATGTAACCAAATATCTACTCTAAACAATGGTCACAAGGATTGTAACAGTATGTAGCCAAATATCTACTCTAAACACTGGTCACAGGGATTTTAACAGTATGTAACCAAATAACTACTCTAAACACTGGTCACAAGGATTTTAATAACATGTAACCAGATATCTTCTCTAAACACTGGAAAGAAGGATTTTAACAGCATGTAGCCAAATATCTACTATCAACACTATTCACAAGGATTTTAACAGTATGTAACCAAATATCTAGTCTAAACACTTTTCACAAGGATTTTAACAGTATATGTAACCAAATAAGTAAACATTAAACAATTTATTTTCAAAGCTGCAACAAACATAACAAAGTTTAATAATGGATACGACAATATAAAAAAAAACTTATAACACAAATACAATTCATAATTGGTACAACAATTATTTTTAAAGTTACAACAAACAAATTCAGTTATTATGCCGTCATTTCATTCTTTTGATTTAATTGCACAACTCTAAATAAATATATCAAATATCACTTCAATTAGCTACAAACAAGACAAAAATAAATATTACAAATGTCACTTCTTAAATGGGAGTGGAAACTCTTAATTGTAGTATATAATTAAAACAATTATAAATAGGCTATACATTGCTCGCCAAATGGTGTATAACAAAAGGCGAGGGTAAAATTTATTAACCCCAAACCATCATCATAGGCTATACATTTTCCTTTCCGACGTTTCAACTCCCATTTTGTCCTGTTTTATCAATTCGACGTTATCGACATTCGACGTTTCCACCATCACTCGTTTTAAAGTAAGATTGATTCTAATTCAGCTTGTTTTAAGTAATTTTGTAAAAGACGACTGTAAAGCAGACGAACACATAACTTCGTACTGAAAGACATCTAGTTTGCCATTCGATATCCTGTGAAAAGTGTATAATTTAAATCTTGCTCACATACACTTAATCTACATTACACGACTATTGTCACGAAACCATATTGGGACGAAACATTAGATTTATTTGCAGTTAGAGTTACCGTTCATGTTTGACAACCAGAATGTGCAGACTCGGAGTGTTTTGCCGAGCCATAATGTAAGTTTGAGCTGCATCCTAAAAGCATATGATTATATAAATAGTTGTTAAGCCCCTTGCAACATTCTTTCCATATGTCAGACATATTCAATGCTTCTTATTGCCTAAAATGAAACTAGGATTCTGTTTCGTACCCAATGTTTAACGCACTTATCTAGTCAAATATGAAGTTGTGAGCAGTATGTATCGTCTTTCGTTTATCTGCTTCTCTTATATGTAGAACCACTGATCATATTCTCTGTTCATATATATTGTACTCTTTCGTCGCCTTGAGGCAGACATTCTAGTGATGGTTAAGATCGTGTTATTGTTATTTCATTATGGATAAAGATCAGATTTAGTTAATACCAATATGTATTCATTTAACCAATGGATCAGCTTATAATTATTAGTGATTAATTGGTGGGTCCATCGCTGTGAATGCGTAGAATCTAATGAACCAGGGCAGATCTGCAGCAAAGTCAATTCCCTATCCAAGATGCACATTTATACTGGTTAGAACCAATGAACAGTCATTATTTTATGATTCTTTTTATTTGAGCTTTTAACGATAATAAACCACGTCCTGTCATCGGGTTTTCTTAGTTTCTCACCCTGACACTGTTCGGTTACAACTATGAATTCATATAAGCAAAGCTAATATGTAAACAATTTACATATTAAAGAATACTTACTGGAAATATTGTTATAAGAGAGAAATGACTGATTAGGAACAATTTCTGAATAGACAAATGTATTCAAACGCTGCAGAAGTGTAAAATGTGTCTACTTGTGGGGAAGGGTTAACATAATAACGGTATACATGTACTACAACTGCATGTATCAAATATCATTTATCTCTTATCTATTAGCCTTAACATTGTTTACTGTAAGTTGTTGTACAATATACATTGATCATTCGGTTCAAATTCTTCATGAGCCTTTTTCGTGATATATACTCCCTGTGTTAATTGAGAAACACTTTTTCAAGGGCAGTCTGGCCCTTAACCTAAGTTGAATCTGAATGTCAAACAAAAACAATCGTATACAGCAGAGGTATACATATTGATGTAATCACTGCGGCGAAGGGTTTGACAATGCATACAATGAAACTGTTCAACCTCGTGACTTAACCCTTTTCACCTGCAGCAGAAGACGTTTGAAACATTTTTGACGCAATATGAAAATACTACATTTGAGCCTATTCTCCTTTTGACAAAATGTTTTATATTCTATTAAAACGTATACGTTTATTATTTTATAACTTTGAATGGCTGTTTTTAAAGTCATCTGATGTTTTTCTTATGGTATATAGGAAAGGGTAAACAGATCATTGCACATGCACATGACCATATACCCTCAACAATAGCCATTTTGTGTAATGTATTTAACAAACCAGTTTTGATGTTCTTAATTCAGATATGAATACTGGCTACAAACCAGAAACTACATTGACTGAATATAAACCAAGTAAGTCTTCTTAGTTGTCATATTCTATTCCATAAATATGTAATGCCTACGCCCTTTAGCAGATCTATGGTAATTGGAAAGTTAATATGAACAAAATACGTTTCAATATTTTTTTTATCCTTTCATCCTGTGTAATATTTACTTACGTGTTTAGATTATTTGTGTAAACGCAAATATTATGGACTTTTCTTTCTCTGTTATATCTGTAACCGGACATTTGCCACTCCGGACATTCTCCCCTTCATCAAAAAGTGCATAGGCGGACATTCTCCCCTTCGTCTTTTTCACATGGCGGACATTCTCCTCTTCGTCAGTTTGTGCATGGCGGACCTTCTCCACTTCATCATTAATAACATGGCGGACATTAGCCCCTTCAACAGTTTGCCTATACATATATTTTCTTAATTGAACAATTATCGGATTTATTAAAAATATTTAATCCGCAATTGTTTTGTGTTTTAATCCCCCAATTCCACATACACGATACCCAAGACGACATTGACTACACCAAGGCAATAGTATGGAAAGTCCCTATTCTAATTAGTAAACTTAGGGGATTTATGTTTTGAGAAAAGGAGATATTGCTAGTTTTGAGCAATAACTCCTTCTGTCTCAATATGTTCTTAAGTCCTCTGCTGAAATCGTTTTGATCTTTTTTTCTCGCAATGAACACTAATCACATTTTTACAATATACTTTATTTTCAAATATGAATAAGCACACGGAATAGCACATACTAAAAAATAAGCACAGGGAAAGAACACAGTATACAGCTATTTACTCCTCTTGAGGTCAATAGTGAAAAACTATTCTTCCAAGTGAATGACTATTGACCCGAAATAGAGAACTATTGACCGAGACGAAGTCGAGGTCAATAGTTCTCTATTTCGGGTCAATAGTCATTTCGAGGAAGAATAGTTTTTCACCATTGAACTCAAAGGGAGTAAATAGCTGTTTTATTATATATCTTCATGAAAAACGCATAATTTAACTAGTTTATTTATAAAGTTATAACGCGCGTTAACATGTTGGTTATGCACGTGCATGACGTCATTTCAAACAATAACGTCATAACAGATGAACTATTGACTCGAAAATGGACTATTGGACCTGAATTTTAGAATAAAAGCGAAAAGGAGTCAAATAGTCATTTTTTATTGAATCACACGTGACTGCTTCTCGTCCAATCAAATACTTTGATTCATAGTAGGTATATAATAACAAAAGCTATTTCACTTATATAGATCTATAAGTCCTTAAGTTATTTTGAAAGTCTAATGTTAGAACCAATAGTGTTCAAGAACTCTGAAAGGGACTTCTGTTTGTGTGTCACCTGCATAGCATGGTACTGGTAGGCACTAAGGGATTACTTTTTTTTGTCCGGCGTCTGTCTGTCTGTCCGTCCATCTGTCGTCACACTTTTTCTGTCTGCCTGTGTGTCCGTCTGTCCGTAGTCACACTTTTTCGTCACGTTTTCAAATAACTTTTTTTCTACTCAAACGATTACATTGAAACTTCTGACAACTGTTTATATCAATGTGTGTGATTGGTTCATAAAAGGGGGATAATCCAAATATTTTTATATCAGAGTTATTGCCCCTTTTCTGTCAAAAATTATAATTTTCTGACAAGACCGCAAAAGGTGACACACATCCTCCTGGGAGCACCTCTGTGTGAAAGTCGGCCCATGTTTTAAGTCCGAACATCAATGAAATTAATTCATTTAATTGTTTAATTCAATTCAATTCAATTCAATTTAATTCAGGCAAGACAGCACATAAGTACCATTGGCCATTTACAAGTATGTATACGTTTAATGACCGTCTGTCTATTATAGGTAATTATAGTCAAACTGTTAATTGGGGATTTAAAGGCAAACTGTTAAACAAAAAACAATTGCGGATTAAATATTTTTAATGGAAATTGTTCAATTAATGATGAAGGGGAGAATGTTCACGTGTGAAGGGGCTAATGTCCGCCATGCACAAACTGACGAAAGGGAGAATGTCCCCCATGTGAAAAAGACGGAGGAGAGAATGTCCGCCCATGCACTTTTTAAGGAAGGGGAGAATGTCCTGAGTGGATAATGTCCGCCATTCGTTATATCGTTAATTTGGGGTTTAATGCCGTTTCCACCAATCGCTCCGTTATATCTAGGTGGCCAGTTCATCTACATATGTGTCTCCTGATTTTATCACACAAGTATTTCATACAAGTATTTCCATGCAACTGGCTTTTTTACAATATAGCTTTCTATCCCATAAGGGGAAGACGAATGCTGTTTGTCGCATTGACATTTGTGAAACGTCAAAAATAATATGGGCCGGGCTTGGGTTCGAACTCACAATCCTTTGATATAGAGCCGGTGTCGCTACCAACTGAGCTCGCGCAGTTCGGGTTACATACTATCATGTCATTGTTATTAACACATTAATGGAGAAACTCTGCATTAAATGTTTTCTTTTGAAATTTGAGCAATTGAATTGGCATGAAACATGTGCATGATAAATGATAATGTAACTTTGAGAATATACACATCCATGATAACAGATAAGGTAACTTTGAGAATATACACATCCATGATAAATGATAAGGTAACTTTGAGAATATACACATCCATGATCAAAGATAAGGTAACTTTGAGAATATACACATTCATGATGAAAGATAAGGTAACTATGAGAATATACACATCCATGATAAATGATAAGGTAACTATGAAAATATACACATCCATGATGAATGATAAGGTTACTTTGAGAATATACACATCCATGATCAAAGATAAGATAACTTGAGAATATACACATCCGTGATAAATGATAAGGTAAATTTGAGAATAAATACATCCATGATTAAAGATAAAGTAACTTTGAGACTATACACATTCATGATAAATGATAAGGTAACTTTGAGAATATACACATCCATAATCAAAGATAAGGTAACTGATAATATACACATCCATGATCAAAGATAAGGTAACTTTGAAAATATACACATCCATGATCAAAAATAAGGTATAACTTTTAGAATATACACATCCATAATCAAAGATAAGGTAACTGAGAATATACACATCCATGATCAAAGATAAGGTTACTTTGAGAATATACACATCCATGATCAAAGATAAGATAACTTGAGAATATACACATCCATGATAAATGATAAGGTAACTTTGAGAATAAATACATCCATGATTAAAGATAAAGTAACTTTGAGAATATATACATCCATGATAAATGATAAGGTAACTTTGAGAATATACACATCCATGATCAAAGATGAGGTAACTTTGAGAATATACACATCCATGATCAAAGATAAGGTAAGTTTGAGAATATACACATCCATGATAAATGATAAGGTTACTATGAGAATATACACATCCATGATCAAAGATAAGATAACTTGAGAATATACACATCCATGATAAATGATAAGGTAACTTTGAGAATAAATACATCCATGATTAAAGATAAAGTAACTTTAAGAATATACACATCCATAATCAAAGATAAGGTAACTGAGAATATACACATCCATGATCAAAGATAAGGTAACTTTGAAAATATACACATCCATGATAAAAAATAAGGTAACTTTTAGAATATGGCATATCCATGGTAAAAGATAAGGTAACTGAGAATATACACATCCATGATCAAAGATACAGTAACTTTGAGAATATACACATCCATGATCAAAAATAAAGTAGCTTTTAGAATATACACATCCATGATCAAAGTTAAGGTAACTTTCAGAATATACACATCCATAATCACAGATAAGGTAACTTTGAGAATATACACATCCATCATCAAAGATAAGGTAGCTTTGAGAATATACAAATCCATCATCAAAGATAAGGTAATTTTAAGAATATACACATCCATGATAAATGATAAGGTTACTTTGAGAGTATACACATCCATGATCAAAGATAAGATAACTTGAAAATATACACATCCATGATAAATGATAAGGTAACTTTGAGAATATACACATCATGATAAAAGATAAGATAACTTGAGAATATACACATCCATGATAAATGATAAGGTAACTTTGAGAATAAATACATCCATGATTAAAGATAAAGTAACTTTGAGAATATACACATCCATAATCAAAGATAAGGTAACTGAGAATATACACATCCATGCTAAATGATAAAGTAGCTTTTAGAATATACACATCCATGATCAAAGTTAAGATAACTTTAAGAATATACACATCTATAATCACAGATAAGGTAACTTTGAGAATATACACATCCATCATCAAAGATAAGGTAGCTTTGAGAATATACAAATCCATCATCAAAGATAAGGTAATTTTAAGAATATACACATCCATGATAAATGATAAGGTTACTTTGAGAATAAATACATCCATGATTAAAGATAAAGTAACTTTGAGAATATACACATCCATAATCAAAGATAAGGTAACTGAGAATATACACATCCATGCTAAATGATAAAGTAGCTTTTAGAATATACACATCCATGATCAAAGTTAAGATAACTTTAAGAATATACACATCTATAATCACAGATAAGGTAACTTTGAAAATATACACATCCATAATCACAGATAAGGTAAATTTGAGAATGTACACATCCATCATCAAAGATAAGGTAGCTTTTAGAATACTAGGTCACTAGGCCAAATTGAAGGAAAATCTTCTTAACACTTTGGATGCCGCAATTTTTGCTTCAGTAGCTTGAAATTTTGTCAGAATGTTTGTCTTAAAGATATCTAGGTCAAGTTTAAATATGGATTATATTGAATCAGAAACCAGGTCACTAGGCCAAATTGAGGGAAAATCTTGTTAACTCTGTAGGAGCCGCATGTTTTGCTTCAGCGGCTTGAAATTTGGTCAGAATGTTGAGCTGAATGATATGTAGGCCAAGTTAGAATAGGTCATGCCGGGTTAAAAACTAGGTCACTAGGTCAAATTGAAGTAAAATCTTGTTAACACTTTGAATGCCTTATTTTTTGCTTCAGCGGCTTGAAATTTAGTCAGAATGTTTGTCTGAATGATATCTAGGCCAAGTTCGGATATGGGTCATGCCGGGTTAAAAACTAGGTCACTAGGCCAAATTGAAGGGTAATCTTGTTAACACTCTGTATATTGCATTTTTAATTTCAGCATGATGAAATTTTATCAGAATGTTTTTCTTGATGATATGTAGGCCAAGTTAGAATATGGGTCATGCTGGGTCAAAAACTAGGTCACTAGATCAAATTGAAGAAAAATCTTGTGAATACTTTGGATGCCACATTTTTTGCTTCAGCAGCTTGAAATTTGGTCAGAATGTTTGTCTGAATTTTATCTATGTCAAGTTCGAATAGGGGTCATATTGGATCAGAAACTAGGTCAATAAAGGATAATATTGTTCAAACTCCGGAGGCCGCATTTTTACTTTGAGCAAGTTGAAACTTTGTCAGAATGTTGTCTTGATGATATCTAGTCCATGTTGGAATATGGCTCATATCAGGTAAAAGAAATACAGATCACTAGGCCAAATGAAGGAAAATATTGTTAACACTGTGGAGGTTGCATTCAGAATAATTGTCTTGATATGTTTTGCATTGCAGTACATTGTATAATTTATTTTATTAAGGTGAGCCATGATGGCCCTCTTGTTCACCTTTAACCTGGCTATAATAAAACACATGTTATAACCCTTGTTAATACATACATTTACTGTAGTGTTACTATAACTTCGATGCCGTAGTACTGTACATTGTACATTTAAGTTGTTTTTCACCTTTAACCTGGCTATAATAAAACACATGTTATAACCCTTGTTAATACATACATTTACTGTATTGTTACTATAACTTCGATGCCGTAGTACTGTACATTGTACATTTAAGTTGTTTTTCACCTTTAACCTGGCTATGATAAAACACAGGTAATACATGTAACTCTTGTTAATACATACATTTACTGTATTGTTACTATAACTTCGATGCTGTAGTATATTGAACATTTAAATTGTACGTCAACTTTAACCTGGCTATAATAAAACACAGGTAATAACCCCCTTGCTAATACATACATTTACTGTAGTGTTACTATGACTTCTATGCCGTAGTTCATTAAACGTTTAAATTGTACGTCAACTTTAACCCTGATATAATAAACATACAGGTAATAACCCTTGTTAATACATACATTTCAGGAAACGTAGTAACAAATTCATACACCACCAGCATGGCATCTGGATCCCACTCGTTCTATGAAGGGTCTGATGAAATACCCAACACTGACTGTGACATATGTTTGTCAAGCGGTGAAACATTAGAGGCTATATCCTACTGTACCATATGCTGTGAGTACCTGTGTCAGTCATGTGATAAGGCACATAGAGGGTCTAGGGCATCTAGAGACCACACACTTATGACAGGGAGTAACGTTCCATCTGGATCCACAAGGACAAATCCAACGTTACCGTTTATGTTCTGTGATACACACAGAACAACGTTACTTGATATCTACTGTACCACTCACGACGAGGTCATTTGTTCTGCTTGTAAACTTACCGGTCATACAACTTGCGATACAGGCGATGTCACTAGGCACAGTGCTCGATTAGATGTTGAAGAGGAGCTGAAGAAAGTCTCTAAAAGTCTCAGGGACTTAACATCTAGATATGACGACCTTAGAAAGAACAGACTCATTGCTAAATCATCCGTGAAAACTCAGATAAAGAAATGTTTCAGCGACATGCATCAATTACGCAGGGATATGAACGATAAACTGGATCAACTCGAAAACGAAATGTCTTCCGAAATCCGATACATTGATGAGAAGATGATTAAAGAGATAGATGGTCACGTGACTTTAGCCGATAACATTTTACGTCAAATCGGGGATCTGGACAAATCTTTGTCTGAATGTCTAAAACCGCGGGAAAATGACGTCAAGTTTGTCGGAATGAAAAAGGCGTCTTCACGAGCAAGTGAATGTGGACATATCATTGACAATGTCCAGAAAGACATTTACCCAATAGACATTCGTTTTCAACCCAATGACGTTCTAGCTGACATGATCCAACAATTACAATCACTCGGGACCGTTGCTAACAACCAACCTGTTAATACCGGTCATAGCCGGACCTCTATACTGAACATGTCTGTTAAGGACAAACAGGAGATACGTGTGAAAACAGAAACAATCCAAGGATGTACATTCATGTCTGACGGACATCTTGTACTCGCATGTTTCAGTGACGGTCTAAAACTGTTTGATAAAGACTTCAAGTTTAAATCCCAGTCAGCTATTCCGGCATCAGACGTGTCTGCTATCAACGACACCGACGTCATAGTTACACAACCTAAACAACTACAGCGTGTAAGAGTATTCCCTGATATGGTGGTGAAGAAAGCATTGAAGATGGATAGACAAGGTTATGGTGTGGATGTTTATGGTGACGAGGTCTACGTTACCTGTCATGATAATCCCGGTAATGGTGAAGTACGAGTACTCAACATGGCTGGTAAACTACAGAGAAGGTTGGGAGTGGAGAACGTTAAATACATGTTTACACGTCCTAATTATGTAACAGTAAACAGGAATGGGAGTCAGGTGTTTGTCTCTGATGCCGACACTAACATTGTAACATGTTTAAACAATCAAGGTCACGTGATATACCAGTACTCTGACAGAGACTTGAAGTCACCAGCCGGAATGTATGTGGATGGAGAAGATAACCTGTTAGTGTGTGGAGTGAGTTCTCACAATGTACATGTAGTACGACGTGGTGGTGGTAAGGAGAAGATTATGTTGTCAGAGAAAGACGGAATGGACTACCCAATGTTTATATCGCACAGACAGAGCGATGGATGTCTAGTGATTGGTTTCTATGACTTGGCTGACACTGATACAAGGCTGATTATATTCAGGACTAGATAAACTCGTGTGTACCAGAAAAACTATTTACGTGAAGATGTGTACATGTTTTACATCCGATATACATATGTTAGCGGGGGGGGGGGGGAAGAAAGTAAAATTGTTTCTTCCTTTTCCACAATGTTTTGTACTTTATGCTAAAGTCATCGAGAATGTTAATCATGAAGGAACAGAACAATACAAACAATCTTGTAGAGTTACTATTTCTTTATATACATGTATTATGGCTATATAACCAGACAAATCAAAAGAGTGAACACCTTTTCCAAATGTGTTTTCTTACTAAGGGACAGAATAATACAAACAATCTTTTTTTTTTATGTACATGTATTACTGCTATATAACCAAACAAATGAAAACAGTGAACACCTTTTCCAAATGTGTTTTCTTACTAACTACTCAAATCCAAAAGTGTTTGTCAACTCGCATATGATCCAATAATGAATTAATATATACTGGCCTTCATAAACTGTGCGTACCAGACAGCAAATGCTGTAAATGACTTTTATGTCGTACGATATTCACAAATGATCCCATCTCGAAAACTTCTAGACAAAACTGGGTTTTTACACTAAACAGTAGAAGTAGAAGTGTATTAAACAGTCTCTTACTTTCCCATGTTTGAAAAAAAAGCTGCGTGTGTAAATAAAGAAATGTCTGCACATCTCTATCATATGTTACCTAAATGTAAACTGCTTATCAGAAGCGTATACTGAAATAACAAATGTATTAACAGTGCAGATCTAGATCATACCATGTGAATGAACAAGCTAATCTGAATCTACAATAAGCACACATATTCTTTTACGCCCGATTATTGTACAAGCCTCCGTCATATTAATGAAATGTCTTTGAAAACTGCGTTAAATGCCAAGCAATCATTAGTTTAGAAGCTCGTATATAACTGTTTTATTTACGGCGAAAGCTCACTTTTTCCCGTGAAACATAACTATTTCGAGACACAAAAGAAAGTGCCTTATTAAAATAAATGGCTAGTTAATCAAATAAGCTATTTCCTTCTTTTTCAAAGTGTATTGATAAATATCACACGCCAGAAACGCATTCTGAGATTTGATTATTCTGTATATCATTTCATCATTGTTCAAACCTGAATGCTTAAGATAACCCAGTCTGGTTTAACAGCCGGTAAATATATATATGAATGTAAAATGGTAGAAAAAAAGTCCTCATTATTGACAGTTTCTTCCCTTCTCACAATGTTTTAAATGTACCCTAGTTACCTCAACTCAATCGAGAACGTCATTATGAAGGAAAAGAACAATACAAGCAATGTTGTGGATTATTATTTGTGTACATAAATGTAGTATGACTATATAACCAGAAACGTTAAAATAATTAACACTTTTTCCAAATGTGTTTTCTAAATAACTACGCCCCGTTAACAGTGTATGTCAACTAGCATTCTATTAGTATGTATATTTAGACTGAAACTACAAATGATCATTATCTAAATAACTACACCACTTCATCAGTGTATGTCAACTATCATACTATTAGTATGTATATTTAGACTGAAAATACAAATGATCGTTATCATCATCTCGAGGAACGGTTGTGACAAGTACCGACTATACAAGTATGCAGTCTGATAATAATTGCTCTTTTGAAAAACTAAATTATCTCGATATTGTGGTATATAACTAAACACATAGAAAACGAGCGTATTTAAAAATATATATATATTGATATTTTCAACTGTAACCTTTACTGGTTTTTTTTTAATAAACGTGTCTAGCTTTGTATTTGGAAGAGTCCATAGCAATTTTCAAGAAATATCAAAATAGAAATGTTAAGTTGAGCACAGACTTCACAAAATCGGTTCAAGCAGTGATATGTTTAACTGTTTTATTAAGATACTTGAGCCATTCCGCGAGAAAACCAATATTATGGCCTCTGCGTAATGTTTTGACCCTGATCAGTCTGCGCAGTCCGCGCAGACTGATCCAGGCCGACACACTCCGTCTCAGGGGGATAGAAGTATTGCGTAATGATTCCTGAAACAGAAAATCTACAGGAGGCGAAAAGTGTCTGTCCAGGTAAGCCTGCGCGGCATGCTTGGGCTGATCCGGGTCGATATTTTACGCAGAGTCAACACTGTTGGTTTTCTAGCGGGACGGCTCACTTGTTTAAATGATGTATTCGATATTTTGTATCTTTATATTTATCACTTACACACTTATTGTTTTAATTTAGTATATAAATGTAAATTCGTTGATCTGTTTTGTTCTATTTTCGCATATATGAAACGACATCCCTTCGTTAGCAAAGGTAAGCAGTTTAGTTTATGCATGTTATCTCATATGTCTGGTGAGGTTACGGCTAAGTCTTTAAATCCTGCAAAGACAAGCATACTGTGACCCACAGACGAAGGGTTACAACTCTCATATCCAGATTAGTTTAATAAAGAAAATTTGTCGCTGACCACTGTGTCCTCGGTTCAAACCATTATTTTCACGTTTTCAGATGTTTGACAATATGAAAATGTCTGTTCATGAAATAATAATTGACTTAATCTGGGAGAATTGTCGTTTAAATCAGTGGGAAAACATTCGAACTTTAGATCAGAATACTAAATCAGAAGTTCTAATGGGAAGCAGGTATACCCCAGTTTTATTCATTTGGAAAACGAAACTTTAAACCTAATCCACGTGTGGTACACGCGAATGCAGGATCGTTTAATATAAGAGGCTATAACTCTATATTTTATATTAGCCTATGTGAAGTCTAGTCTATACCGGGAAACCATATAAATACTGGGACTCATAGACCCGACACATGTTCTAGTTTAGTATTGAACCCCCAATATATCAAATATAAATGGAGTACCTTTAGAAAAGACACATGGTCTAGTCTAGTACTGGTTAGTAACACATGGATACGTGTACTGTCACCGTGATATAACTGAATACTAAACCCCCAATAAATCAAATATAAATGGAGTACCTTTCGGAAAGACACATGTCCTAGTCTTGTACTGGTTAGTAACACATGGATACGGGTACTATACCCGTGATAACACTCAATACTATACCCCCAATAAATAAAATATAACCGGAGTACCTTTCGGAAAGACACATGTTCTAGTCTAGTACTGGTTAGTAACACATGGATACGTGTACTGCCACCGTGTTATAACTGAATACTTAAGTCCCAATAAATCAAATATAAATGGAGTACCTTTCGGAAAGACACGTGTTCTAGTCTAGTACTGGTTAGTAACATATGGATCATTGATACGTGTACTGCCACCGTGATATGTCTGATTAATAAACACCAAATACATCAAATATAAACAGAGTACCTTTGGGAAAGACACATGTTCTAGTCAAGTAATAGTTCGTAAGACATTAATTGGTTTACTGTACCCGTGATAAAGACACATGTTCTAGTCTATTACGGGTTAGTAACACATGCATACGTGTACTGTACCCTTGGTATAACTGAATACTTTAGTCCCAATAAATCAAATATAAATGGAGTACCTTTCGAAAAGACACATGTTCAGGTCTTGTACTGGCTAGTAACACATCGATGGATATGTGTACTGTACCCGTAATATAAATGAATCCTAAACACCCAATACAAAAAATATAGAGTACCTTTCGGAAAGACACATGTTCTAGTCTAGTACTGGTTAGTAACATATGGATCATGGATACGTGTACTGCCACCGTGTATAACTGAATACTTAACACCAAATATATCAAATATAAATAAAGTACCTTTTGGAGAAACACATGTTCTAGTACTAGTACTGGTTAGTAACACATGGATCATGGATACGTGTTCTGTACCCTTGGTATAATTAAATACTAAAAACCAATAACTCAAATATAAATGAAGAAACTTTCGGAAAGACACCTGCTCTAGTCTGGTCCTGATTAGTAACACATTGATACGTGTACTGTCACTGTGATATAACTGAATACTAAACCCCCAATGAATCAAATATAAATGGAGTATCTTTCGGAAAGACACATGTTCTAGTCTTGTACTGGTTAGTAACACATCGATAGATACGTGTACTGTACCCATGATATAACTGAATACTAAACCCCCAATACAAAAATAATAAATAGAGTACCTTTCGGAAAGACACCCAATAAATCAAATATAAATGAAGTACCTTTCGGATAGACACACGTTCTAGTCTATTACTGGTTAGTAAAACATGCATACGTGTACTATACCCGTGATATAACTGAATACTAAAGTCAAATTAAATCAAATATAAATGGAGTACCTTTCGGAAAGACACATGTTCTAGTCTAGTACTGGTTAGTAACACATGGATCATGGATACGTGTTCTGTACCCTTAGTATTATTAAATACTAAAACCCCAATAAATCAAATATAAATGAAGTACTGGTTAGTAACACATGGATACGTGTACTGTACCCGTGATATAGCTGAATACTAAACCCCAAATAAATAAAATATAAATGGAGTACCTTTCGGAAAGACATATGTTCTAGTCTAGTACTGGTTAGTAACACATGGATACGTGTACTGTACCCGTGATATAGCTGAATACTAAACCCCAAATACATCAAATATAAATGGAGTACCTTTCGGAAAGACACATGTTCTAGTCTAGTACTGGTTAGTAACATATGGATCATGGATATGTGTACTGCCACCGTGGTATAACTGAATACTTAATATCCAATATATCAAATATAAATCAGGAAGATTCTGGAGAAACACATGTTCTAGTCTAGTACTGGTTAATAACACATGGATCATGGATACGTGTTCTGTACCATTGGTATAATTAAATACTAAAACCCCAATAAATCAAATATAAATGAAGTACTGGTTAGTAACACATGGATACGTGTACTGTACCCGTGATATAACTGAATACTAAACCCCCAATAAATCAAATATAAATGGAGTACCTTACGGAAAAATAAATGTTCTAGTCAAGTCCTGCTAAGTAACGCATGGATACGTGTACTGTCATCGTGATATAACTGAATACTAAACCCCCAATAAATCAAATATAAATGGAGCACCTTTCGGACAGACACATGTTCTAGTCTATAACTGGTTAGTAACATATGGGTCATGGATACGTGTACTGTACCCTTGATATAACTGAATACTAAACCCCAATAAATCAAATATAAATGTAGTACCTTTCGGAAAGAGACATGTTCTAGTCTAGTACTGGTTAGTAACACATGGATACGTGTAATCTCACCGTGATAAAACTGAATACTAAACCACCAATAAATCAAATATAAATGGAGTACCTTTCGGAAAGAGACATGTTCTAGTCTAGTACTGGTTAGTAACACATGGATACGTGTAATCTCACCGTGATAAAACTGAATACTAAACCACCAATAAATCAAATATAAATGGAGTACCTTTCGGAAAGAGACATGTTCTAGTCTAGTACTGATTAGTAACACATGGATTCGTGTACTCTCACCGTGATAAAACTGAATAATACTAAACCACCAATAAATCAAATATAAATGGAGTACCTTTCGGAAAGAGACATGTTCTAGTCTAGTACTGGTTAGTTACACATGGATACGTGTAATCTCACCGTGATAAAACTGAATACTAAACAACCAATAAATCAAATATAAATGGAGTAACTTTCGGAAAGACACCTGTTCTAGTCTAGTACTGGTTAGTAACACATGGATACGTGTAATCTCGCCGTGATAAAACTGAATACTAAACCACCAATAAATCAAATATAAATGGAGTAACTTTCGGAAAGACACCTGTTCTAGTCTAGTACTGGTTAGTAACACATGGATTCGTGTAATGTCGCCGTGATATAACTGAATACTAAACCCTCAATATACCAAATATAATACTGGTACTCATATGAACCCGATTCATTTGAGTACCTATCGAAAGCCGAGCTCCGGTTTCACGAGAAACAACTGTAGTAGAAAATCAGGAGTGTTTGGCTAGGACAAGGAATATTTCATAGCCTAGTACTTGGTTGTTTCCCAAGGGATTATTAATAAGTAAGCTGTCTCCCTGGTACAACCCAAAAGTATAACACATGTGTCTGTTATGTGTACGTAACTCTAGATTATGTTTAATGCGATGTACAATACATCGACGATTTGTCTGTTATGTGTACGTAACTCTAGATTATGTTTAATGCGATGTACAATACATCGGCGATTTGTCTGTTATGTGTGTGTAACTCTAGATCATGTCCAATGCGATGTACAATACATCGACGCTTTGTCTGTTATGTGTACGTAACTCTAGATCATGTTTAATGCGATGTACAATACATCGGCGATTTGTCTGTTATGTGTGTGTAACTCTAGATCATGTCCAATGTGATGTACAATACATCGACGATTTGACGTTCTGTGTACGTAACTCTAGATCATGTCCAATGCAGTATACAATGCATCGACGATTTGTCTGTTATGTGTGTGTAACTCTAGATCATGTCCAATGCGATGTACAATACATCGACGATTTTTCTGTTATGTGTGTGTAACTCTAGATCATGTCCAATGCGATGTACAATACATCGACGATTTGGCGTTTTGTGTACGTTACTCTAGATCATGTCAAATGCAGTGTACAATACATCGACAATTTGTCTGTTATGTGTGTGTAACTCTAGATCATGTCCAATGCGATGTACAATACATCGACGATTTTTCTGTTATGTGTGTGTAACTCTAGATCATGTCCAATGCGATGTACAATACATCGACGATTTGGCGTTTTGTGTACGTTACTCTAGATCATGTCAAATGCAGTGTACAATACATCGACAATTTGTCTGTTATGTGTGTGTAACTCTAGATCATGTCCATTGCGGTGTACAATACATCGACGCTTTGTCTGTTATGTGTGTGTAACTCTAGATCATGTCCAATGCGATGTACAATACATCGACGATTTGTCTGTTATGTGTGTGTAATTCTAGATCATGTCCAATACGATGTACAATACATCGACGATGTGTCTGTTATGTGTGTGTAACTCTAGATCATGTCCAATGCGGTGTACAATACATCGACGATTTGTCTGTTATGTGTGTGTAACTCTAGATCATGTCCAATGCGATGTACAATACATCGACGATTTGTCTGTTATGTTTGTGTAACTCTAGATCATGTCCAATGTGATGTACAATACATCGACGATTTGGCGTTCTGTGTACCTAACTCTAGATCATGTCCAATGCGATGTACAATACATCGACCATTTGTCTGTTATGTGTGTGTAACTCTAGATCATGTCCTATGCGATGTACAATACATCGACGATTTGTCTGTTATGTATGTGTAACTCTAGATCATGTCCAATGCGATGTACAATACATCGACGATTTGTCTGTTATGTGTACGTAACCCTAGATCATGTCCAATGCGATGTACAATACATCGACGATTTGGCGTTTTGTGTGTGTAACTCTAGATCATATCCAATGCGATGTACAATACATCGACCATTTGTCTGTTATGTGTGTGTAGCTCTAGATCATGTCCTATGCGATGTACAATACATCGACGATTTGTCTGTTATGTGTGTGTAACTCTAGATCATGTCCAATGCGATGTACAATACATCGACGATTTGTCTGTTATGTGTACGTAACCCTAGATCATGTCCAATGCGATGTACAATACATCGACGATTTGGCGTTTTGTGTGTGTAACTCTAGATCATATCCAATGCGATGTACAATACATCGACGATTTGGTGTTATGTGTGTGTAACTCTAGATCATGTTCAATGAGGTGTACAATACATCGACGATTTGGTGTTATGTGTGTGTAACTCTAGATCATGTCCAATGCGATGTACAATACATCGACGCTTTGTCTGTGATGTGTGTGTAACTCTAGATCATGTCCAATGCGATGTACAATACATCGACGATTTGGCGTTTTGTGTGTGTAACTCTAGATCATGTCAAATGTGGTGTACAATACATCGACGATTTCGCGAAGGGATTTAGCTCAAGTCAAGAGTATGAATCATTATTACAGCAGATACAGGATATTAAGACACAACTTTCAGAAGAAAATAGCAAAACTCAAAAGGACTCTATTGATGTAATCAACTGTTTCAGACAATTAACAGCCGGTATTCAGTTATTTAGAGGTCAAATAAATTCGAAAATGGATACGTTAGAACATGAATCAATACAGCAAGCTGAGAAAAATAAACAATACAAATGTAAAAGCTATTGAATATGTTGAAACACTTTGCGACAAGCTTAAAGCAGACCTGTCAGAAATATTATTCACTCTAGGATTTCTTTACAAATTCAAACAATACCAACAGCTATTATTTTATGCCAATAGGGCTCAAACCCTCATCAAAGAGTATACTGACAAAATGCCTAAAATATCATAAGAATACGTTATCAGTTGGTATGCATTTTCACGCAATGAAGATATACAAAACACACTGAATTCGCTGCTTGAACTTGGAACTTTACAGAGAAAAAGCGAAGGAGAAAGAACAATGACGACAGGAGAACATACAAAAAAGGGAATTATGAAGGAAGACAATCCTACCATTGTTCAGTTAGGCATGCGAAAAAAGGAAGAGCATGAAACACAACACGGAAGAAAACAATGCAGAGTTGCACCTTTAAACCACAGCAATCCAAATACGTGAAGGACATTAACATGAAACACAATAAGGACACAACAAGCCAAATCCGTGAAGGATATTTATTAACATGAAACACAATAAGGACACAACATGCCAAATCCGTGAAGGACATTAACATGAAATACAATAAGGACACAACAAGTCAAATACGTAAAGGACATTAACATGAAACACAATAAGAACACAACAATCCAAATACGTGAAGGACATTAACATGAAACACAATTAGGACACAACAAGTCAAATACGTGAAGGACATAAACATGAAACACAATAAGGACACAACAAGCCAAATTCGTGAAGGACATTAACATAAAACACAATAAGGACACAACAAGCCAAATCCGTGAAGGACATTAACATGAAACACAATAAGGACACAACAAGCCAAATACGTGAAGGACATTAACATGAAACACAATAAGGACACAACAAGTCAAATACGTAAAGGACATTAACATAAAACACAAGAAGGTCACAACAAGATGCTGGATAACAGGAAGTACGTTGATGTCCAATTACCTTTAAGCTGTAGCATTACAGTCGTTGACTTACGATCAGACACCATAACATGTTATATCAAACGTGATGATAAACCATGGGATATAACGTGTTATGAACGATTATCAGGGTATCTGCGTATATATAGAAATTTATCAGTTGTAAAGAAGGAACCAATCGATTCAGGTTGCTCGGGAATTATATATAGAAAAGGCAATTTCTTTGTTACATTTGATGGCCAACATCCATCTGTGAAAATCCTTACTCGGGAAGGAAAAGTCCTTCAAACGTTCAAACACAATGATAAGGGACATAACCTGTTTATTTGTCCGCAGTATATTACAGTGAATAGTGACGGGAATACAATGTATGTTTCAGACTTCTTTCAGATCACAGTAACTAGTTTATGCATGGACGGCAAAGTATGTACTATATATAAACATGACAGCCTGAGAGGTCCAACAGGTCTGACTCTAGGTGATGATGATAGTAGTTATGTGGCGGAGCGCAATTCAAAAAGCACACTTCGTATAACATCGACGTTTACACCCGTACGCATTGCATTAGAGCAGAATTATGGGTTGACTTTTTTACAGACAGTGATATATAACAACACAGTAAAAACACTATATATCAGTTGTGGTTCTTAATCGCGTGATGGTTTGAGCGTTTACAAACTAGACTAAACAGAAACAAATGCTTGTGAATAATAATGATGGTCGTTGTGTGGCTGGGAAGTGGTCTCCAAACATAAATCAGTATACAACACAGTGTTCACCCGCATACAATCTATTAACGCATTAAGATTTTGTAAAATATTCTGAGACAGTGTTGTGTTATAACATTGACAGAAAATGTATTATTGTAGTTCATTTGAAACCAAAAATGAAACAAAGGTCAATAAAGTGGCTGAACGTTTTAAGCTGCCTGCGGGATAAAGTTCTCACATTGTCGCGGTGTTGTTTGTACTTATGTAAGAATGTCTTTACAGTTATGACTTAAAGTTATAGTGGCAGCTATTTGGAACATTAATATGGATTTAGCTTCTACATGATTTCATAGGTGATAATATATTATTAAACAATTGATGAATTAATGCGTTAATTAATTGTATTTCATTTAAAAACATTGATTAACAAAACGTGATAAGACGTTCTAATTAGGTGACATCTTACATGCCTGTAATATTAATGCAACCGTGCATTTACCAAGCACTCTATCAAGTATAAACAGAAACGCTTATTGGTATCGTTGAACTACATCTATTGTTGAAGATAAAGGCACATCATTCCCAATCCGACAGTCAAGACCCTAGCGATTTATTCTTTACGATGAGACATTATTTAAATAGAATTATTTCTTCTTCCATTTAGTTGCTGTACAGTCAATGTTGGAAGGAGGACAGTTGTGAAGGACGACTTTTGTGATAAGAACTGTTGTGGTTAAGCCCTATTGATCGGGGAACTTGTTGCGTGGGATAGTCCCATTGATAGGGGAACTTGTGGCGCAGGAAAGTCCAATTGATAGAAGAGCTTGTGATGCGGAAAAGCCCAATTGATAGCGGAACTTGTTGCGCGGGAAATCCCAATTGATAGAGCAACTTGTGGCGCGGGAAAGCCCCATTAATAGGGGAACAAGTGGAGAGGGAAAGCCACAATTAATATGGGTACTTGTGACCATGATAACACTAAAATACTGTTGAAAAGGGGCAAAACATCAACCAATCATGACATCCCCTGTTTCTTATTCCGCACATTCTAGTCGTTTATGTAACTGAAAAACGTTCGGAACCAACTTTAACAATCAACTAACCAAACAATTATTCAGTAATAGGTGAACTGGTCGCCATGATATAACTCAAACACTATTTATAATGGCGTAAAATAACTACAAACCATAAATTTTAACCTCCCATGTATATTATCACTCGGCGTCCAGTCTTTCATGTAGCATGAAAGCCTTTCGGGACCAACTTTAACAATCAGCTAACCACAAAAAGTTCATTGATAGGTGAATTTGTCACATTGATATAATTACAACGGAGACAATCTATCAACTATAATAACCTCCAATGTGTACTGTCGCTCACCGCCTAGTGGTATATGAATCCTGAATGTCTTGTGGGACCAGTTATAGCAATTTACGAACTAAACAATTATGTCATTTAAATGCAATTACACTGTTATCAAATTGCCCATACACTCATCAATGCTCTCTGTATAACAGGTACCAGGCTAGGTAATGTACAAACAGTACCGCCGCGAGAATGAATCGAACACGAGAGGTTTTAGTTTAAACTTATTTATTTTAAATCGATTGCGAAACAAGCTTTAAGCTTATATTAATCACGCTCGATGTCTGCTTCCTGGATACTTAACCAGTACTCGCGCCGATTGTGTGGAAAAATCCCTAAGTCAGGACCCGCTCATCACGGGACTCGAACCAGGGACCTTTGATGTGAAAGGCCGACGCTCTACCTCTGCACCACTGTCTTCCACTAAAAACGAGAGGTTTTGTTTCCGATATTCAACAATAAACAGTGTTTGCCTGAAAATATATATTAGCATAACCTTAAAGGAATTTGATGTAAATATTATAATAAAATTGCGCTTCCTTCATGATTTTAAAAACATTAAGTATTTACCCTTTCCTACATACACATTCATTTTGAACCTTCTACAGAAGATGAGTTCTGTAAACAAAAGTGACTAAAGTAGGAATTGTTAATTATGAGTAAAGTCTACTTTAACCACACCATTTCAACTTGTGTTCAATATTAGTACGTTCATTTATAGAGAGCGTCAGTATGATTGCTAATCTGTTTAAAAAAAAACCTGCTGCAGATATGTTATACAACTGATAGGGTTAGGTACAATCCGATCACTGATAACATTTACCTCTCTGCATATATGTTATGAAAGGGAGAGGGTTAGGTACAATTCAATCACTGATAACATTTACCTCTCTGCAGATATGTCATAAAAGGGAAAGGGTTAGGTACAATCCGATCACTGATAACATTTACCTCACTCACTGCAGATATGTCATAAAATGGAAAGGGTTAGGTTCAATCAGATCACTGATAACATTTACCTCACTTCAGATATGTTATAAAAGGGAAAGGGTTAGGTACAATCCAATCACTGATACCATTTACCTCACTACAGATATATTATAAAAGGGAAAGAGTTAGGTACACTCCGATCAATGATAACATTAACCTCACTGCAGATATGTTATAAAAGATGAAGGGTTAGGTACAATCCGATCACTGATAACATTTACCTCACTACACATATGTCATAAAAGGGATAGGGTTAGGTACAATCCGATCACTGATAAAATAAAAAGCTAATGGGTTTTAATTATCTCTCACTGTCTCATTCATGCCCCTCTCTTTCTCTCTCTCTCACGATATATCTATATGCTCCTCTGTACTCTCCTCTATATCTCATTGTCTATTTTCTGTCTATATATGTTTCCGTCCCCATTTCTCTTTTTTTTCTCTCTCTCTCATTCATGTCCCCCTTTCTCTCTATATATACCTTTCTATCTCTCTCTCTCTTTATCTCCTTTCTCTAGTCTATCATGCTCTCGTTTTCGCTCTTTTCATCGTGGCCATCAACATTTGAGATGTTACTTGATTTTAACTTAGAATGTTTCCAATAAGGAGTTTATATAGTTGATCTCCCTAACTTATCCTTCCTCACATACATCAACAACTACGAACCAACAGATGAAAATATCTTGGAACAAAACATTGTAGCATAAGGATGAATAAGTTATGTGATGTTACGCTTTATTCTAGTATCGAAATAAACTTGGATGAAACGTGACAACGAACCCGCTTGGGACGAATACTTCGAGTTACTTCCCTTTGCCGAAAGTCCGCCATTCACACAATGGAGCTCATGTAAAAGCCCACAACGCTATTTCTCCAAGTTTGGCTTCAACGTAGCACATCGTTGTAAGTTATGTTGCATATATTATCTGTAAAGTTACCATGATTTGTGTTTGTTACGACAGGACTTGTGCGAGTTCGATTTGAAGTCTATTCACTTGAATTTTGTTAAGCGAGAAAAGTAGGAAGCTTTAGTAAAGTCGTTACTCTGTTTATATTTTCAGTTTTTACCAATACAATTTATCGATCACACACTGATGCTGATAACAAGCTTCAGTTTACTTCCGGCTACTTCACGAAGTGATCAAACAATATATTTCGTTTTTAAAATAAGACATCAACACATGCATAAACAAACGTTTGTTTAAACAAAACTGATTTGAATATGTTATTGTATATATTGTAGTATTGGCTATAGGCCTAAATACTGGAAATCAAATATGTGTATCTGAAAGTTCATGTACCAGCCATTGTTTGATGTTTGCATGTAGCTACCATTGTATCAAACACATATTGATCAATATTCATATCTTTGTTAACCCTTTTCAAAATGGTATGGGCATGTTTTTCAAACTGTATCACACTGGGCCGCCACTCCAATGAAGTCGTTTGGCCTTCAGTATGATATCTCACACACACTCACACTCTCTCTATCTCGTTCTCATTATGTTCATTTTTTAAATTATTTGGTATAATGACCCAACCAGGGAACGAACCCAAGGCCTTCCATATCTGAAACGGACGCTCTACTACTAAGTACTATACCACCGAGGCGGTTCGTAATCTGTGAAAAGAATGATCTTCTCAAAAGATGATGTGTGCCCTTTCTCATTGACCGCTCAGGGAGAAATTGGAACATGCGGCTAGTCCTTGGATCTAACCACGGACCTCGAGCTTTCAGGACAACTACGCATGTCAAGTGTTTACACGTTCCTACCACGATACACAAAGCAGCTAGCAGTGAACAGTAATTCTTAGGAATAAATGTAGTTCTTCTTTATCGGAGCGTTTTTATATGACATACATCCAACACTAATACAGTGATTTATTTAGCCATGCCACACAAGAGTAATTATTATTATCAGTTGGAGACACTCCTTCTTTTAAGCAAAGCGAGATAAATACCGCCTACCTAATTAATATTTATTTTATCCAGGTCCGCATGCGATACTGTTCAGAGATAATCGTTATCTGGTGACTAATTTTAGAAACGAAAGAGGAAGTACAGATAACACAAACGTAGATATTAATTTGATGTAATAACCAATTAATAAGGTAAGCAAAGAAGTTCAAACATCATGTTTATACCTTCCGATTTATGAATAATAATTTTTTGTACCAATTTAATTTTTTCAAAACCATTATAGATATTGCTTTGAAACTTACAACACTTCTTTCACCAGCAACAGACAAGAGTACATCACTTTGTCCATGTTTTTGTAAGAATAATGGTCCTTTTTCGACTTAGAATGTTGGTAAAGTTTTTCCTACCACCCCACTTATTTAGCTCACCTAAGCATGACGTGCAAGGTGAGCTTTTTGTGATCACTCGGCGTCCGGCGTCATCGTCGTCGGTGTCTGTTAACAATTTCCTACAAATGACTTCTCCTACTAAACCAATGGACATATTTCAAAATAACTTCACAGGAATGGTCCTTAGGTGGTCCTCTTTCAAAGTTGTTCAAAGAATTTAATTCCAAGTAGAACTTTGGTTGCTACAGCATCAGAAAAGGGGAAAATTGCCAAATCTTAAAAAATCTTCTTGTCCAAAAGTACTGGCCCGATTTAAAAATTATATTGTACAAATGTTCCTTGGTGTACCCTCTACCAAGATTGTTCAAATATTTCTGATCCGTTGAAAAATACGACCACCAGGGGGTGGAGCTTATTTTCCTTATGGGTGCATTGTTAAAACTTTAAAAATCTTCTTGTCCAAAAGTACTGGCCTGATTTGAAAATTATTTTGCACAAATGTTCCTTGGGGCACCCTTTACCAAGATCGTTCAAATATTTCCCATCTGTTGAAAAACATGGCCGCCAAGGGGCAGAGCTTGTTTTCCTTATATGTGCATTGTTAAAACTTTAAAAATCTTCTTGTCCAAAAGTATTAGCCGGTTTTGAAACTTATTTTGCACAAATGTTCCTTGGGGCAACCTTTACCAAGATTGCTTAAATATTTCTGATCTGTTAAAAAACATGGCCGCCAGGGGGCGGAGCTTGTTTTCCTTATATGTGCATTGTTAAAACTTTAAAAATCTTCTTGTCCAAAAGTACTGGCCCGATTTGAAAATTATTTTGCGCAAATGCTCCTTGGGGCACCCTTTACCAAGATTGTTCAAATATTTCTGATCCTTTTAAAAACATGGCCGCCAGGAGGCTGAGCTTGTTTTCCTTATATCTGCATTGTAAAAAAGTTTGACTAAATCAGGTGAGTGATATAGGACCATCATGGTCCTCTTGTTTCAAAACCATTAGAGATATACTTTATACACTTACAATACTAATTTACCATCATTACCTCCATCAACAGACAAGAGTACATAACTCTGTCAGGTTTTTTTTAAGAATTATGACCCCTTTTCGATTTAGAATTTTGGTTAAGTTATTCATACCAAATCAAATTGTTTCAAAACAATTAGAGATATAGCTAAAACACTTACACAAATCTTTTTACCATCATTACCTCCACCGACAACCAAGAGTGCATAATTCAGTAAATTTTTTTGTAAGAATTATGACCCTTTTTCGACTCAAGTACTTTGCATATAGTTAATATGATATATAAAGTACTTGGTTATATTTTCTGTATCACTCCAAAAAAAGTTTTGTTTTATTGGCAAGCACAAACAAGTCAAGCGCGCTGTCCTCCGACAGCTCTTGTTTACAACCGAAATCACTACATAATCGTCAAATGTTAACCCTTTCCCACATACAAACGCTTTCTGACGTCTCTGCAGTAGACGACTTTTGAAAACAAAATGAGCAATTTCTCCTTTTGGTTCACTGTATTCAACTACTTTAGGTAATTTCACTTTCATTTATATAGGTTTTCCATAGTTTGTGCAGATTATTACAAAGTCTTTTGATGTAGATTTGTTGTATTTAGGAAAGGGTTTACACTTAACCTGCTCTGCGCGAGTTGAACCGTGTTGCGAACGGGATAGATCAGACCAGACAAGACTGCTTGTGACCGAAATGATCCTTTAAAGATAAATGAATATTGGCAAGACACATACGAAATAAGACAAATAAGACAAAATAATTCTAAAAATAGTAGGAGACGATCTTAGTTTGACTGTGGAGTAAAAATAAATCCATTCAAAGTGATATGCTCAATAAATAAAACATGTAGATTATATCATCTAAACATGTCATAAAAGAATGGTCCAAAGTTGCAATTTAACAATATTTTTTTTATTTCCATTTAGATGGCTACACAAGTTTATAGATGGTTATTGATCATAAAGTAACAGGATAAAACGCAACGAATAATAACCATCATTTATTTGTGCTGATTTGTGGTAGTTGTCATTGTGGAGTTATATTGTGTAAGGCACATGTCCTAGCCTAGTACTGGTTTGTTTACTCTGGGATCATGAATTATTGTTCGAAATGTTCCTTGAGTGAACCTCTTTACAATTCGTTGACAAACAGGGAAGCAAAATGACAAAACTTTATTCATTCTTATTAAACTTCTTGCCAGATTTCAAGATAATTTTGCATTTATGTTCCTTTAAATAAGTTTGGTTAAAGTAGATGTATAATAAGAACAGGGGTATATGAACTTTAAGCTTCATGTTATATCTCCTCCAAAAGCATTGGACCGATATCAACTTAACAGGAATGTTCATTTGGTGGTACTATTTCAAATTGTTCAAAGATATAATGCCTTATTATAAATCTCCTTTACTGGTAAGTTATTACATTAACCATGTCCATTCCTTGCAGTATCATTTGCACTCCTGATCACATTTTCCAGATATTTACAACTACTTTAGTAATTTACTATCACTCAGGTGATCGATTTAGGGTCATCTTGGCCCCCTTGTTTAATAATCATATTACCTGATAGTTCCTGAAGGAACAAATCAGACAAGCATTTTAATGAGAATGGAAATTTACAATTTTGTAATTTTGCCCTGTTCTGATGCTGCTTCACTGCCTTTGTTTTAACCAATTAATATGGCTTGAAAATAAATTCATAGATAGTCACTGAAGGAACATTTCTTACTAGTAACCTTTAAAAACATGTAGAGGGTTACTGAATGAACATTTCTTACTAGTAACCTTTAAAAACATGTAGAGGGTCACTGAATGAACAATTCTGTAAAAATATCTTGAAATCAGACAAGTACTTTCATAAGAATGTAGTTTTTGAAATTTGTCATTTTCCCCCTTTCCTGAATCCGCCTGATTGCCGTGTTTAACAAACAATCAATATGATTATATTTGCAGAGAACATTTCTACTACATGATATTTGTATCAGAAAAGCGAATTCAGAGGAAAATATGTTAACAAATTTGGCATATTTTCACCCTCTCTGATGCCGCAGCAAGTTCTCTGTAGAATATAATTACACCGAGCAATTTCTTCTTTTGTCACAATGATGAGGGTCACAAAGGGTATGTATGTGGGTCGATATCTCGGGTGGTTTATTTTTCGGATAATTCAGAATAGAATAGAAAACATTGTGGCAAAAGGAGATATTGCTCTCTATGAGCAATGACTCTTTTTGTCACAATCATGTTTTCAAAAGTTGTATGCTGCAAGTGCATCTGAAAGTGGTAAAAATGCTATTGAAATATCACAAACAAATCAACTTTGACGGAAATTATAGTTGTTCCTCAACTATTTATTTTACTAAAGGGAACAAAGGGTTACAATTTACAAAGGTTAATTAGTTGCATTGTTTACTTTGTATATTAGCGTAGTGATGTCCTAATAATTTAGTACACTTAAATATGACATGTACACTTTCAGAGTAGAATAAATGGAATTTTTGTTTACTTATTTGACTTTTGCTTATGTTTGCATTGGTAATTCATTCTAGAATGGTTTGCACTACTTTTTTTGGCGTACTGAATTTGATAGAGTTGTGTTCTCAGGCATTTACATCACCTGACTTCAAACCTTCACTTGAAAAAGGGAAGCCTCGCTATCGCAATTCTACAAAAAACTACACTTAAACAGACACAGAAAAAAAGGTGAACATCCACATTATATGCAATGCGAAAGAAGATTTTAAGGAATATTTAATTATCTACTTACATTCTGTCACTAAATTCATTGAAACGTTTCTTTTCAAAGTTGAAAAAGACCTTTTAAAAAACAGCAAGAATGCTCAACATTGAAGCTTACTGTTTGAGAATACGGGGGAACACGACATTGCTAATTCATGAATCGGATTTATACCCTCTGGGGATACCAACTGACTTTTACGATATAAAACTTGGGATCAAATCGAGAGCATTTAAGAACTTTCACGAATACATCTAAAGCCATGGTCCCATTTACGGTCATGCACGTAGTTGACCGTAGTTCATTTCAAACGTAGTCTGCCGTAGTGTTACTACGGTCAACTAGGTTGAAGTACGTTCAACGTAGGTTCAAAATTGGCAAAAAGATGAAATATAGAAAGTCTAAGTAGGTTGAACTACGTGTAAGTACGGTCAACTACATTCAACCACGAGCAAAGTGGCTAGGGTTAACTAGGGTATCACTACGTCTAACTACGAGTAACTACGTCCTAAGTACGCACAACTACGGTAAATTAGGATCAACTGCGTAAAGCTACGGTAAAACGTTGTGGCTGCGCCTGCGCAGTACGGGTAAGCTACAGTCATTGTGCTTTTGGAAGTTGACGAGCCAACATTGCTGATCAGGAACTCCTAAACATTTCTTATTAGTTGACCCTAGTTATCGGTACTATGAACATACTTCAAACGTAGTTCAACCCTAGGAGATCCCTAGTTGACCTTAGTGTTAACCGTAGTGTTGATGTGTTTTGGCAGGTACTACGGTCAACTACAGTACACACTACGGTTAAGTAGAGTCAAATACGGTTAACTAAGGTCAACTACGTTCAAACTACGGTCACAGTAGGGTCACAACATCGTACTTAACCCTAACCAATTTTTGAACATGTTGAAAAACTATGTGCTTACTACGGGCAAATCATAAGTTCAAACTACGTTCATTACTGCGTTGAACTACGGTTATCTATGTGTAACTATGTTTCATACGTTCAACTACGACCAACTACGGTCATTCCCCACTACGGTCAACTACGTAAGATGTGACCACGGCTTTAAATCATGAAGTTACAAATCTGTGATAAAGCCAATCTAAATCTTTATATCTTTATGAGATTAATATCAGATTGTGGATTACATATTGTAGTATCCGACACCGTTTGCACCTAAGGAATATCTTCAATAATATTTTATATATATCGAATTTAAGTGAAGGGGTATTTTATTTTGTTCTTTATTCATATGAAATTGACAGCGTTCATTTAATCTAAAGATTTCTAAAGATAAAATAATGGCCAATACTGTCTGTGCAATTATTATATATGCAGACAAACGCGGATGGAGGGACGGACAAATAGACGTAACCTAACTACATGTATCAACAGAATTTCAGACATGTCCAGCTAGTTCCACTTCTGTATCTGCGATTAAGGGCATTGAAAACATCTAGTTAAAAATATGGATAATCTCTTAAATACATTGCAGATTTAAGAGGGCCATCAGGCCCTGGATCAATATAAACAGGTCAATACATTATTCTGATCAATGCAACTTAACACTTTCCCATTAAAAGTCAGTAGTTATATTGTAACTAGGATTTCGATGCCGTAGTACATTGTACATTTAAGTTGTACGTCAACAATAACCGGGATATAATACAATACAGGTAATAACCCTTGTTAATACATACATTTGCTGTATTGTTACTATGACTTCTATGCCGTAGTACATTGTACATTTAAGTTGTACGTCAACTTTAACCGGGATATAATACAATACAGATAATAACCCTTGTTAATACATACATTTACGGCATTGTTTCTATGACTTCTATGCCGTAGTGCATTGTACGTTTAAGTTGTATGTTAACTTTAACCCTGATATAATAAAACACTGGTAATAACCCTTGTAAATACATACATTTACTGTATTGTTACTATGACTTCAATGCCGTAGTGCATTGTATGTTTAAGTTGTATGTTACTTTTAACACGTCTTTAATATAACACAGAAAATAACCCTTGTTAATACATACATTTACGGTATTATAACTATGATTTCGATGCCGTGATGCATTGTACGTTTAAGTTGTACGTCAACTATAACCAGGATATAATACAATACAGATAATAACCCTTGTTAGTAAATACATTTACGGTATTATTACTATGACTTCAATGCCGTAGTGCATTGTACATTTAAGATGTTTGTCAACTTTAACCCTGATATAATAAAACACTGGTAATAACTCTCGTTAATACATACATTTACTCTATTGTTACTATGACTTCAATGCCGTAGTGCATTTTACGTTTAAGTTGTATGTCAGCTTTAACCTTGATATAATAAAACACTGGTAATAACCCTTGTTAATACATACATTTACTGTATTGTTACTATGACTTCTATGCCATAGTACATTGTACATTTAAGTTGTTTGTCAACTTAACTGGGATGTAATAACCCTTGTTTGCTCGCCTATTCGAAGAAATAGGGGGGCTTATGTAGTCACGTCCGCGTTGGTGTTGTCAGCTTGGTCAAATCTTTGCATGCAAGACCTTTTCTCAGTCACTATGTATGTTGTTGCTTTGAAACTTCACACACACTTATTCAGGGTCATTAGTTGACCTTGTATGTCAAGTCCCATAACTCTGAAATATATTTTGACTGAATTGTGCCTCTTTTTGGACTTAGAATTCTGGTCAAACTTTTGCTTGCAAGGCCCTCAGACACTATGTATGCTGTTGCTTTTAAACTTCACACACTTATTTAGGGTCATTGGATGACATTGTATGTCAAGTGCTATAACTCTGGAATAGATTTTAACTGAATTGTGCCCCTTTTTGGACTTAGAATTTTGGTCAAACCTTTGCGTGCAAGGCCTTTTCTCAGACACTGTGTAAGCTGTTACTTTGAAACTTCACACACTTATTCAGGGTAATATATATACTTTACCTAATGCTATAACTGTTCTAAAGTAGGCCCTGATAGACGATGGTCTGGATAGGCGAGCTATATTGTCCTCCGACAACTCTTGTTAATACATACATTTACTGTATTGTTTCTATGACGTACATAATTGTACATTTAAGTTGTATGTCAACTCTAACTGGGATATATACACGTCATAACCCTTGTTAATACATAAATTTATTGTATTCTTACTATGCCGTAGTACATTGTACATTTAACGTATATGTCAACTTTAACCCGGATATAATAAAATACAGGTAATAACCCTTGTTAATACATACACTTACTGTATTGTTACCATGACTTCTATGCCTTAGTACATTGTACATTTAAGTTGTATGTCAACTTTAACCCGGATATAATAAAATACAGATAATAACCCTTGTTAATACATACATTTATTGTATTTTTACTAGGACTTCTATGCCGTAGTACATTGAACATTTAAGCCGTTTGTCAACTTTAACCTGCTATAATAAAACACAGGTAATAACCCTCGTTGATACATACATTTACTGTATTGTTACTATGACTTCTTTGCCGTAGTGCAGTGTACATTTAAGTTTTTTGTCAACTTTAACCCTGATATAATAAACAAGTGTAAGACAAAACACCCATGGGACATAAACCCCACAGGACAAAAACCCATAGAACAATACACCCATGGGATAATACCTATGGACAAAAACCTCATTCTTATTATAGAACAATCAATAAGTTGTCATGTTTGATGAATTGATTCTTTTGATCTTAATTTGGATATTTAGAAACATATCTTTTTTTCTCTATCAGAAAATCCAAACAAATGAATTAAGTTAAATATGCCTTTGTTTCCATTATCAAAACATGGCACAGATAGTAGCCTGAGAGTGATATGTCAACTTTATCATAATAGGAAGAGGAATTTGAGGACTTTTTTATAAATCTTGCATTTATTGTTTTTTTGGAGTATCAGTTCCTTTCCCTATAATGTTTTCAAAAAGATCAGGTATATCAGGGAAAAAAAAAGAAAACATTATGGCAAAATAGTTCATAATGTTGAATTTATCCATTTGATACAATGATTTCATTTTCATTGAAGCCGAGTCCCGGTAGCGACGCGGGCTGTCAATCCAGGGGTTGTGAGTTTGAATCCCGGCTCTGCCAACTTTCTTTCCGACGATTGACAAAAGTCAATGTGACATGCGTCATTCGTCTTCCACCGATGGGCTAAGTCTATGTGGAAAAGAAGCCTGTTGCTCGGGAAGATTGTTATGTGGAGTATTTGTGTGAGAAAACCAGGAAATGCATGAGTAGGTGAACTGGCCGTCGTGATATAACCGAGAGATTGTTAAAAACGGCGTTAAATCCCAATCAATCAATCAATCATTTTCATTGAAATAGATATCAATTGAACTTAAGAGATTTTCCATAGTTTAGCCTACATATTTTCAAAGTCCGCTGCAACACATATGCTGTGTGGGGGAAATGGTAAGAGGCAACGTTGTGGGTTACTCATGTGAAATGTCAGCCGTGTTATAAGTGAAATGTCAGCCGTGTTATATGTGAAATGTCAGCCGTGTTATAAGTGAAATGTCAGCCGTGTTATAAGTGAAATGTCAGCCGTGTTATAAGTGAAATGTCAGGCGTGTTATAAGTGAAATGTCAGCCGTGTTATATGTGAAATGTCAGCCGTGTTATAAGTGAAATGTCAGCCGTGTTATAAGTGAAATGTCAGCCGTGTTATAAGTGAAATGTCAGCCGTGTTATAAGTGAAATGTCAGCCGTGTTATAAGTGAAATGTCAGCCGTGTTATATGTGAAATGTCAGCCGTGTTATAAGTGAAATGTCAGCCGTGTTATAAGTGAAATGTCAGCCGTGTTATAAGTGAAATGTCAGCCGTGTTATAAATAATATACTGTTAAATATAGAGTTAAAACCAACTAATAATTCTTTTCCCATTTTTAGCTGGACTTTTGAAAAAACGAGAGCTATTGTCATGACCCTGGCGTCGTCGTCGGCATGGTTGTCCGGTTAAGGATTTTGCGACGGCGTGATCGTCCGGTTAAGGTTTTCTGTTGGCGGCGGCGGCGTGGTCGTCCGGTTAAGGTTTTTTTTGTTCAGCCCAGCTTTTTTTCTGTTTTATCCCTATCAGTCGAGCGTCTGTGCCGTACGAGGTGCTCTTGTTTTTATTTACAGCAAAAGATATAATCTGTAGTAGCACATTGTAATATTATTATAAAAGTATTAAATCTTAATAGGGACGTTTTTCATTCTCTTATAAAGTAACACTGAGTAACACTTAGACTGAGGAGCACTTTTAAACTATCATAAATATCACATTTCACATTTGAAAAAGATTGTTGAAACATACGTAAAGACATTGTTCAATATAAGTAATTTCTTTTTTACCAGCAATTTGTTTCAATTGTATTCATTTCCATTATCTGTCTATTCACGGAGCTTCCATCGAATGCATCGCCCAACACCACGAAGATATTCCTCAATTGTCTTTCTACCATTAATATAGCCACACATAAATGTCTTAATCTTTTCTGCAACCCCTTTGTAACTAATTAACAATTATTGATAAATCCATTAAACTATACAATTCTGAAAACACAATTTAAGTTGTAATTGTGTGTTATGTGTTAATCGATACCTGTGAACAACTTATTTAAAAATATATTGAATTTATATCCTTTTCTCTAATTGGACTAGGATCAGTAAGGTGTAATTGTATCAAACAAACTTCAAATACATTTGATATAATGCATCTATATATTATTATCAAACACCAAGGGGTTATTGTCCACTTTTCACTAAGGGAGAAGGGAGTTTTGTCCAGTGGGTTCTTTTCCTATGGGGTTTATGTCCCGTGGAGGTTTTGTCCGTACCCCATAATAAACATACATGTAATAACCCTTGTTTATATATACATTTCAGGAAACGTTGTAACGAATTCACACACCACCAGCATGGCATCTGGATCCCAATCTTTTCATAAAGGGTCTGACGAAATACCTAAAACTGACTGTGACGTATGTTTGTCAAGCGGTCAAACATTAGAGGCTATCTCCTACTGTACCATATGCTGTGAGTACCTGTGTCAGTCATGTGATAAGGCACACAGAGGGTCTCGGGCATCTAGAGACCACACTCTTCTGACAGGGGATAACGTTCCATCTGAATCCACAAGGACAAAACCAACGTTACCGTTTATGTTCTGTGATACACACAGAACAACGTTACTTGATATATACTGTACCACTCACGACGAGGTCATTTGTTCTGCTTGTAAAATTACCGGTCATACAACTTGTGATACAGGCGATGTCACTAGGCACAGTGCTCGATTAAAATATGTTGAAGAGGAGGTGAAGAAAGTCGCAACATCTCTGAGGGACTTAACATCTAGATATGACGACCTTAGAAAAAACAGACACATTTCTAAATCAACCATGAAGACTCAGATAAAGAAATGTGTCAGTGGCATGCATCAATTACGCAGGGATATTAACGACAAACTGGATCAACTCGAACATGAAATGTCTTCCGAAATCCGAAACATCGATGAGAAGATGAATCAAGAGATAGACCGTCACGTGACTTTAGCCGATGGCATTTTACGTCAAATCGGGGATCTGGACAAATCTATGTCTGAATGTCTAAAAACGCGAGAAAATGACGTCATGTTTGTCGGAATGAAAAAGGCGTCTTCACGAGCACGTGAATGTGGACATATCATTGACAATGTACAGAAAGACATTTTCCCAATAGACATTCGTTTTCAACCAAATGACGTTCTAACTGACATGATCCAACAATTACAATCACTCGGGACCGTTGCTAACAGCCAACCTGTTTATACCGGCCAGAACCGGACCTTTATACTGAACATGTCTGTTAAGGACAAACAGCAGATAACTGTGAAAGCAGATTTTGTCGCTGGATGTACATTCATGTCTGACGGACATCTTGTACTCGCATGTGATTATGACGGTCTAAAACTGTTTGATAAAGACTTCAAGTTTAAATCCCAGTCAGCTATTCCGGCAGTAGACGTGTCTGCTATCAACGACACTGACGTCATAGTTACACAAGATAAACAACTCCAGCGTGTAAGAGTATTCCCTGATATGGTGGTGAAGACAACATTGAAGATGGATAGACGAGTTTATGGTGTGGATGTTTATGGTGACGAGATCTACGTTACCTGTCATGATAGACCCGGTAATGGTGAAGTACGAGTACTCAACATGGCTGGTAAACTACAGAGAAGGTTGGGCGTGGATAATGATAAATACATGTTTACTTGTCCTAGCTGTGTAACAGTAAACAGGAATGGGAGTCAGGTGTTTGTCTCTGATCACGACACTGACATTGTAACATGTTTAAACAATCAAGGTCACGTGATATACCAGTACTCTGACAGAGACTTGAAGTAGAATTGTTTCTTCCTTTTCCACAATGTTTTGTATGTACTTTATGCTAAAGTCATCGAGAATGTTAATCATGAAGGAACAGAACAATACAAACAATCTTGTAGAGTTACTATTTCTTTATATACATGTATTATGGCTATATAACCAGACAAATCAAAAGAGTGAACACCTTTTCCAAATGTGTTTTCTTACTAAGGGACAGAATAATACAAACAATCTTTTTTTTTTATGTACATGTATTACTGCTATATAACCAAACAAATGAAAACAGTGAACACCTTTTCCAAATGTGTTTTCTTACTAACTACTCAAATCCAAAAGTGTTTGTCAACTCGCATATGATCCAATAATGAATTAATATATACTGGCCTTCATAAACTGTGCGTACCAGACAGCAAATGCTGTAAATGACTTTTATGTCGTACGATATTCACAAATGATCCCATCTCGAAAACTTCTAGACAAAACTGGGTTTTTACACTAAACAGTAGAAGTAGAAGTGTATTAAACAGTCTCTTACTTTCCCATGTTTGAAAAAAAAGCTGCGTGTGTAAATAAAGAAATGTCTGCACATCTCTATCATATGTTACCTAAATGTAAACTGCTTATCAGAAGCGTATACTGAAATAACAAATGTATTAACAGTGCAGATCTAGATCATACCATGTGAATGAACAAGCTAATCTGAATCTACAATAAGCACACATATTCTTTTACGCCCGATTATTGTACAAGCCTCCGTCATATTAATGAAATGTCTTTGAAAACTGCGTTAAATGCCAAGCAATCATTAGTTTAGAAGCTCGTATATAACTGTTTTATTTACGGCGAAAGCTCACTTTTTCCCGTGAAACATAACTATTTCGAGACACAAAAGAAAGTGCCTTATGAAAATAAATGGCTAGTTAATCAAATAAGCTATTTCCTTCTTTTTCAAAGTGTATTGATAAATATCACACGCCAGAAACGCATTCTGAGATTTGATTATTCTGTATATCATTTCGTCATTGTTCAAACCTGAATGCTTAAGATAACCCAGTCTGGTTTAACAGCCGGTAAATATATATATGAATGTAAAATGGTAGAAAAAAAGTCCTCATTATTGACAGTTTCTTCCCTTCCCACAATGTTTTAAATGTACCTTAGTTACGTCAACTCAATCGAGAACGTCATTATGAAGGAAAAGAACAATACAAGCAATGTTGTGGATTATTATTTGTGTACATAAATGTAGTATGACTATATAACCAGAAACGTTAAAATAATTAACACTTTTTCCAAATGTGTTTTCTAAATAACTACGCCCCGTCAACAGTGTATGTCAACTAGCATTCTATTAGTATGTATATTTAGACTGAAACTACAAATGATCATTATCTAAATAACTACACCACTTCATCAGTGTATGTCAACTATCATACTATTAGTATGTATATTTAGACTGAAAATACAAATGATCGTTATCATCATCTCGAGGAACGGTTGTGACAAGTACCGACTATACAAGTATGCAGTCTGATAATAATTGCTCTTTTGAAAAACTAAATTATCTCGATATTTGTGGTATATAACTAAACACATAGAAAACGAGCGTATTTAAAAAAATATATATATTGATATTTTCAACTGTAACCTTTACTGTTTTTTTTTTAATAAACGTGTCTAGCTTTGTATTTGGAAGAGTCCATAGCAATTTTCAAGAAATATCAAAACAGAAATGTTAAGTTGAGCACAGACTTCACAAAATCGGTTCAAGCAGTGATATGTTTAACTGTTTTATTAAGATACTTGAGCCATTCCGCGAGAAAACCAATATTATGGCCTCTGCGTAATGTTTTGACCCTGATCAGTCCGCGCAGTCCGCGCAGACTGATCCAGGCCGACACACTCCGTCTCAGGGGGATAGAGGTATTGCGTAATGATTCCTGAAACAGAAAATCTACAGGAGGCGAAAAGTGTCTCTCCAGGTAAGCCTGCGCGGCATGCTTGGGCTGATCCGGGTCGATATTTTACGCAGAGTCAACACTGTTGGTTTTCTAGCGGGACGGCTCACTTGTTTAAATGATGTATTCGATATTTTGTATCTTTATATTTAGCACTTACACACTTATTGTTTTAATTTAGTATATAAATGTAAATTCGTTGATCTGTTTTGTTCTATTTTCGCATATATGAAACGACATCCCTTCGTTAGCAGAAGTAAGCAGTTTAGTTTATGCATGTCATCTCATATGTCTGGTGAGGTTACGGCTAAGTCTTTAAATCCTGCAAAGACAAGCATACTGACCCACAGACGAAGGGTTACAACTCTCATATCCAGATTAGTTTAATAAAGAAAATTTGTCGCTGACCACTGTGTCCTCGGTTCAAACCATTATTTTCACGTTTTCAGATGTTTGACAATATGAAAATGTCTGTTCATGAAATAATAATTGACTTAATCTGGGAGAATTGTCGTTTAAATCAGTGGGAAAACATTCGAACTTTAGATCAGAATACTAAATCAGAAGTTCTAATGGGAAGCAGGTATACCCCAGTTTTATTCATTTGGAAAACGAAACTTTAAACCTAATCCACGTGTGGTACACGCGAATGCAGGATCGTTTAATATAAGAGGCTATAACTCTATATTTTATATTAGCCTATGTGAAGTCTAGTCTATACCGGGAAACCATATAAATACTGGGACTCATAGACCCGACACATGTTCTAGTCTAGTATTGAACCCCCAATATATCAAATATAAATGGAGTACCTTTAGAAAAGACACATGGTCTAGTCTAGTACTGGTTAGTAACACATGGATACGTGTACTGTCACCGTGATATAACTGAATACTAAACCCCCAATAAATCAAATATAAATGGAGTACCTTTCGGAAAGACACATGTCCTAGTCTTGTACTGGTTAGTAACACATGGATACGGGTACTATACCCGTGATAACACTCAATACTAAACCCCCAATAAATAAAATATAAATGGAGTACCTTTCGGAAAGACACATGTTCTAGTCTAGTACTGGTTAGTAATGCATGGATCATGGATACGTGTACTGCCACCGTGGTATAACTGAATACTTAAGTCCCAATAAATCAAATATAAATGGAGTACCTTTCGGAAAGACACGTGTTCTAGTCTAGTACTGGTTAGTAACATATGGATTATTGATACGTGTACTGCCACCGTGATATGTCTGATTAATAAACACCAAATACATCAAATATAAACAGAGTACCTTTGGGAAAGACACATGTTCTAGTCAAGTAATAGTTCGTAAGGCAATAATTGGTTTACTGTACCCGTGATAAAGACACATGTTCTAGTCTATTACGGGTTAGTAACACATGCATACGTGTACTGTACCCTTGGTATAACTGAATACTTTAGTCCCAATAAATCAAATATAAATGGAGTACCTTTCGAAAAGACACATGTTCAGGTCTTGTACTGGCTAGTAACACATCGATGGATATGTGTACTGTACCCGTAATATAAATGAATACTAAACACCCAATAAAAAAAATATAGAGTACCTTTCGGAAAGACACATGTTCTAGTCTAGTACTGCTTAGTAACATATGGATCATGGATACGTGTACTGCCACCGTGGTATTATTAAATACTAAACACCCATTAAATCAAGTATAAATGGAGTACCTTTCGGAAAGACACATGTTCTAGTCTAGTACTGGTTAGTAACATATGGATCATGGATACGTGTACTGCCACCGTGTATAACTGAATACTTAACACCAAATATATCAAATATAAATAAAGTACCTTTTGGAGAAACACATGTTCTAGTACTAGTACTGGTTAGTAACACATGGATCATGGATACGTGTTCTGTACCCTTGGTATAATTAAATACTAAAAACCAATAACTCAAATATAAATGAAGAAACTTTCGGAAAGACACCTGCTCTAGTCTGGTCCTGATTAGTAACACATTGATACGTGTACTGTCACTGTGATATAACTGAGTACTAAACCCCCAATGAATCAAATATAAATGGAGTATCTTTCGGAAAGACACATGTTCTAGTCTTGTACTGGTTAGTAACACATCGATAGATACGTGTACTGTACCCATGATATAACTGAATACTAAACCCCCAATACAAAAAGAATAAATAGAGTACCTTTCGGAAAGACACCCAATAAATCAAATATAAATGAAGTACCTTTCGGATAGACACACGTTCTAGTCTAGTACTGGTTAGTAACACATGCATACGTGTACTATACCCGTGATATAACTGAATACTAAAGTCAAATTAAATCAAATATAAATGGAGTACCTTTCGGAAAGACACATGTTCTAGTCTAGTACTGGTTAGTAACACATGGATCATGGATACGTGTTCTGTACCCTTGGTATTATTAAATACTAAAACCCCAATAAATCAAATATAAATGAAGTACTGGTTAGTAACACATGGATACGTGTACTGTACCCGTGATATAGCTGAATACTAAACCCCAAATAAATAAAATATAAATGGAGTACCTTTCGGAAAGACATACGTTCTAGTCTAGTACTGGTTAGTAACACATGCATACGTGTACTATACCCGTGATATAACTGAATACTAAAGTCCCATTAAATCAAGTATAAATGGAGTACCTTTCGGAAAGACACATGTTCTAGTCTAGTACTGGTTAGTAACATATAGATCATGGATATGTGTACTGCCACCGTGGTATAACTGAATACTTAATACCCAATATATCAAATATAAATCAGGAAGATTCTGGAGAAACACATGTTCTAGTCTAGTACTGGTTAGTAACACATGGATCATGGATACCTGTTCTGTACCCTTGGTATTATTAAATACTAAAACCCCAATAAATCAAATATAAATGAAGTACTGGTTAGTAACACATGGATACGTGTACTGTACCCGTGATATAACTGAATACTAAACCCCCAATAAATCAAATATAAATGGAGTACCTTACGGAAAAAATAAATGTTCTAGTCAAGTCCTGCTAAGTAACGCATGGATACGTGTACTGTCATCGTGATATAACTGAATACTAAACCCCCCAAAAATATAAATGGAGTAGCTTTCGGAAAGACACATGTTCTAGTTTATTACTGGTTAGTAACACATGGATACGTGTACTGTCGCCGTGATATAACTGAATAATAAACCCCCAATAAATCAAATATAATACTGGTACTCATATGAACCCGATTCATTCGAGTACCTTTCGAAAGCCGGGCTCCGGTTTCACGAGAAACAACTGTAGTAGAAAATCAGGAGTGTTTGGCTTGGACAAGGAATATTTCCTAGCCTAGTACTTGGTTGTTTCCCCAGGGATTATTAATAAGTAAGCTGTCTCCCTGCTACAACCCAAAAGTATAACACATGTGTCTGTTATGTGTGTGTAACTTTAGATCATGTCCAATGCGATGTAAAATACATCGGCGATTTGGCGTTATGTGTACGTAACTCTAGATCATGTTTAATGCGATGTACACTACATCGGCGATTTGTCTGTTATGTGTACGTAACTCTAGATCATGTTTAATGCGATGTACACTACATCGGCGATTTGTCTGTTATGTGTACGTAACTCTAGATCATGTTTAATGCGATGTACAATACATCGGCGATTTGTCTGTTATGTGTGTGTAACTCTAGATCATGTCCAATGCGATGTACACTACATCGGCGATTTGTCTGTTATGTGTACGTAACTCTAGATCATGTTTAATGCGATGTACAATACATCGGCGATTTGTCTGTTATGTGTGTGTAACTCTAGATCATGTTTAATGCGATGTACAATGCATCGACGATTTGTCTGTTATGTGTGTGTAACTCTAGATCATGTCCAATGCGATGTACAATACATCGGCGATTTGGCGTTATTTGTGTGTAACTCTAGATCATGTCCAATGCGATATACAATACATCGACGATTTGTCTGTTATGTGTGTGTAACTCTAGATCATGTCCAATGCGATGTACAATACATCGACAATGTGTCTGTTATGTTTGTGTAACTCTAGATCATGTCCAATGCGGTGTAAAATACATCGACGATTTGTCTGTTATGTGTGTGTGTAACTCTAGATCATGTCCAATGCGATGTACAATACATCGACGATTTGTCTGTAATGTGTGTGTAACTCTAGATCATGTTCAATGCGATGTACAATATATCGACGATTTGGCGTTCTGTGTACGTAACTCTAGATCATGTCCAATGCGATGTACAATACATCGACGATTTGTCTGTTATGTGTGTGTAACTCTAGATCATGTCCAATGCGATGTTCAATACATCGACGATTTGGCGTTTTGTGTACGTAACTCTAGATCATGTCAAATGCAGTGTACAATACATCGACAATTTGTCTGTTATGTGTGTGTAACTCTAGATCATGTCCATTGCGGTGTACAATACATCGACGATTTGTCTCTTATGTGTGTGTAACTCTAGATCATGTCCAACGCGATGTACAATACATCGACGCTTTGTCTGTTATGTGTGTGTAACTCTAGATCATGTCCAATGCGATGTACAATACATCGACGATTTGTCTGTTATGTGTACGTAACTCTAGATCATGTCCAATGCGATGTACAATACATCGACGATTTGACTGTTATGTGTGTGTAACTCTAGATCATGTCCAATGCGGTGTACAATACATCGACGATTTGTCTGTTATGTGTGTGTAACTCTAGATCATGTTTAATGCGATGTACAATACATCGACGATTTGTCTGTTATGTGTGTGTAACTCTAGATCATGTCCAATGCGATGTACAATACATCGACGATGTGTCTGTTATGTGTGTGTAACGCTAGATCATGTCCAATGCGATGTACAATACATCGACGATTTGTCTGTTATGTGTGTGTAACTCTAGATCATGACCAATGTGATGTACAATACATCGACGATGTTTCTGTTATGTGTGTGTAACTTTAGATCATGTCCAATGCGATGTACAATACATAGACGATTTGTCTGTTATGTGTGTGTAACTCTAGATCATGTCCAATGCGATGTACAATACATCGACGATTTGTCTGTTATGTGTGTGGAACTCTAGATCATGTCCAATGCGATGTACAATACATCGACGATTTGGCGTTCTGTGTACCTAATTCTAGATCATGTCCAATGCGATGTACAATACATCGACCATTTGTCTGTTATGTGTGTGTAACTCTAGATCATGTCCTATGCGATGTACAATACATCGACGATTTGTCTGTTATGTGTGTGTAACTCTAGATCATGTCCAATGCGATGTACAATACATCGACGATTTGTCTGTTATGTGTACGTAACCCTAGATCATGTCCAATGCGATGTACAATACATCGACGATTTGGCGTTTTGTGTGTGTAACTCTAGATCATATCCAATGCGATGTACAATACATCGACCATTTGTCTGTTATGTGTGTGTAACTCTAGATCATGTCCTATGCGATGTACAATACATCGACGATTTGTCTGTTATGTGTGTGTAACTCTAGATCATGTCCAATGCGATGTACAATACATCGACGATTTGTCTGTTATGTGTACGTAACCCTAGATCATGTCCAATGCGATGTACAATACATCGACGATTTGGCGTTTTGTGTGTGTAACTCTAGATCATATCCAATGCGATATACAATACATCGACGATTTGGTGTTATGTGTGTGTAACTCTAGATCATGTTCAATGAGGTGTACAATACATCTACGATTTGGTGTTATGTGTGTGTAACTCTAGATCATGTCCAATGCGATGTACAATACATCGACGCTTTGTCTGTGATGTGTGTGTAACTCTAGATCATGTCCAATGCGATGTACAATACATCGACGATTTGGCGTTTTGTGTGTGTAACTCTAGATCATGTCAAATGTGGTGTACAATACATCGACGATTTCGCGAAGGGATTTAGCTCAAGTCAAGAGTATGAATCATTATTACAGCAGATACAGGATATTAAGACACAACTTTCAGAAGAAAATAGCAAAACTCAAAAGGACTCTATTGATGTAATCAACTGTTTCAGACAATTAACAGCCGATATTCAGTTATTTAGAGGTCAAATAAATTCGAAAATGGATACGTTAGAACATGAATTAATACAGCAAGCTGAGAAAATAAACAATACAATTGTAAAAGCTATTGAATATGTTGAAACACTTTGCGACAAGCTTAAAGCAGACCTGTCAGAAATATTATTCACTCTAGGATTTCTTTACAAATTCAAACAATACCAACAGCTATTATTTTATGCCAATAGGGCTCAAACCCTCATCAAAGAGTATACTGACAAAATGCCTAAAATATCATAAGAATACATTATCAGTTGGTATGTATTTTCACGCAATGAAGATATACAAAACACACTGCATTCGCCGCTTGAACTTTGAACTTTACAGAGAAAAAGCGAAGGAGAAAGAACAATGACGACAGGAGAACATACAAAAAAGGGAATTATGAAGGAAGACAATCCTACCATTGTTCAGTTAGGCATGCGAAAAAAGGAAGAGCATGAAACACAACACGGAAGAAAACAATGCAGAGTTGCACCTTTAAACCACAGCAATCCAAATACGTGAAGGACATTAAAATGAAACACAATAAGGACACAACAAGCCAAATCCGTGAAGGATATTTATTAACATGAAACACAATAAGGACACAACATGCCAAACCCGTGAAGGACATTAACATGAAACACAATAAGGACACAACAAGTCAAATACGTAAAGGACATTAACATGAAACACAATAAGAACACAACAATCCAAATACGTGAAGGACATTAACATGAAACACAATAAGGACACAACAAGTCAAATACGTGAAGGACATAAACATGAAACACAATAAGGACACAACAAGCCAAATTCGTGAAGGGCATTAACATAAAACACAATAAGGACACAACAAGCCAAATCCGTGAAGGACATTAACATGAAACACAATAAGGACACAACAAGTCAAATACGTAAAGGACATTAACATGAAACACAAGAAGGTCACAACAAGATACTGGATAACAGGAAGTACGTTGATGTCCATTGACCTTTAAGCTGTAGCATTACCGTCGTTGACTTACGATCAGACACCATAACATGTTATATCAAACTTGATGATAAACCATGGGCTATAACGTGTTATGAACGATTATCAGGGTATCTGCGTATATATAGAAACTTATCAGTTGTAAAGAAGGAACCAATCGATTCAGGTTGCTCGGGAATAATATATAGAAAAGGCAATTTCTTTGTTACATTTGATGGCCAACATCCATCTGTGAAAATCCTTACTCGGGAAGGAAAAGTCCTTCAAACGTTCAAACACAATGATAAGGGACATAACCTGTTTATTTGTCCGCAGTATATTACAGTGAATAGTGACGGGAATACAATGTATGTTTCAGACTTCTTTCAGATCACAGTAACTAGTTTATGCATGGACGGCAAAGTATGTACTATATATAAACATGACAGCCTGAGAGGTCCAACAGGTCTGACTCTAGGTGATGATGATAGTAGTTATGTGGCGGAGCGCAATTCAAAAAGCACACTTCGTATAACATCGACGTTTACACCCGTACGCATTGCATTAGAGCAGAATTATGGGTTGACTTTTTTACAGACAGTGATATATAACAACACAGTAAAAACACTATATATCAGTTGTGGTTCTTTATCGCGTGATGGTTTGAGCGTTTACAAACTAGACTAAACAGAAACAAATGCTTGTGAATAATAATGATGGTCGTTGTGTGGCTGGGAAGTGGTCTCCAAACATAAATCAGTATACAACACAGTGTTCACCCGCATACAATCTATTAACGCATTAAGATTTGGTAAAATATTCTGAGACAGTGTTGTGTTATAACATTGACAGAAAATGTATTATTGTAGTTCATTTGAAACCAAAAATGAAACAAAGGTCAATAAAGTGGCTGAACGTTTTAAGCTGCCTGCGGGATAAAGTTCTCACATTGTCGCGGTGTTGTTTGTACTTATGTAAGAATGTCTTTACAGTTATGACTTAAAGTTATAGTGGCAGCTATTTGGAACATTAATATGGATTTAGCTTCTACATGATTTCATAGGTGATAATATATTATTAAACAATTGATGAATTAATGCGTTAATTAATTGTATTTCATTTAAAAACATTGATTAACAAAACGTGATAAGACGTTCTAATTAGGTGACATCTTACATGCCTGTAATATTAATGTAACAGTGCATTTACCAAGCACTCTATCAAGTATAAACAGAAACGCTTATTGGTATCGTTGAACTACATCTATTGTTGAAGATAAAGGCACATCATTCACAATCCGACAGTCAAGACCCTAGCGATTTATTCTTTACGATGAGACATTATTTAAATAGAATTATTTCTTCTTCCATTTAGTTGCTGTACAGTCAATGTTGGAAGGAGGACAGTTGTGAAGGACGATTTTTGTGATAAGTACTGTTGTGGTTAAGCCCTATTGATCGGGGAACTTGTTGCGTGGGATAGTCCCATTGATAGGGGAACTTGTGGCGCAGGAAAGTCCAATTGATAGAAGAGCTTGTGATGCGGAAAAGCCCAATTGATAGCGGAACTTGTTGCGCGGGAAATCCCAATTGATAGAGCAACTTGTGGCGCGGGAAAGCCCCATTAATAGGGGAACAAGTGGCGAGGGAAAGCCACAATTAATATGGGTACTTGTGACTATGATAACACTAAAATACTGTTGAAAAGGGGCAAAACATCAACCAATCATGACATCCCCTGTTTCTTATTCCGCACATTCTAGTCGTTTATGTAACTGAAAAACGTTCGGAACCAACTTTAACAATCAACTAACCAAACAATTATTCAGTAATAGGTGAACTGGTCGCCATGATATAACTCAAACACTATTTATAATGGCGTAAAATAACTACAAACCATAAATTTTAACCTCCCATGTATATTATCACTCGGCGTCCAGTCGTTCATGTAGCATGAAAGCCTTTCGGGACCAACTTTAACAATCAGCTAACCACAAAAAGTTCATTGATAGGTGAATTTGTCGCATTGATATAATTACAAGTCTATTGACAACGGAGACAATCTATCACCTATAATAACCTCCAATGTGTACTGTCGCTCACCGCCTAGTGGTATATGAATCCTGAATGTCTTGTGGGACCAGTTATAGCAATTTACGAACTAAACAATTATGTCATTTAAATGCAATTACACTGTTATCAAATTGCCCATACACTCATCAATGCTCTCTGTATAACAGGTACCAGGCTAAGAAATGTACAAACAGTACCGCCGCGAGAATGAATCGAACACGAGAGGTTTTAGTTTAAACTTATTTATTTTAAATCGATTGCGAAACAAGCTTTAAGCTTATATTAATCACGCTCGATGTCTGCTTCCTGGATACTTAACCAGTACTCGTGGAAAAATCCCTAAGTCAGGACCCGCTCATCACGGGACTCGAACCAGGGACCTTTGATGTGAGAGGCCGACGCTCTACCTCTGCACCACTGTCTTCCACTAAAAACTAGAGGTTTTGTTTCCGATATTCAACAATAAACAGTGTTTGCCTGAAAATATATATTAGCATAACCTTAAAGGAATTTGATGTAAATATTATAATAAAATTGCGCTTCCTTCATGATTTTAAAACCCATTAAGTATTTACCCTTTCCTACATACACATTCATTTTGAACCTTCTACAGAAGATGAGTTCTGTAAACAAAAGTGACTAAAGTAGGAATTAGTAATGATGAGTAAAGTCTACTTTAACCACACCATTTCAACTTGTGTTCAATATTAGTACGTTCATGTATAGAGAGCGTCAATATGATTGCTAATCTGTTTAAAAAAAAACCTGCTGCAGATATGTTATACAATTGATAGGGTTAGGTACAATCCGATCACTGATAACATTTACCTCTCTGCATATATGTTATAAAAGGGAGAGGGTTAGGTACAATTCAATCACTGATAACATTTACCTCTCTGCAGATATGTCATAAAAGGGAAAGGGTTAGGTACAATCCGATCACAGATAACATTTACCTCACTCACTGCAGATATGTCATAAAATGGAAAGGGTTAGGTACAATCCGATCACTGATAACATTTACCTCACTTCAGATATGTTATAAAAGGGAAAGGGTTAGGTACAATCCAATCACTGATACCATTTACCTCACTACAGATATATTATAAAAGGGAAAGAGTTAGGTACACTCCGATCAATGATAACATTAACCTCACTGCAGATATGTTATAAAAGATGAAGGGTTAGGTACAATCCGATCACTGATAACATTTACCTCACTACACATATGTCATAAAAGGGATAGGGTTAGGTACAATCCGATCACTGATAAAATAAAAAGCTAATGGGTTTTAATTCTCTCTCACTGTCTCATTCATGCCCCTCTCTTTCTCTCTCTCTCACGATATATCTATATGCCCCTCTGTACTCTCCTCTATATCTCATTGTCTATTTTCTGTCTATATATGTTTCCGTCCCCATTTCTCTTTTTTTTCTCTCTCTCTCACTCATGTCCCCCTTTCTCTCTATATATACCTTTCTATCTCTCTCTCTCTTTATCTCCTTTCTCTAGTCTATCATGCTCTCGTTTTCGCTCTTTTCATCGTGGCCATCAACATTTGAGATGTTACTTGATTTTAACTTAGAATGTTTCCAATAAGGAGTTTATATAGTTGATCTCCCTAACTTATCCTTCCTCACATACATCAACAACTACGAACCAACAGATGAAAATATCTAGGAACAAAACATTGTAGCATAAGGATGAATAAGTTATGTGATGTTACGCTTTATTCTAGTATCGAAATAAACTTGGATGAAACGTGACAACGAACCCGCTTGGGACGAATACTTCGAGTTACTTCCCTTTGCCGAAAGTCCGCCATTCACACAATAGCGCTGATGTAAAAGCCCACAACGCTATTTCTCCAAGTTTGGCTTCAACGTAGCACATCGTTGTAAGTTATGTTGCATATATTATCTGTAAAGTTACCATGATTTGTGTTCGTTACGACAGGACTTGTGCGAGTTCGATTTGAAGTCTATTCACTTGAATTTTGTTAAGCGAGAAAAGTAGGAAGCTTTAGTAAAGTCGTTACTCTGTTTATATTTTCAGTTTTTACCAATACAATTTATCGATCACACACTGATGCTGATAACAAGCTTCAGTTTACTTCCGGCTACTTCACGAAGTGATCAAACAATATATTTCGTTTTTAAAATAAGACATCAACACGTGCATTTATATATAAACAAACGTTTATTTAAACAAAACTGATTTGAATATGTTATTGTATATTGTAGTATTGGCTATAGGCCTAAATACTGGAAATCAAATATGTGTATCTGAAAGTTCATGTACCAGCCATTGTTTGATGTTTGCATGTAGCTACCATTGTATCAAACACATATCAATATTCATATATTTGTTAACCCTTTTCAAAATGGTATGGGCATGTTTTTCAAACTGTATCACACTGGGCCGCCACTCCAATGAAGTCGTTTGGCCTTCAGTATGATATCTCACACACACTCTCTCTATCTCGTTCTCATTATGTTCATTTTTTAAATTATTTGGTATAATGACCCGACCAGGGAACGAACCCAAGGCCTTCCATATCTGAAACGGACGCTCTACTACTATACCACCGAGGCGGTTCGTAATCTGTGAAAAGAATGATCTTCTCAAAAGATGATGTGTGCCCTTTCTCATTGACCGCTCAGGGAGAAATTGGAACATGCGGCTAGTCCTTGGATCTAACCACAGACCTCGAGCTTTCAGGACAACTACGCATGTCAAGTGTTTACACGTTCCTACCACGATACACAAAGCAGCTAGCAGTGAACAGTAATTCTTAGGAATAAATGTAGTTCTTCTTTATCGGAGCGTTTTTATATGACATACATCCAACACTAATACAGTGATTTATTTAGCCATGCCACACAAGAGTAATTATTATTATCAGTTGGAGACACTCCTTCTTTTAAGCAAAGCGAGATAAATACCGCCTACCTAATTAATATTTATTTTATCCAGGTCCGCATGCGATACTGTTCAGAGATAATCGTTATCTGGTGACTAATTTTAGAAACGAAAGAGGAAGTACAGATAACACAAACGTAGATATTAATTTGATGTAATAACCAATTAATAAGGTAAGCAAAGAAGTTCAAACATCATGTTTATACCTTCCGATTTATGAATAATAATTTTTTGTACCAATTTAATTTTTTCAAAACCATTATAGATATTGCTTTGAAACTTACAACACTTCTTTCACCATCATTACCTCCAGCAACAGACAAGAGTACATCACTTTGTCCATGTTTTTGTAAGAATTATGGTCCTTTTTCGACTTAGAATGTTGGTAAAGTTTTTCCTACCACCCCACTTATTTAGCTCACCTAAGCATGACGTGCAAGGTGAGCTTTTTGTGATCACTCGGCGTCATCGTCGTCGGTGTCTGTTAACAATTTCCTACAAATGACTTCTCCTACTAAACCAATGGACATATTTCAAAATAACTTCACAGGAATGGTCCTTAGGTGGTCCTCTTTCAAAGTTGTTCAAAGAATTTAATTCCAAGTAGAACTTTGGTTGCTACAGCATCAGAAAAGGGGAAAATTGCCAAATCTTAAAAAATCTTCTTGTCCAAAAGTACTGGCCCGATTTGAAAATTATATTGTACAAATGTTCCTTGGTGTACCCTCTACCAAGATTGTTGAAATATTTCTGATCCGTTGAAAAATACGACCACCAGGGGGCGGAGCTTATTTTCCTTATGGGTGCATTGTTAAAACTTTAAAAATCTTCTTGTCCAAAAGTACTGGCCCGATTTGAAAATTATTTTGCACAAATGTTCCTTGGGGCACCCTTTACCAAGATCGTTCAAATATTTCCCATCTGTTGAAAAACATGGACGACAAGGGGCGGAGCTTGTTTTCCTTATATGTGCATTGTTAAAACTTTAAAAATCTTCTTGTCCAAAAGTATTAGCCGGTTTTGAAAATTATTTTGCACAAATGTTCCTTGGGGCAACCTTTACCAAGATTGCTTAAATATTTCCGATCTGTTAAAAAACATGGCCGCCAGGGGGCGGAGCTTGTTTTCCTTATATGTGCATTGTTAAAACTTTAAAAATCTTCTTGTCCAAAAGTACTGGCCCGATTTGAAAATTATTTTGCACAAATGCTCCTTGGGGCACCCTTTACCAAGATTGTTCAAATATTTCTGATCCTTTTAAAAACATGGCCGCCAGGAGGCTGAGCTTGTTTTCCTTATATCTGCATTGTAAAAAAGTTTGACTAAATCAGGTGAGTGATATAGGACCATCATGGTCCTCTTCTTTCAAAACCATTAGAGATATACTTTATACACTTACAATACTAATTTACCATCATTACCTCCATCAACAGACAAGAGTACATAACTCTGTCAGGTTTTTTTTAAGAATTATGACCCCTTTTCGATTTAGAATTTTGGTTAAGTTATTCATACCAAATCAAATTGTTTCAAAACAATTAGAGATATAGCTAAAACACTTACACAAATCTTTTTACCATCATTACCTCCACCAACAACCAAGAGTGCATAATTCAGTAATTTTTTTTGTAAGAATTATGACCCTTTTTCGACTCAAGTACTTTGCATATAGTTAATATGATATATAAAGTACTTGGTTATATTTTCTGTATCACTCCAAAAAAACGTTTTGTTTTATTGGCAAGCACAAACAAGTCAAGCGCGCTGTCCTCCGACAGCTCTTGTTTACAACCGAAATCACTACATAATCGTCAAATGTTAACCCTTTCCCACATACAAACGCTTTCTGACGTCTCTGCAGTAGACGACTTTTGAAAACAAAATGAGCAATTTCTCCTTTTGGTTCACTGTATTCAACTACTTTAGGTAATTTCACTTTCATTTATATAGGTTTTCCATAGTTTGTGCAGATTATTACAAAGTCTTTTGATGTAGATTTGTTGTATTTAGGAAAGGGTTTACACTTAACCTGCTCTGCGCGAGTTGAACCGTGTTGCGAACGGGATAGATCAGACCAGACAAGACTGCTTGTGACCGAAATGATCCTTTAAAGATAAATGAATATTGGCAAGACACATACGAAATAAGACAAATAAGACAAAATAATTCTAAAAATAGTAGGAGACGATCTTAGTTTGACTGTGGAGTAAAAATAAATCCATTCAAAGTGATATGCTCAATAAATAAAACATGTAGATTATATCATCTAAACATGTCATAAAAGAATGGTCCAAAGTTGCAATTTAACAATATTTTTTTTATTTCCATTTAGATGGCTACACAAGTTTATAGATGGTTATTGATCATAAAGTAACAGGATAAAACGCAACGAATAATAACCATCATTTATTTGTGCTGATTTGTGGTAGTTGTCATTGTGGAGTTATATTGTGTAAGGCACATGTCCTAGCCTAGTACTGGTTTGTTTACTCTGGGATCATGAATTATTGTTCGAAATGTTCCTTGAGTGAACCTCTTTACAATTCGTTGACAAACAGGGAAGCAAAATGACAAAACTTTATTCATTCTTATTAAACTTCTTGCCAGATTTCAAGATAATTTTGCATTTATGTTCCTTTAAATAAGTTTGGTTAAAGTAGATGTATAATAAGAACAGGGGTATATGAACTTTAAGCTTCATGTTATATCTCCTCCAAAAGCATTGGACCGATATCAACTTAACAGGAATGTTCATTTGGTGGTACTATTTCAAATTGTTCAAAGATATAATGCCTTATTATAAATCTCCTTTACTGGTAAGTTATTACATTAACCATGTCCATTCCTTGCAGTATCATTTGCACTCCTGATCACATTTTCCAGATATTTACAACTACTTTAGTAATTTACTATCACTCAGGTGATCGATTTAGGGTCATCTTGGCCCCCTTGTTTAATAATCATATTACCTGATAGTTCCTGAAGGAACAAATCAGACAAGCATTTTAATGAGAATGGAAATTTAAAATTTTGTCATTTTGCCCTTTTCTGATGCCGCTTCACTGCCTTTTTTTTTAACCAATTAATATGGCTTGAAAATAAATTCATAGATAGTCACTGAAGGGACATTTCTTACTAGTAACCTTTAAAAACATGTAGAGGGTCACTGAATGAACAGTTCTGTTAAAATATCTTGAAATCAGACAAGTACTTTCATAAGAATGTAGTTTTTGAAATTTGTCATTTTCCCCCTTTCCTGAATCCGCCTGATTGCCGTGTTTAACAACCAATCAATATGATTATATTTGCAGAGAACATTTCTACTACATTATATTTGTATCAGAAAAGCGAATTCAGAGGAAAATATGTTAACAAATTTGGCATATGTTCACCCTCTCTGATGCCGCAGCAAGTTCTCTGTAGAAAATAATTACACCGAGCAATTTCTTCTTTTGTCACAATGATGAGGGTCACAAAGGGTATGTATGTGGGACGATATCTCGGGTTTATTTTTCGGATAATTCAGAATAGAATAGAAAACATTGTGGCAAAAGGAGATATTGCTCTCTATGAGCAATGACTCTTTTTGTCACAATCATGTTTTCAAAAGTTGTATGCTGCAAGTGCATCTGAAAGTGGTAAAAATGCTATTGAAATATATCACAAACAAATCATCTTTGACAGAAATTATAGTTGTTCCTCAATTATTTATTTTACTAAAGGGAACAAAGGGTTACAATTTACAAAGGTTAATTTGTTGCATTGTTTACTTTGTATATTAGCGTAGTAATGTCCTAATAATTTAGTACACTTAAATATGACATGTACACTTTCAGAGTAAAATGAATGGAATTTTTGTTTACTTATTTGACTTTTGCTTATGTTTGCATTGGTAATTCAGTCTAGAATGGTTTGCACTACCTTTTTTGGCGTACTGAATTTGATAGAGTTGTGTTCTCAGGCATTTACATCACGTGACTTCAAACCTTCACTTGAAAAAGGGAAGCCTCGCTATCGCAATTCTACAAAAAACTACACTTAAACAGACACAGAAAAAAAGGTGAACATCCACATTATATGCAATGCGAAAGAAGATTTTAAGGAATATTTAATTATCTAATTACATTCTGTCACTAAATTCATTGAAACGTTTCTTTTCAAAGTTGAAAAAGACGTTATAAAAAAAATAGCAAGAATGCTCAACATTGAAGCTTACTGTTTGAGAATACGGGGGAACACGACATTGCTAATTCATGAATCGGATTTGGACCCTTTGGGGATACCAACTGACTTTTACGATATAAAACTTCGGATCAAATCGAGAGCATTTAAGAACTTTCACGAATACATCTAAAGCCATGGTCCCATATACGGTCATGCACGTAGTTGACCGTAGTTCATTTGAAACGTAGTCTGCCGTAGTGTTACTACGGTCAACTAGGTTGAAGTACGTTCAAAGTAGGTTCAAAATTGGCAAAAAGAGGAAATATAGAAAGTCTAAGTAGGTTGAACTACGTGTAAGTACGGTCAACTACATTCAACTACGAGCAAAGTGGCTAGGGTTAACTAGGGTATCACTACGTCTAACTACGAGTAACTACGTTACACTACGTATAAAAAACTACGTCCTAAGTACGCACAGCTACGGTAAATTAGGGTCAACTGCGTTAAGCTACGGTAAAACGTTGTGGCTGCGCCTGCGCAGTACGGGTAAGCTACAGTCATTGTGCTTTTGGAAGTTGACGAGCCAACATTGCTGATCAGGAACTCCTAAACAGCATTTCGTATTAGTTGACCCTAGTTATCCGTACTATGAACATACTTCAAACGTAGTTCAACCCTAGTAGATCCCTAGTTGACCTTAGTGTTAACCGTACTAGTGTTGATGTGTTTTGGCAGGTACTACGGTCAACTACGGTACACACTACGGTTAAGTAGAGTCAATTACGGTTAACCAAGGTCAACTACGTTCAAACAACGATCACAGTAGGGTCACAACATCGTACTTAACCGTAACCAATTTTTGAACATGTTGGAAAATTATGTGCTTACTACGGGCAAATCATAAGTTCAAATTACGTTCATTACTACGTTGAACTACGGTTATCTACGTGTAACTACGTTCAACTACGTTTAATACGTTCAACTACGACGAACTACGGTCATTCCCCACTACGGTCATCTACGTAAGATGTGACCACGGCTTTAAATCATGAAGTTACACATATATCTGTGATAAAGCCAATCTAAATCTTTATATCTTTATGAGATTAATATCAGATTGTGGATTACATATTGTAGTATCCAACACCGTTTGCACCTAAGGAATATCTTCAATAATATTTTATATTTATATATCGAATTTAAGTGAAGGGGTATTTTATTTTGTTCTTTATTCATATGAAATTGACAGCGTTCATTTAGTCGAAAGATTTCTAAAGATAAAATAATGGCCAATACCGTGTGTGCAATTATTATATATGCAGACAAACGCGGACGGAGGGACGGACAAATAGACGTAACCTAACTACATGTATCAACAGAATTTCAGACATGTCCAGCTAGTTCCACTTCTGTATCTGCGATTAAGGGCCTTGAAGACATCTAGATAAAAATATGGATAATCTCTTAAATACATTGCAGATTTAAAAGAGCCATCAGGCCCTGGAGCAATATTAACAGGACAATTAATTGTTCTGATCAATGCAACTTAACACTTTCCCATTAAAAATCAGTAGTTATATTGTAACTAGGATTTCGATGCCGTAGTACATTGTACATTTAATTTGTACGTCAACAATAACCGGGATATAATACAATACAGATAATAACTAGGGATGGCAACGATTAATCGGTTACTCGGTTAACCGTATGTCTTCTGATTAACCGGTTAGTAATTTTGGTAACCGAGTACTCGGAAAAAAAGATAAAATATATACACAGTTGTGTTTCACCTTTTGTTCTTTTCAATTTGTCACACGTAACTGACCTGAGAGGTCAATCATTCATACCTCGATCGGGAGTGTTTACATTACTGCGAAAACAACCGCACTCGATGTTATTGATGATCGTTTGTTTGTTTAGTGTTAATCGAATAATTGTCAATTAAAGGACGGTCTGTTGCTTTAAAAAAAAACTTTGATGTCTAATAAAGGTAAAAATTATATGATAATGACGTATTTGTTATATACGGCATTTGTTTTGATAATGCAACTAATTGGAATGAATGTGATGAATTTGAACTGTTGTTTTCGTAAATTATTATTTACTAACACGATTAGAAGATTTAAAGAGTAATATGAAGTTTGTAACACATTTTTTTAAAGATATGCAGCTATGTACCTCTTTCATTCGACATATTATAAATCTAATAACGGTAACTGCGTTTAAAAACATATCTACATAATACTGCCATAATGCCGCCTGCTACATCCTCTGCCTGGAAGTATTTCAAATTCTGTGCTGGGGATAACAAAGTAAAGTGCAGTTTGTGGTAATGAACAGCAATAACAAAACCAGAAATCTAGTGAATATTTAGTGTCTGTGAATCTATACGATTAACCGGGTAACCGGTTACAAAATTGTAAGAGTAACCAGTTAGTAATATCGGTAACCGTTGCCATCCCTAATAATAACCCTTGTTAATACATACATTTACTCTATTGTTACTATGACTTCTATGCCGTAGTGCATTGTACGTTTAAGTTGTATGTCAACTTTAACCGGGATATAATATAACACCGGTAATAACCCTTGTTAATACATACATTTACTCTATTGTTACTATGACTTCTATGCCGTAGTGCATTGTACGTTTAAGTTGTATGTCAACTTTAACTGGGATATAATAAAACACTGGTAATAACCCTTGTTAATACATACATTTACTCTATTGTTACTATGACTTCTATGCCGTAGTGCATTGTACGTTTAAGTTGTATGTCAACTTTAACCGGGATATAATAAAACACTGGTAATAACCCTTGTTAATACATACATTTACTCTATTGTTACTATGACTTCAATGCCGTACTGCATTTTACGTTTAAGCTGTTTGTCAACTTTAACCCTGATATAATAAAACACTGGTAATAACCCTTGTTAATACATGTACATACAATTACTGTATTGTTATTATGACTTCTATGCCGTAGTACATTGTACATTTAAGTTGTTTGTCAACTTAACCGGGATGTAATAACCCTTGTTTGCTCGCATATTCGAAGAAATAGGAGAGCTTATGTAGTCACGTCCGCGTTGGTGCTGTCAGCTTGGTCAAATATTTGCATGCAAGGCCTTTTCTCAGTCACTGTGTATGCTGTTGCTTTGAAACTTCACACATACTTATTCAGGGTCATTGGGTGACCTTGTATGTCAAGTCCCATAACTCTGAAATATATTTTGACTGAATTGTGCCTCTTTTTGGACTTAGAATTCTGGTCAAACCTTTGCTTTCAATGCCCTTTCTCATACACTATGTATGCTGTTGCTTTGAAAATTCTCACACTTATTTAGGGTCATTGGATGACATTGTATGTCAAGTGCTATAACTCTGGAATGGATTTTAACTGAATTGTGCCCCTTTTTGGACTTAGAATTTTGGTCAAACCTTTGCGTGCAAGGCCTTTTCTCAGACACTGTGTAAGCTGTTACTTTGAAACTTCACACACTTATTCAGGGTAATATATATACTTTACCTAATGCTATAACTGTTCTGAAGTAGGCCCTGATAGACGATGGCCCTGATAGGCGAGCTATATTGTCCTCCGACAACTCTTGTTAATACATACATTTACTGTATTGTTTCTATGACGTACATAATTGTACATTTAAGTTGTATGTCAACTCTAACCGGGATATACACGTCATAACCCTTGTTAATACATACATTTATTGTATTCTTACTATGCCGTAGTACATTGTACATTTAACGTATATGTCAACTTTAACCCGGATATAATAAAATACAGGTAATAACCCTTGTTAATACATACACTTACTGTATTGTTACTATGACTTCTATGCCGTAGTACATCGTACATTTAAGTTGTATGTCAACTTTAACCCGGATATAATAAAATACGGATAATAACACTTGTTAATACATACATTTACTGTATTGTTACTATAACTTCTTTGCCGTAGTGCATTGTACATTTAAGTTGTTTGTCAACTTTAACCCTGATATAATAAACGAGTGTATGACAAAACACCCATGGGACATAATCCCCATAGGACAAAAACGGTAATAATTAGGTTTTTGTCCAATAGGTATTATCCCATGGGTGTATTGTTCTATGGGTTTTAAACCCATAGAACAATACACCCATGGGATAATACCTATTGGACAAAAACCTAATTATTATTATAGAACAATCTTTTATAAAGTTGTCATGTTTGATGAATTGATTCTTTTGATCTTAATTTGGATATTTATAAATATATCTTTTTTTCTCTATCAGCAAATACAAACAAATGAATTAAGTTAAATATGCCTTTGTTTCTATTATCAAAATATGGCACAGATAGTAGCCTGGGAGTGATATGTCAACTTTATCATAATAGGAAGAGGAATTTGAGGACTTTTTATAAATCTTGCATTTATTGTTTTTTTGGAGTATCATTTCCTTTCCCTATAATGTTTTCAAAACGATCAGGTATATCAGGGGAAAAAAAAGAAAACATTATGGCAAAATAGTTCACAATGTTGAATTTATCCATTTGTTACAATGAATTCATTTTCATTGAAGCCGAGCCCCGGTAGCGACGCGGGCTGTCAATCCAGAGGTTGTGAGTTCGAATCCCGGCTCTGCCAACTTTCTTTCCGACGTTTGACAAAAGTCAATGTGACATGCGTCATTCGTCTTCCACCGATGGGCTAAGTCTATGTGGAAAAGAAGCCTGTTGCTTGGGAAGACTGTTATGTGGAGTATTTGTGTGAGAAAACCAGGAAATGCATGAGTAGGTGAACTGGCCGTCGTGATATAACCGAGAGATTGTTAAAAACGGCGTTAAACCCCAATCAATCAATCAATCATTTTCATTGAAATAGATATCAATTGAACTTAAGAGATTTTCCATAGTTTAGCCTACATATTTTCAAAGTCCGCTGCAACACATATGCTGTGTGGGGGAAATTGTAAGAGGCAACATTGTGGGTTACTCATGTGAAATGTAAGCCGTGTAGTTAAATATAGACTTAAAACCAACTAATAATTCTTTTCCCATTTTTAGCTGGACTTTTAAAAAAACGAGAGCTATTGTCATGACCCTGGCGTCATCGTCGGCATGGTTGTCCGGTTAAGGATTTTGCGGTGGCGTGATCGTCCGGTTAAGGTTTTCTGTTGGCGGCGGCGGCGGCGTGGTCGTCCGGTCAGGGTTTTTTGTTCAGCTCAGCTTTTTTTCTGTTTTATCCCTATCAGTCGAGCGTCTGTGCCGTACGAGGTGCTCTTGTTTTTATTTACAGCAAAAAATATAATCTGTAGTAGCACATTGTAATATTATTATAAAAGTATTAAATCTTAATTGGCACGTTTTTCATTCTCTTATAAAGTAACACTGAGTAACACTTAGACTGAGGAGCACTTTTAAACTATCATAAATATCACATTTCACATTTGAAAACGATTATTGAAACATATGTAAAGACATTGTTCAATATAAGTAATTTAATTTTTACCAGCAATTTGTTTCAATTGTATTCATTTCCATTATCTGTCTATTCACGGAGCTTCCATCGAATGCATCGCCCAACACCACGAAGATATTCCTCAATTGTCTTTCTACCATTAATATAGTCCACACATAAATGTCTTAATCTTTTCTGCAACCCCTTTGTAACTAATTAACAATTTTTGATAAATCCATTAAACTGTACAATTCTGAAAACACAATATAAGTTGTAATTGTGTGTTATGTGTTAATCAATACCTGTGAACAACTAATTAAAATATATTGAATTTATATCCTTTTCTCTAATTGGACTAGGATCAGTAAGGTGTAATTGTATCAAACAAACTTCAAATACAATTGATATAATGCATCTATATATTATTATCAAACACCAAGGGGTTATTGTCCACTTTTCACTAAGGGAGAAGGGAGTTTTGTCCAGTGGGTTCTTTTCCTATGGGGTTTATGTCCCGTGGAGGTTTTGTCCGTACCCCATAATAAACATACAGGTAATAACCCTTGTTTATATATACATTTCAGGAAACGTTGTAACGAATTCACACACCACCAGCATGGCATCTGGATCCCAATTTTTTCATAAAGGGTCTGACGAAATACCTAAGACTGACTGTGACGTATGTTTGTCAAGCGGTCAAACATTAGAGGCTATCTCCTACTGTACCATATGCTGTGAGTACCTGTGTCAGTCATGTGATAAGGCACACAGAGGGTCTCGGGCATCTAGAGACCACACACTTCTGACAGGGGATAACGTTCCATCTGAATCCACAAGGACAAACCCAACGTTACCGTTTATGTTCTGTGATACACACAGAACAACGTTACTTGATATATACTGTACCACTCACGACGAGGTCATTTGTTCTGCTTGTAAACTTACCGGTCATACAACTTGCGATACAGGCGATGTCACTAGGCACAGTGCTCGATTAAAATATGTTGAAGAGGAGCTGAAGAAAGTCGCTAAAAGTCTGAGGGACTTATCATCTAAATATGACGACTTTAGAAAGAACAGACTCATTGCTAAATCAACCGTGAAAACTCAGATAAAGAAATGTGTCAGCGGGATGCATCAATTACGCAGGGATATGAACGACAAACTGGATCAACTCGAAAATGAAATGTCTTCCGAAATCCGATACATTGAAGAGAAGATGAATAAAGAGATAGACGTTCACGTGACTTTAGCCGATGGCATTTTACGTCAAATTGGGGATCTGGACAAATCTTTGTCTGAATGTCTAAACACGCGGGAAAATGACGTCATGTTTGTCGGAATGAAAAAGGCGTCGTCACGAGCAAGTGAATGTGGACATATCATTGACCATGTCCAGAAAGACATTTACCCAATAGACATTCGTTTTCAACCCAATGACGTTCTAACTGACATGATCCAACAATTACAATCACTAGGGACTGTTGCTAACAACCAGCCTGTTTATACCGGTCATAACCGGACCTCTATACTGAACATTTCTGTTAAGTACAACCAGCAGATAGATGTGAAAACAGAATCAATTATTGGATGTACATTCATGTCGGACGGACATCTTGTACTTGCATGTGGCAAGGACGGTCTAAAACTGTTTGATAAAAACTTCCAGTTTAAATCCCAGTCAGCAATTCCGTCATTAGACGTGTCTGCTATCAACGACACCGACGTCATAGTTACACAACGTAAACAACTCCAGCGTGTAAGAATATTCCCTGATATGGTGGTGAAGACAACATTGAAAATGGATAGACAAGGTCATGGTGTGGATGTTAATGGTGACGAGATCTACGTTACCTGTCATGATGCTCCTGGTAATGGTGAAGTACGAGTACTCAACATGGCCGGTAAACTACAGAGAAGGTTGGGAGAGGATAAGGGTAACTACATGTTTACACGTCCTAATTTTGTAAAATTAAACAGGAATGGGAGTAAAGTGTTTGTCTCTGATGCGGACATTGTAACATGTTTAAACAATCAAGGTCACGTGATATACCAGTACTCTGACAGAGAATTAAAGTCACCTTTTGGAATGTATGTGGATGGAGAAGATAACCTGTTAGTGTGTGGAATGAATTCTCACAATGTACATGTAGTCCGACATGGTGGTGGTAAGGAGAAGATTGTGTTGATAGAGAAAGACTGGATGAACTACCCATGGTGTATATCGTACAGACAGAGTGATGGTTGTTTAGTGATTGGTTTTTGTAGGACGGCTTTCAATGATACACGTCTGATTATATTCAGGACTAGATAAACTCGTGCGTACCAGAAACACTATTTCCATGAAGATGTGTACATGTTTTACAGCCGATATACATGTGTAAGCGGAGGGAAGAAAGTAAAATGTTCTCACTATTTACAGTTTCTTCCTTTTCCACAATGTTTCTAATGTACTTTATGCTAAAGTCATCGAGAACGTCATCATGAAGGAACAGAACAATACAAACAATATTGTTTGGGTATATACATGTAGTATTGCTATATAACCAGACAGATCAAAATAGTGAAAACCTTTTCCAAATAAGTTTTCAATTTTTCAAACTACTCCACTCCAAAAGTGTTTGTCAACTCGCATAATATCTAATAATGAATTAATATATATAGTTGTATGTAACTTCATAAACTGTGCGTACCCGAAGGTTAATGTTGTAAATGACTTTTATAACCTGTAAGTGATATCGAATGATTTTACTTTATACGATTTTCACAAATGATCCCATCTCTAAAAGTTCTTTACAAATCTGGATTTTTACATTAAACAGTAGAAGAAGTAGAAGTGTATGAAACAGTCTCTAACTTTCCCATGTTTAAAAAAAGTAAGTTGCGTGTGTAAATAAAGAAATATATATTATATGTTACATAAATGTATGCTGTTTATCAGAACTATTTCGAGACACAAAAGAAAGTGCCTTTTGATGGAACGGCTAGTTAATCAAATAAGCCTTTTCCTCCCCTTTTCAAATTGTATTGATAAATATCACACGCCAGATAAGCTTTCTGCGATTTACCTATTCTGTATATCATTTTTCAAACGGTTAATATATGTACATATGTGTGTAAAATTATAGAAAGAAAGTCCTCTTTATTGACTGATTCTTCCTTTCCCACAATGTTTTAAATATACCTAAGTTACGTCAGGTTAATCGAGAACGTCATTATAAAGGAAATGAACCATACACGCAATGTTATGTATTTTTAGTTGTGTACATAAATATAGTATGAATATATAAACAGAAGCGCCAAAAAATTATCACCTTTTCTAAATGTGTTTTCTAAATAACTACGCCCCGTCAACAGTGTATGTCAACTATCATACAATTATAATGTATATTTAGACTGAAAATACAAATGATCGTTATCTAAATAACCCGTCAACAGTGTATGTCAACTATCATTCTATTAGTATGTATATTTAGACTGAAAATACAAATAATCAGTATCTAAATAACCCGTCAACAGTGTATGTCAACTATCATTCTATTAGTATGTATATTTAGACTGAAAATACAAATAATCAGTATCTAAATAACCCGTCAACAGTGTATGTCAACTATCATACTATTAGTATGTATATTTAGACTTAAAATACAAATGATCGGTATCTAAATGAACTTAGTCACGGGAAACCTACTGAATACCCAGATCACCCGGTGTCTGCGAGCAGTCTGTTCGTGCATCATAGGGAACCTTATGAGGAAGGGTAGTGATAAAACTCGATTATACAAGTATTTGTTAAAAGGTTATCTAAATGAGCTCAGTTACAGGAAAAAGGCATACAATTCGACTATACAAGTATGCAGTTTGATCATAATTGTTCGTGGTATGTGACTAAAATGATAGAAAACGAGCGGAGTTTAAATAGATAAATGTTTATTGTGAGCTGTAAACGTTTCAATACTGATATGTTTTAAATAAACGTGTCTAGCTTTGTATTTGGGAGAGTCCTTAGCAACTTTCAAGAAATATCAAAATAGAAATGTTGAGTTGAGCACATACTTCACAAAATCGGTTACAGCTGTGATATGTAAACTGTTTTATTAAGATACTTGAGCCGTTCCGCCATAAAACCAACATTTTGACCTTTGCGTAATGTATCCACCCAGATCAGCATGCGAAGACCGCGCAGACTGATCTGGACCGACACATACCGTCTCAGGGGGAATAGAGGAAAGAGTAATTTTTACTGAAACAGAAAATCCACAGAAGGCGTAAAGTGTCTATCCGGTAAGCCTTCACGGCATGCTTAGGCTAATCCGTGTCGATACTTTACGCAATGTTGGTTTTCTCGCGGGACGGCTCACGTGTTTAAATGATGCATTCGAGATGTTGTATCTTTATATTTAGCACTTACAGACTTGTTGTTTTAATTATCTATATAAATGAAGATTTGTTGATCTCTTTTGTTTTATTTCACATATATGAAATGACATCCATTCGTTAGAACAAGTAAGCAGTTTAGTTTATGCTTGTTATTTCATACGTAGCCTTGTACTACGATGTTTCCCTAGGGTATATGAACAAGTAAGCAGTGTAGTTGATGCATGTTATTTCATACGTAGCCTTGTGATACGAGGTTTCCCTAGGGTATATGAACAAGTAAGCAGTGTAGTTGATGCATGTTATTTCATACGTCTGGCGAGGTAGCCTAGCACTGGGTTGTTTCCTCAGGGTATATGAACAAGTAAGCAGTTTAGTTTATGCATGTTATTTCATACGTCTGGCAAGGTAGCCTAGTACTGGGTTGTTTTCCCAGGGTATATGAATAAGGTATGAATAAGGTAGCCTAGTACTGGGTTGTTTCCCCAGGGTATATCAATACGGTAGCATAGTCCTGGGTTGTTTCTCCAGGGTATATGAATAAGGTAGCCTAGTACTGGGTTGTTCGTCTTGTAGAGTTGTCAGAAAGCGTATGTATGCTGGTAATGGTTAACGCCGCTTTCGAAAGATTGCTTGTGTTTCCTGGCTTTTCCACACAGCACTCCACACAACATACTTTCCAAGCAACTGGCTGTCATTCAACATATACTGTTAGCCCATTGTTGGAATAAGAATAACCCTTGTCACAGTGACATTGGTCAAACGTCGCAGAGAATTTTAACTGAGCTGGGATTCGAACGCATACTCCATGATAACCCGTGTCGTTAACGACTGAGCTTCCAGGCTCTGTTATTTAAAGAAACTGTATAAAGCGTCCGTATGTTGGTAAGGGTTATCCCCGCTTTCATCAGTATTTCAATATCCTAGGTGAATAACAGTTCTGCTATTCTTTATTCTAACATCGGTCGTATACATCGGACTTCTGCTATCCCCGCTTTCAACAGTATTTCAATATCCTAGGTGAATAACAGTTCTGCTATTCTTTATTCTAACATCGGTCGTATACATCGGACTTCTGCTATCCCCGCTTTCAACAGTATTTCAATATCCTAGGTGAATAACAGTTCTGCTATTCTTTATTCTAACATCGGTCGTATATATCATACTTCTATTATCCCCGCTTTCAACAGTATTTCAATATACTAGGTGAATAACAGTTCTGCTATTCTTTATTCTAACATCGGTCGTATACATCGGACTTCTGCTATCCCCGCTTTCAACAGTATTTCAATATCCTAGGTGAATAACAGTTCTGCTATTCTTTATTCTAACATCGGTCGTATACATCATACTTCTATTATCCCCGCTTTCAACAGTATTTAAATATCCTAGGTGAATAACAGTTCTGCTATGCTTTATTCTAACATCGGTCGTATACATCGGACTTCTGCTATCCCCGCTTTCAACAGTATTTCAATATCCTAGGTGAATAACAGTTCTGCTATTCTTTATTCTAACATCGGTCGTATACATCGGACTTCTGCTATCCCCGCTTTCAACAGTATTTCAATATCCTAGGTGAATAACAGTTCTGCTATGCTTTATTCTAACATCGGTCGTATACATCATACTTCTATTATCCCCGCTTTCTACAGTATTTCAATATCCTAGGTGAATAACAGTTCTGCTATTCTTTATTCTAACATCGGTCGTATACATCGGACTTCTGCTATCCCCGCTTTCAACAGTATTTCAACATCCTAGGTGAATAACAGTTCTGCTATTCTTTATTCTAACATCGGTCGTATACATCGGACTTCTGCTATCCCCGCTTTCAACAGTATTTCAATATCCTAGGTGAATAACAATTCTGCTATTCTTTATTCTAACATCGGTCGTATACATCGGACTTCTGCTATCCCCGCTTTCAACAGTATTTCAATATCCTAGGTGAATAACAGTTCTGCTATTCTTTATTCTAACATCGGTCGTATACATCATAATACTTCTATTATCCCCGCTTTCAACAGTATTTCAATATACTAGGTGAATAACAGTTCTGCTATTCTTTATTCTAACATCGGTCGTATACATCATACTTCTATTATCCCCGCTTTCTACAGTATTTCAATATCCTAGGTGAATAACAGTTCTGCTATTCTTTATTCTAACATCGGTCGTATACATCAGACTTCTGTTATCCCTGCTTACAACAGTATTTAAATATCCTAGGTGAATAACAGTTCTGCTATTCTTTATACTTACATCAGTCGTATACATCAGACTTCTGTTATCCCCGCTTTCAACAGTAATTAAATATCCTAGGTGAATAACAGTTCTGCTATTCTTTATTCTAACATCATTCGTATACATTAGACTTCTGCTATGCCCGCAACACTAACCAACAAAGGGTGAATCCATTACTTCCATGTTTATATTTGATTTAATGACCCGACCAGTGATCGCACACTGGTCTACCAAGACAGACGGTCTTACAACTAAACCACGAAGTCGGTGTTACTTGCGGTGACTATCATAATGTTTTTGAAGACGTACAAGAGATAACTTTGGGTTTAATCTATTTCGACAGGCTAAAGTTATTTCCCTTGGATTGTGGAATTGTGTATGTTATGATGTCTTCCTCAAATAACAGTGTACATCGAACTACTTCTGTAATATTATGAAAATAGTTTAACCCAGGACTCTAAATACACCATTCGGTCAACTACAATTCGGAAAAAGGGTAGACACGGTACTTTCGTGAATGGTCGAGCATTGGATTAAATCGACAGATTGATTGGGATTTAACGCCGTTTTCAACATTTTTTCAATCAGTTCACAGTCATGCTCATGTGTTTCCTGACTTTCCCACCCCAGCACTCCACACAACATACTTTCCAAGCAACTGGATGCATTTCAACATCTGCTGTTAGCCTATTGGTTGAAGACGACGGACCATTGTCACAGTGTCTTTTAATAAATGTCGCAGAGAATTTTGGCTGATCTGGGATTCGAACTCATAATCCATGATAACCCGTGTCGTTAACGACTGAGCTACCGGGCTCGGCTATTTAAAGAAACTTTTGGGTAATATGAACATACACGACGCTCCCGAGTCTACAGAGCAGAATGATGTCCATATATAATGCCATTTTCAACAGTACATGTACTTCAGTTATATCGAACACGTGTTTAAAATAGTTTGCACATGGGTGATTCAAGCGTTATATAATTATTGTGAAATGTTTAGAGCTATGTTTCTTGTATGCACAGGCTCATCAAAGTCTTCACTATACAGGGGGAGACAAATCCCATATCAACAAGCTCGGCTCATTTTCTATACGGAATCAGCCGTGGCTGATTTGGAACCTCGCGTCCCAAGTTCGATCCCTAGCCGCGAGGTTCATGGTGATGTGCCCTTGGGCAAGGCACATTTATAGCCTTAAACTGGTTTGTTTACCAAGGGAGAATGAATAAGGGATCTATCGCCGTGATATAACTGAAATATCGATGAAAACTACGTAGAATCCCAATAAAACAAATCCTTTCATATACTCGAGTATAGTTCAATATAATTAGACTTACATAAGGCCGAAAAAAATATATCAAATTTGGTAATTAAACAAACAGTAAGACATTTAAAACTCCTAAATAATCATTATAGCATTAAAGTTCAAGAGTTATAACAGGAAAATAAGGTAAAAATCTAGTGCACACAAATGGAACATGTAAGCTGATATTTGTTCCTGAGAGCATTGCAGTCATATATAAATGAGCCAGTTCATGGGAAAAAAGCTACCTACTGAGCTTTCGGGGCTCGCGATACATACTATCATGTCATTGTAATTAACACATAGCTAGAGAGGCTTCGGTGTTAATGTTTATTTTTGACATTTGAATAATTGAAATTGAAATGAAAAATATGCATGATAAAATACAAGGTAAATTTGAGAATAGACACATTCCATGCAATCAATCGTATCACAATTTTCTAACACATTTCTATGTCGTTATATATAAGTCCCGGAGAGGGTTCAATCAGATTGGAATATTGAAATCACGACTGTGTTTATTGATTTAATGCTTTCCTGTGTATGGAGTATATAAAGTCGACACAATAGAAAGCAAATAATTATAACAGCAATGAATTTAAGGAAACGACTATTGATACAGAGTTTAAAACATTGTATAATTATGAGAAATCGCACGTTCATAATAGCCATGTAGTGTTTATTAAAGTCTTCTGTTGGGGAATTAAAATCCTACTTTATCAGAAAAAGTGTTAACACAAATTTGAATTATAAAGGTTCATTGTTAAAAACCAGAGGGGCCTGGTACGCTATTTAAAGAAATATTAATCTATTATATAAAGTTAATGGCTCTAACTTCCTCGTCAGCCGGATTTACCCCATGTTTGCATTTTAGTCCGATGCAGAATCGATGATCGAATAAAGACCTATGCACCAGTATGTTATCTACTCTAAACACTTGTCACACGGATATTAACAGTATGTAGCCAAATATCTACTCTAATCACTGGTCACAGGATTTTAACAGTATGTAATCAAAAATCTACTATTAACACTGGTCAAAAGGATGACAACAGTATGTAACCAAGTATCTACTCTAAACACTTGTCACAAGGATTTTAACAGTATGTAACCAAATATCTACTATACCAACTGGTCACAAGGATTTTAACAGTATGTATCCAAATATCTACTCTAAGCACTGGTCACAGGATTTTAACAGGATGTAGCCAAATATCTACTCTAAGCACTGGTCACAGGAATTTAACAGTATGGAGCCATATTTCTACACTTAACACTGGTCACAAGGATTTTAACAGTATGTAATCAAAACTCTACTATTAACACTGGTCAAAAGGATGACAACAGTATGTAACCAAGTATCTACTCTAAACACTTGTCATAATGATTTTAACAGTATGTTACCAAATATCTACTATACACACTGGTCACAAGGATTTTAACAGTATGTATCCAAATATCTACTCTAAGCACTGGTCACAGGATTTTAACAGTATGTAGCCAAATATCTACTCTAAACACTTGTCACAATGATTTTAACAGTATGTAACCAAATATTTACTATACACACTGGTCACAAGGATTTTAACAGTATGTATCCAAATATCTACTCTAAGCACTGGTCACAGGAATATAACAGTATGTAGCCAAATTTCTACAATTAACACTGGTCACAAGGATTTTAACAGTATTTAATCAAAGATCTTCTATTAACACTGGTCAAAAGGATGACAACAGTATGTAACCAAGTATCTACTCTAAACACTTGTCACAAGGATTTTAACAGTATGTAACCAAATATCTACTCTAAACACTGGTCACAAGGATTTTAATAGTATGTAACCAAATATCAAGTATAAACACTAGCCACAAGGATTAACCAAATATCTACTCTAAACACTGGTCACCAGATTCTTAACAGTATATAGCCAAGTATCTACTCTAAACACTGGTCACAGGGGGTTTAACAGTACGTAACCAAATATATACTCTAAACACTTGTCACAAGGATTTTAACAGTATGTAACCAAACATCTACTCTAAACACTGGTCACAAGGATTTTAATAGTATGTAACCAAATATCAAGTATAAACACTAGCCACAAGGATTAACCAAATATCTACTCTAAACACTGGTCACAAGGATTTTAATAGTATGTAACCAAATATCCAGTATAAACACTAGCCACAAGGATTAACCAAATATCTACTCTAAACACTGGTCACCAGATGTTTAACAGTATATAGCCAAGTATCTACTATAAACACTGATCAAAGGATTTTAACAGTATATAGCCAAGTATCTACTATAAACACTGATCACAGATTTGTAACAGTATATAGCCAAGTATCTACTATAAACACTGATCACAGGGGGTTTAACAGTACGTAACCAAATATATACTCTAAACACTGGTCACAGGGAGTTTAACAATATGTAGCCAAACATCTACTCTAAACACTGGTCAGAAGGATTTTAACAGTATGTAACCAAATATCTACTCTAAACACTGGTCACAAGGATGTTAATAGTATGTAACCAAATATCCGGTATAAACGCTAGCCACAAGGATGTTAACATTATGTAACCAAGGATCTACTCTAAACACTGGTCGCAGGGAGTTTAACAGTATGTAACCAAGGATCGACTCTAAACATTTGTCGCAGGTAGTTTAACAGTATGTAACCAAATATCTACTATAAACACTGGTCATAAGGATAAATCAAACATCCATTCTAAACAATGGTCACAAGTATTTTAACAGTATGTATCCAAATTTCTACTCTAAACACTGGTCATAAAGAATTTAACAGTATGTATCCAATTATCTACTCTAAACACTGGTCACAAGGATTTTAACAGTATATAACCAAATTTCTACTCTAAACACTAGTAATAAGGAATTTAGCAGTATGTAACCAAGTATCTACTATACACACTGGTCACAAGGATTTTAACAGTATGTAACCAAATATCTACTATACACACTGGTCACAAGGATTTTAACAGTATGTAACCAAATATCTACTATACACACTGGTCACAAGGATTTTAACAGTATGTAACCAAATATCTACTATACACACTGCTTACAAGGATTTTAACAGTATGTAACCAAATATCTACTATACACACTGGTTACAAGGATTTTAACAGTATGTAGCCAAAGACCTACTCTCAACACTGGTCACACAGATTTTAACAGTATGTAGCCATATATCTATTCTAAACACTGGTCACACGGATTTTAACAATATGTAGCCAAATATCTATTCTAAACACTGGTCACACGGATTTTAACAGTAAGTAGCCAAATATATATTTTAAACACTGGTCACAAGGGCTTTAACAGTATGTAACCAAATATCTACTATACACACTGGTCACAAGGATTTTGACAGTATGTAACCAAATATCTACTATACACACTGGTCACACGGATTTTAACAGTTTGTAGCCAAATATCTATTCTAAACACTGGTCACAAGGATTTTAACAGTATGTAACCAAATATCTACTATACTCACTGGTCACAAGGACTTTAACAGTATGTAACCAAATATCTACTATACACACTGGTCGCAAGGATTGTAACAGTATGTAACCAAATATCTACTATAATCACTGGTCACAAGGATTTTAACAGTATGTAACCAACTTTCTAGTATACACACTGGTCACAAGGATTTTAACAGTATGTAACCAAATATCTTCTATACACACTGCTTACAAGGATTTTAACAGTATGTAACCAAATATCTACTATACACACTGGTCACAAGGATTTTAACAGTATGTAACCAAATATCTACTATACACACTGGTCACAAGGATTTTAACAGTATGTAACCAAATATCTACTATACACACTGGTTACAAGGATTGTAACAGTATGTAACTAGATATCTACTCTAAACACTGGTTACAAGGATTTTAACAGTATGTAACCAAATATCTACTCTAAACAGTGGTCACAAGGATTTTGATAGTATGTTACCAAATATCTACACTAAACAGTGGTCACAAGGATTTTAACAGTATGTAACCAAATATCTACGCTAAACACTGGTCACAAGGATTTTAACAGTTTGTAGCCAAATATCTATTCTAAACACTGGTCACAAGGATTTTAAAAGTATGTAACCAAATATCTACTATACACACTGGTCACAAGGATTTTAACAGTATGTAACCAAATATCTACTATACACACTGGTCACAAGGATTTTAACAGTTTGTAACAAAATATCTTCTATAGACACTGCTTACACGGATGTTAACAGTATGTAACCAAATATCTACTATACACACTGGTCAAAAGGATTTTAACAGTATGTAACCAAATATCTACTATACACACTGGTCACAAGGATTTTAACAGTATGTAACAAAATATATTCTATACACACTGCTTACACGGATTTTAACAGTATGTAACCAAATATCTACTCTAAACAGTGGTCACAAGGATTTAAACAGTATGTAACAACATTAGCAGACCTAAACACCAGGCAAATTACCGCCGTGATGGACTAAACATGGCAAATCATAATACAAACATGTTTTCACATCAGGGTGTAAATCCACTTCATGGTCATGGATTTAATTACCAGTATCCACCATCCGTCAACCAACAAGACATGATGCCACGGGTGCTACCCCCAAAAGATGCATTTAACAATCTGAACTTCAACAATTGGAGAAACCTGTGGACATTTCCTCCTTTTGGACAGTTTCACTTTCCACCTCCTAATTACAAACAAACACAAATGTAACTTGTCATTTTGCATTGCTTGTGAAGTTCCAGTCATGTTTGGTATAGTGCTCATAATGTTGTCATGCACTTAGTGTGGAATTGCTCGAGTTCAGTTTGTGTCTTTGTTTTTCTTAGTTTCAATTCAATTATGAAAATCAAATCATTTTTAATGTTCTTTTTTCTATTAATAAATTAATGCAGTATAACATGTGTATAATATACACTTTTTATACTAAGTCAGAGTCGTATGTGGAAGTTGGGAGGAATGATATAATTATATATATACAGTATATATGTGTCGGTTTTTTTTTTTTCAGCACATTTTCTATTGGTATTATTTTTTGTTTGTTGTTTCATTATATGACTCTATAATCTTCTTTTCAACGTCGTTTTACATCAAAATGAAATCTTTAGCAAAAAAAGTTAAAAGTAATGAGAATCTTTTAAAAATTGGCATGTGGAACATAGATGGTCTCACAAGTGAAAAAGCAAATGACCCTCATTTTCAAGACATTGTTTCTAAATTAAGTATTGTTAGTTTTGTAGAAACCTGGATAGGTAATGAATCTATCCAGGACATTGTAGTTCCTAATTTTGATTTAGTTACTTCCAGTAGTAGGAAAAAACATAAAAAAGCAAAACGATATTCTGGAGGAATAAATATTTTTGCAAAAAATTCAATTTCCAAAGGAGTAAAACCTTTGAAAAACAGTCAACCTGATATACTCTGGATAAAACTAGATCACATGTTTTTTAGTATTAGTAGAGATATTTGTGTAGCTTTAGTTCATATATATCCTGAGTATTTAAGTCGTAACAATAATGATATAGAATCAATATACTCAATTCTGCTCAATGAAGTAGAAAAGTATAGCAATTTGGGTGACATTATTATACAAGGTGACTTTAATGCCTATACAAACACCCAACTAGATTTTATTGAATTTGATAATGCTACTGAACATATAAACTTAGATGATTCTGAATATCATCCTGATAGGATATTGTCAAGGAATAATCTTGACCACAAACACACTAACAATAGTGGCAAATTGCTATTAAATATGTGCAAAGAAACCAAAATCAGAATTTTAAATGGTCGAACTACTGGTGATTTAACTGGTCAACCAACTTGTATAACATACAATGGTAGTAGTCTTGTAGATTACACACTTATATCAGAAGAATTAATTGATTCAATTGGATACTTTGTAGTCCATGATTTTACTTCCCTTTCTAATCATCGTCCAATTAGTTGTGCAATGTTTGCCAATGTTTTATCTGAGCCTTGTGATTTACACAAACTAGACTCCCTGCCGGGAACATTTCTTTCGACTGATGGTGCAGTTGCTTCGTACACAGAAAATATGCAAAGTAAAATGTTTCAAGATAAATTTACAAATTTTATAAATAAAAGCTTCAGTGACAGTGACTCGATCACTGAGTCCTTTAATTCAATTTTACTAGACTGTGCTAAACAGTCCGCTAAATTTATTAACAAAAAGCCCATGCAAAAGCTAAGGAGATCGACAAGAAAACCATGGTTTTCACAGTCTTGCACTGAATTAAGAAATACAGTGAAAAGCTATGAGAAACTTGTTAATAAAAGTCCACAAAATGGACAATATAGAAAACTATATTATACATATAGATCAAAATTTAGAAGACTCTGTAAACATGAAGAAAAGATGTATAAACAACAAATTTGTAATAACATTTAATGATAATATTGAAAAGGACCCAAAAACATTTTGGGCAATGTTAAATAAATTAGATAAAATGCATGCCAATTCTGACTCCCTTCAGGACATACCTCATGACAATTTTGTTCAATTCTTTAAGAAGTTAAACAAAAGTGATGATAACAATAGTAATTTCCATAAAACAATTATTGAACATTTCCAACAACTAAAAGATAATTTAGATATTGACACATCTAATAATATTTTAGACATTGATGTTAATACAGATGAATTAATTAGGGCTATAAAAGCTCTTAAAAATGGAAAAAGTACTGCAATTGGTATCAAACGAAATGCTTAAATATGCAGGACACAGTATATTAAACCCTCCCAAAGAGCTGTTTAATTTCATTCTGAACTCTGGCCACTTCCCTAATAAATGGAATGATAGTTTCTTAGTGCTTTTACACAAATCAGGTAGTAAAATGGATCCTAGCAATTATAGGGGCATTTCTATTACTTCTAACTTGGGAAAACTTTTTAATAGAGTCATTCATTCAAGATTATTGAGATTCATAAGTAACAAGTCTCTAATCAGTCAAAATCAAATAGGATTTAAACAAAATAGCAGAACTGCTGATCATATATTTTCTTTAAAAACCATTATTGATCACTATAAAAGTAAAAAGAAGAAAGTATTTGCTGCTTTCATAGACCTGCGTAAAGCCTTTGATACTATATGGAGAGTTAGCTTATTTTATAAACTTTTGAGATCTGGTCTACCAAAAAAACTTTTTAATATTTTATCTGCTATGTATGTCAATACTACGACTAGAATTAAATTTACAAATGGTCTTAGCACTGCATTTACTTCAGAGCGTGGTGTTAAACAGGGGATGTTTTGAGCCCTACACTTTTTAATATTTTTATTGATGATGTCGTAAAAGATTTAATCAATGGTAACTGTGATCCAGTTAGAATTAGTGGTTTATCTGTGAATTGTTTATTATATGCTGTTGATATTGTATTACTATCAGAAAGCAAAACTGGTTTATAAACCAGTCTCAATTGTCTTGGTACATATTGCTCAAATTGGAAACTACAAGTAAATGTGCAAAAATCAAAGGTATTAGTATTTAACTCTAATGGTAAGTGACATTTAAATGAGTTTATTTATAATGATAATGTCATACAAACTGTTTCAAAATATTGTTATTTGGGAGTAATGTTAAAGTGTAATGGCAACTTTAATTTAGCTGTATCCTTACTTATGGAAAAAGCTAGAAAAGCATTATTTAAGATTAAGAAAACAATTGGATTGGATAATCCTTGTAAACTTATAGAAAGGTTATTTGATTCATTAGTAAGTCCAATCTTGCTTTATTGTAGTGAGGTTTGGGGTGTTTTTGATAATTCAGGAGACAGTTCCGTTTTGGAAAAATTCCATATGAAGTTCATAAAAGAAATTTTAGGGGTTCATTCCAAGCAAGTAATGCTGCTTGTAGAGCTGAACTTGGCAGGCTACCTTTGTGGTCAAAAATTTCATTTTCTTGCATAAATTTTTATGAACATATTTTGAAGTCTGAAAACACCCTTGTATCTAAAAATGTTGTTGCAACGGAAAAAAATAATCCCTGGACAAAGAAATTTTACTCTATTTGTAACAATTTAGGATTTTCAAGTCTAGATGGGAGAAAATTTTCCTTTAAACACTTTCTACCAAGTATTAAACAAAGAGTGATTGATCAGTGCATGCAGGATCAATCTTCAAAAATTTACAATTCATCCAAACTTAAATTTTACCAAATTTTTTATAATTCAAATCAGCGAAGTCCTTACGTTGATGTTCTAAGGAGCAAATCAGAAAGGTCATCTCTGTGTAAAATAAGATTGAGTGCACATAATCTTGCCATAGAAAAAGGGCGACATTTAGGTTTACCCACCGATGAACGAGTTTGTAATGTATATAAATCTGGTGAGGTAGAAGATGAGAAACACTTTTTACTTAAGTGTAAAGAATATAATAAGTATAGAATAAGTTTTAATAATATTATTTTAAATATACTCCCTTCAAGTCATAATGGGAATCTAGTAAATATGAAATGTTGCATTAATAGCAACTCTTTAAAAGTCCTGAAAGTGACTAGTTCTTATATACGTAAATGTCTAGATTATAGAAATGAGATGTTATCATATTATTTCATCATGCTGTATCCATTGTAATAATGTACTGAAATATGGGCCTTTGCCAATTATTGTAATTGTGTTTGTGCCAATAAAATATTTGTATTTGTATTTGTATTTGTATACACACTGGTTACAAGGATGTTAACAGTATGTAACCAGATATCTACTCTAAACACTGGTTACAAGGATTTTAACAGTATGTAACCAGATATCTACTCTCAACATTGGTCACAAGGATTGTAATAGTATGTAACCAAATATCTACTCTAAACAGTGGTCACAAGGCTTTTAACAGTATATGTAACCAAATATCTACGCTAAACACTGGTCACAAGGATTTTAACAGTATGTAACCAAATATCTACTCTAAACACTGATCACAAGGATTTTAAAAGTACGTAACCAAATACCTACTCTAAACACTGGTCACAAGGATTTTAACAGCTAACGAACAGCAGACTTAAAATAAAAAAACGTAAACGGTGGAATTTGACACGAGTCATATTTATAGAACATTTTGAAAACGTCTCTTAACAGACTCTCAATTTAACTATTTTCTCATTAGTGGCGAATGTCTCCAACTGTTTATAACCTTGGCAAAAAGTCCGCTTGCATTCTGATCGGACCCCAGACATAGAGGGGCTAAATCAACGCTGTTTTAAAGTAAGATTGATTCTAATTCAGCTTGTTTTAAGTAGTTAACTGTAAAGCAGACGAACACAAAACTTCGTACTGAAAGACATCAAATTTTGCTATTCGATATCTTGTGAATAGTTTATGATTTAAATCTTGCTCACATACACTTAATCAACATTACACGACTACTGTCACGAAACCATATTGAGGCGAAACATTAGATTTATTTGCAGTATCTTAGAGTTACCGTTCATGTTTGACAACCAAAATGTGCAGACTCGGAGTGTTTTGCCGAGCCATAATGTAAGTTTGAGCTGCATCCTAAATGAGTATGTAAACAGTTTTTAAGCCCCTTGCAACATTCTTTCCATATGTCAGACATATTCAATGCTTCTTATTGCCTAAAATGAAACTAGGATTCTGTTTCGTATCCAATGTTTAACGCACTTATCTAGTCAAATATGAAGTTGTGAGCAGTATGTATCGTCTTTCGTTTATCTGCTTCTCTTATAAGTAGAACGACTGATCATATTATCTGTTCATACATGTTGTACTCTTGCTTCGCCTTGAAGCAGACATTCTAGTGATGTTTAAGATCGTGTTATTGTTATTTCATTATGGATAAAGATCAGATTTATTTATATTTAGTTAATACCAATATGTATTCATTTAACCAATGGATCAGCTTATAATTATTAGTGATTAATTGGTGGGTCCATCGGTGTGAATGCGTAGAATCTAATGAACCATGGCAGATCTGCAGCAAAGTCAATTCCCTATCCAAGTTGCACATTTATACTGGTTAGAACCAATGAACACTGAACAGTCATTATTTTATGATTCTTTTTATTTGAGCTTTTAACGATAATAAACCACGTCCTGCCATCAGGTTTTCTTAGTTCTCGCCCTGACACTGTTCGGTTACAACTATGAATTCATATAAGCAAAGCTAATATGTAAACAATTTACATATTAAAGAATACTTACTGAAAATATTGTTATAAGAGAGAAATGACTGATTAGGAACAATTTCTGAATAGACAAATGTATTCAAACGCTGCAGAAGTGTAAAATATGTCTACTTGTGGGGAAGGGTTAACATAATCACGGTATACATGTACTACAACTGCATGTATCAAATATCATTTATCTCTTATCTATTAGCCTTAACATTGTTTACTGTAAGTTGTTGTACAATATACATTGATTATTCGGTTCAAATTCGTCATGAGCCTTTTCCGTGATATATACTCCCTGTGTTAATTGAGAAACACTTTTTCAAGGGCAGTCTGGCCCTTAACCTAAGAAGAATCTGAATGTCAAACAAAAAAAAATTGTATACAGCAGAGGTATACATATTGATGTAATCACTGCGGCGAAGGGTTTGACAGTGCATACAATGAAACTGTTCAACCTCGTGACTTAGCCCTTTTTACCTGCAGCAGAAGACGTTCGAAACATCTTTGACGCAATATGGAAATACTACATATGAGCCTATTCTCCTTTTGACAAAATGTTTTATACTCTATTAAAACATATACGTTTATTATTTTATAACTTTGACTGGCTGTTTTAAAGTCATCTGATGTTTTTCTTATGGTACATAGGAAAGGGTAAACAGGTCATTGCACATGCACGTGACCATATACCCTCAACAATAGCCAGTTTGTGTAATATATTTAACAAACCAGTTTTGATGTTCTTAATTCAGATATGAATACTGGCTACAAACCAGAAACTACATTGACTGAATATGAACCAAGTAAGTCTTCTTAGTTGTCATATTCTATTCCATAAATATGTAATGCCTACGCCCTTCAGCAGATGGTAATTGGAAAATTAATATGAACAAAATACGTTTCAATAATTTGTTTATCCTTTCATCCTGTGTAATATTTACGACTTTTCTTTCTCTGTTATATCGGTAACCGGACATTTGCCACTCCGGACATTCTCCCCTTCATCATTAATAACATGGCGGACATTAGCCCCTTCAACAGTTTGCCTATACATATATTTAATCCTTAATTGTTTTGTGTTTTAATCCCCCAATTCCACATACACGATACCCAAGACGACATTGACTACACCAAGGCAATAGTATGGAAAGTCCCTATTCTAATTAGTAAACTTAGGGGATTTATTTTTTGAGAAAAGGAGATATTGCTAGTTTTGAGCAATAACTCCTTCTGTCTCAATATGTTCTTAAGTCCTCTGCTGAAATCGTTTTGATGTTTTTTTCTCGCAATGAACACTAATCACATTTTTACAATATACTTTATTTTCAAATATGAATAAGCACACGGAATAGCACATACTAAAAAATAAGCACAGGGAAAGGACACAGCAAAAGCTATTTCACTTATATAGATCTATAAGTCCTTAAGTTATTTTGAAAGTCTAATGTTAGAACCAATAGTGTTCAAGAACTCTGAAAGGGACTTCTGTTTGTGTGTCACCTGTATAGCATGGTAGGCACTAAGGGATTACTTTTTTTTGTCCGGCGTCTGTCCGGCGTCTGTCTGTCTGTCCGTCAATCTGTCGTCACACTCTTTCTGTCTGCCTGTGTGTCACACTTTTTCGTCACGTTTTCAAATAACTTTTTTTCTACTCAAAGGATTACATTGAAACTTCTGACAACTGTTTATATCAATGTGTGTGATTGGTTCACAAAAGGGTGATAATCCAAGTTATTGCTCCTTTTCTGTCAAAAATTATAATTTTCTGACAAGACCACGAAAGGTGACACACATCCTCCTGGGAGCACCTCTGTGTGAAAGTCGGCCCATGTTTTAAGTCCGAACATCAATGAAATTAATGTATTTAATTGTTTAATTCAATTCAATTTAATTCAATTTAATTCAGGCAAGTCAGCACATAAGTACCATTGGCCATTTACAAGTATATGTATACGTTTAATGACCGTCTGTCTATAATAGGTAATTATAGTCAAACTGTTAATTGGGGATTAAAAGGCAAACTGTTAAACAAAAAACAATTGCGGATTAAATATCTTTAATGGAAATTGTTCAATTAATGATGAAGGGGAGAATGTTCACGTGTGAAGGGGCTAATGTCCGCCATGCACAAACTGACGAAAGGGAGAATGTCCGCCATGTGAAAAAGACGAAGGAGAGAATGTCCGCCCATGCACTTTTTAAGGAAGGGGAGATTGTCCTGAGTGGCTAATGTCCGCCATTCGTTATATCGTTAATTTGGGGTTTAATGCCGTTTCCACCAATCGCTCCGTTATATCTAGGTGGCCAGTTCATCTACATATGTGTCTCCTGATTTTATCACACAAGTATTTCATACAAGTATTTCCATGCAACTGGCTTCTTTACAATATAGCTTTCTATCCCATAAGGGGAAGACGAATGCTGTTTGTCGCATTGACATTTGTGAAACGTCAAAAAGAGTATGGGCCGGGCTTGGATTCGAACTCACAATCCTTTGATATAGAGCCGGTGTCGCTACCAACTGAGCTAGCGCAGTTCGGGTTACATACTATCATGTCATTGTTATTAACACATTAATGGAGAAACTCTGCATTAAATGTTTTCTTTTGAAATTTGAGCAATTGAATTGGCATGAAACATGTGGATGATAAATGATAATGTAACTTTGAGAATATACATATCCATGATAACAGATAAGGTAACTTTGAGAATATACACATCCATGATAAATGATAAGGTAACTTTGAGAATATACACATCCATGATCAAAGATAAGGTAACTTTGAGAATATACACATTCATGATGAAAGATAAGGTAACTATGAGAATATACACATCCATGATAAATGATAAGGTAACTATGAAAATATACACATCCATGATGAATGATAAGGTTACTTTGAGAATATACACATCCATGACCAAAGATAAGATAACTTGAGAATATACACATCCATGATAAATGATAAGGTAAATTTGAGAATAAATACATCCATGATTAAAGATAAAGTAACTTTAAGACTATACATATTCATGATAAATGATAAGGTAACTTTGAGAATATACACATCCATAATCAAAGATAAGGTAACTGAGAATATACATATCCATGATCAAAGATAAGGTAACTTTGAAAATATACACATCCATGATCAAAAATAAGGTAACTTTTAGAATATACACATCCATAATCAAAGATAAGGTAACTGAGAATATACACATCCATGATCAAAGATAAGGTTACTTTGAGAATATACACATCCATGATCAAAGATAAGATAACTTGAGAATATACACATCCATGATAAATGATAAGGTAACTGAGAATAAGTACATCCATGATTAAAGATAAAGTAACTTTGAGAATATACACTTCCATGATAAATGATAAGGTAACTTTGAGAATATACACATCCATGATCAAAGATGAGGTAACATTGAGAATATACACATCCATGATCAAAGATAAGGTAAGTTTGAGAATATACACATCCATGATAAATGATAAGGTTACTATGAGAATATACACATCCATGATCAAAGATAAGATAACTTGAGAATATACACATCCATGATAAATGATAAGGTAACTTTGAGAATAAATACATCCATGATTAAAGATAAAGTAACTTTGAGAATATACACATCCATAATCAAAGATAAGGTAACTGAGAATATACACATACATGATCAAAGATAAGGTAACTTTGAAAATATACACATCCATGATAAAAAATAAGGTAGCTTTTAGAATATGGCATATCCATGGTAAAAGATAAGGTAACTGAGAATATACACATCCATGATCAAAGATAAGATAACTTGAGAATATACACATCCATGATCAAAAATAAAGTAGCTTTTAGAATATACACATCAATGATCAAAGTTAAGGTAACTTTCAGAATATACACATCCATAATCACAGATAAGGTAACTTTGAGAATATACACATCCATCATCAAAGATAAGGTAGCTTTGAGAATATACAAATCCATCATCAAAGATAAGGTAATTTTAAGAATATACACATCCATGATAAATGATAAGGTTACTTTGAGAGTATACACATCCATGATCAAAGATAAGATAACTTGAGATAATACACATCCATGATAAATGATAAGGTAACTTTGAGAATATACACATCATGATAAAAGATAAGATAACTTGAGAATATACACATCCATGATAAATGATAAGGTAACTTTGAGAATAAATACATCCATGATTAAAGATAAAGTAACTTTGAGAATATACACATCCATAATCAAAGATAAGGTAACTGAGAATATACACATCCATGATCAAAGATAAGGTAACTTTGAAAATATACACATCCATGATAAAAAATAAGGTAACTTTTAGAATATGGCATATCCATGGTAAAAGATAAGGTAACTGAGAATATACACATCCATGATCAAAGATACAGTAACTTTGAGAATATACACATCCATGATCAAAAATAAAGTAGCTTTTAGAATATACACATCCATGATCAAAGTTAATGTAACTTTAAGAATATACACATCCATAATCACAGATAAGGTAACTTTGAGAATATACACATCCATAATCACAGATAAGGTAACTTTGAGAATATACACATCCATCATCAAAGATAAGGTAGCTTTTAGAATACTAGGTCACTAGGCCAAATTGAAGGAAAATCTTCTTAACACTTTGGATGCCGCATTTTTTGCTTCAGCAGCTTGACATTTTGTCAGAATGTTTGTCTTAAAGATATCTAGGTCAAGTTTAAATATTTATATTGAATCAGAAACCAGGTCACTAGGCCAAATTGAGGGAAAATCTTGTTAACTCTGTAGGAGCCGCATGTTTTGCTTCAGCGGCTTGAAATTTAGTCAGAATGTTGAGCTGAATGATATGTAGGCCAAGTTAGAATATGGGTTATGCCGGGTCAAAAACTAGGTCACTAGGTCAAATTGAAGTAAAATCTTGTTAACACTTTGAATGCCTTATTTTTTGCTTCAGCAGCTTGAAATTTAATCAGAATGTTTGTCTGAATGATATCTAGGCCAAGTTTGGATATGGGTCATGCCGGGTTAAAAACTAGGTCACTAGGCCAAATTGAAGGGTAATCTTGTTAACACTCTGGATACTGCATTTTTAATTTCAGCATGATGAAATTTTATCAGAATGTTTTTCTTGATGATATGTAGGCCAAGTTAGAATATGGGTCATGCTGGGTTAAAAACTAGGTCACTAGATCAAATTGAAGAAAAAACTTGTGAATACTTTGGATGCCACATTTTTTGCTTCAGCAGCTTGAAATTTGGTCAGAATGTTTGTCTGAATTTTATCTAGGTCAAGTTCGAATAGGGGTCATATTGGATCAGAAACTAGGTCAATAAAGGAAAATATTGTTCAAACTCCGGAGGCCGCATTTTTACTTTGAGCAAGTTGAAACTTTGTCAGAATGTTGTCTTGATGATATCTAGTCCATGTTGGAATATGGCTCATATCAGGTAAAAGAAATACAGATCACTAGGCCAAATGAAGGAAAATATTGTTAACACTGTGGAGGTTGCATTCAGAATAATTGTCTTGATGTGTTTTGCATTGCAGTACATTGTATAATTAAGGTGAGCGATCCAGGGCCATCATGGCCCTCTTGTTCACCTTTAACCTGGCTATAATAAAACACATGTTATAACCCTTGTTAATACATACATTTACTGTAGTGTTACTATAACTTCGATACCGTAGTACTGTACATTGTACATTTAAGTTGTTTTTCACCTTTAACCTGGCTATAATAAAACACATGTTATAACCCTTGTTAATACATACATTTACTGTATTGTTACTATAACTTCGATGCCGTAGTACAGTACAGCTCACGCGGAAAACGCATCGTCCGCGAGCCACCGCGGACAAATCTCAACGCGGACAAATATTTTGGTCCGCGAAGGTGGGTGGAATTCCACCCATCACCGCGATTTGTTTTTATGTCCATCGCGGACGCAACAAGATAACCCCAGGGGGTTGATAAAACCGATCATCATGGAGTTGCGGTGGAACCATCGCGGAATCGCGGTGATATTGTTTTGAATAGATAAGCTTTTTCTCGCCGTTTTGCTGGGAGTTTTTTTTTTAATTTTTAATTTTTATTTCATTACAGTTCTAATAAATGTTGTTGAAGAGGATAATGATTATAAATCAGTACTAACTATGAAGCAGCATATATGCGTAACAACTTAATTCATTAAAATTCGTCAATACAATTCCCCTAAACTTGATGTATTATGTAAACGATACAACTACGTGATAATAAAACTGTTAATTCTGCCTGAAAGATGTGTAGCTTACTTTAAATCTCACTAATAAATGCCGTAATTCCATTGTCAATCACCACAATTACCAATGCATTGTTCATTCTTAATCGCCTATAAATTATTTCTTTAAAACCTGTTTCAAAGTCGGCTGAATAACAAAATCAAACTTTGCAAACAAAGAAGTGTGAAGCGCCCATGTTAGTCCCGGATTTAATTAAACAACCAAAAACTAATTATCTGAATTGAAAGAAATTACGAAGTCTCATTAATTGGCATGTTTTACTCATAAAAATACTTGTAAATTAAGGTGACGCAAACAAATTAAAATGTGTTTCTCTCATCTATACATGTTTTCATACAAATTAAGCAATTATTTTCTGGGGCGACACTTAAATCCATTACACTATATAATTTGATTTGATGACGATTTACTCTTGTTTTCAACTTGCGTATGTCAATTGAAATTCAGTGTTCACATTTAAAAGGGATATTTTGTGCGCTAGTCAAGAAAAGTCGTGTCAGGCGTATTGTTGTTTATGTGTTTGGATTAGCACGCACGCTGATAAACCACTTCTACATATAAGCCTGTATTTGTTTAAACTAATTGACGTTACTGAGCTTTACGACAAGTTGCTTCATAATAAAGTGCAATACATAACTACATTTAATAAATTCTACTCTGTTTCTACTATGTATCAACACATTGCGTTAAAATGAAAATTTATCATTTTCAACAATATTACAATTGGATAATTTATTTATTAAGTTGATAAGAAAAGCTCAAAAATCAACAATCTGTCTTTATTAAGAGATTCAAGTACATGTACTGTATATACAAAATTCAAAGATATATATACAATGTACATGTACATGTATTGTAATTTAACAATATTTCTCTCTTACTAAAAAATGTGAGATAATCATATGTACGATAAACGTATATCCGATGTCCGCCATTTTCTATTACGAAACTTGACCTTATCGTAAACAAACACAATCTTCCACTGTTTTTCGAATAATTTGCTGAAATGGAATGAATTTTAGCAAGTTGTGTCATAAAATAATCGCAATTCGTCAATAAACGTGTACATGTACATAATCGGAAAAAAACAACTTTTTAATAAAAGTATAACATTTTTACAGGTAAATATTGCGGTGGAATCGCGGTGATTTCAAAATAGATAAGAAGCTCGAATCGACGACATGTCAATCGCGGTGATATAATTAGCCCGTAGGCGGTATTGCGGTGATCATATAGGTTGAATTGCGGTGATTATCCGCGATGAAAAATATTTGTCCATCGTGGGATCGCGGAAAACGCGTTTTCCGCGTGAGCTGTACTGTACTGTACATTGTACATTTAAGATGTTTTTCACCTTTAACCTGGCTATGATAAAACACAGGTAATACATGTAACTCTTGTTAATACATACATTTACTGTATTGTTACTATAACTTCGATGCTGTAGTATATTGAACATTTAAATTGTACGTCAACTTTAACCTGGCTATAATAAAACACAGGTAATTACCCTTGTTAATACATACATTTACTGTATTGTTACTATAACTTCGATGCTGTAGTATATTGAACATTTAAATTGTCCGTCAACTTTAACCTGGCTATAATAAAACACAGGTAATAACCCTTGCTAATACATACATTTACTGTAGTGTTACTATGACTTCTATGCCGTAGTTCATTGAACGTTTAAATTGTACGTCAACTTTAACCCTGATATAATAAACATTCAGGCAATAACCCTTGTTAATACACACATTTCAGGAAACGTAGTAACAAATTCATACACCACCAGCATGGCATCTGGATCCCACTCGTTCTATGAAGGGTCTGATGAAATACCCAACACTGACTGTGACATATGTTTGTCAAGCGGTGAAACATTAGAGGCTATATCCTACTGTACCATATGCTGTGAGTACCTGAGTGTCAGTCATGTGATAAGGCACATAGAGGGTCTAGGGCATCTAGAGACCACACACTTATGACAGGGAGTAACGTTCCATCTGGATCCACAAGGACAAATCCAACGTTACCGTTTATGTTCTGTGATACACACAGAACAACGTTACTTGATATCTACTGTACCACTCACGACGAGGTCATTTGTTCTGCTTGTAAACTTACCGGTCATACAACTTGCGATACAGGCGATGTCACTAGGCACAGTGCTCGATTAAAATATGTTGAAAATGAGCTGCAGAAGGTCGCTAAAACTCTGAGGGACTTAACATCTAGATATGAGGACTTTAAAAAGAACAGACACTTTGCTAAGTCAACCGTGAAAACTCAGATAAAGAATTGTTTCAGTGGCATGCATCATTTACGCAGGGATATTAACGACAAACTGGATCAACTCGAAAATGATATGTCTTCCGAAATCCAAAACATTGATGAGAAGATGAATAAAGACATAGAAGGTCACATGATTTTAGCCGATGACATTTTACGTCAAATCGGGGATCTGAACAAATCTTTGTCTGAATGTCAGAAAACGCGGGAAAATGACGTCATGTTTGTCGGAATGAAAAAGGCGTCTTCACAAGCAAGTGAATGAGGACATATCATTGACAATGTCCAGAAAGACATTTACCCAATAGACATTCGTTTTCAACCCAATGACGTTCTAACTGACATGATCCAACAGTTACAATCACTCGGGATTGTTGCTAACAACCAGCCTGTTTATACCGGCCAGAACCGGACCTCTATACTGAACATGTCTGTTAAGGACAAACAGCAGATAGATGTGAACTCAAATAAAGTATTTGGATGTACATTCATGTCTGACGGACATCTTGTACTCGCATGTCACACGGATGATCTAAAACTGTTTGATAAAGATTTTCAGCTTATATCCCAGTCAGCAGTTCCGGCAGGAGACGTGTCTGCTATCAACGACACTGACGTCATAGTTACACAAAATAAACAACTCCAGCGTATAAGAGTATTCCCTGATATGATGGTGAAGACAACATTGAAGATGGATAGACGAGGTTATGGTGTGGATGTTTATGGTGACGAGATCTACGTTACCTGTCATGATAATCCCGGTAATGGTGAAGTACGAGTACTCAACATGGCCGGTAAACTACAGAGAAGGTTGGGAGAGGATAAAGGTAAATACATGTTTACACGTCCTAACCGTGTAAAAGTAAACATGTACGGGAGTAAAGTGTTTGTCTCTGATGAGGGCACTAACATTGTAACATGTTTAAACAATCAAGGTCACGTGATATACCAGTACTCTGACAGAGACATGGAGACACCGCTCGGAATGTATGTGGATGGAGAAGATAACCTGTTAGTGTGTGGATTTGATTCTCACAATGTACAAGTAGTCCGACATGGTGGTGGTAAGGAGAAGATTATGTTGTCAAAGAAAGACGGGATGGACTGCCCATTGTGTATATCGTACAGACAGAATGATGGTTGTCTAGTGGTTGTTTTATATACGACGGATGGCACTGATACAAAGCTGATTATATTCAGGACTAGATAAACTCGTGCGTACCAGACAAACTATTGCCGTAAAGATTGGTACACAGAAAGTAAAATGGTCTCAATATGTACAGATTCTTCCTTTTCTACAATGTTTATAATGTACTTTACGCTAAAGTCATCGAGAACGTCATCATGAAGGAACAGAATAGTACAAACAATATTGTTTTGGTATGTACAGTATGTACATGTATTATTGTTATATAAACAGACATTTAAAATAGTGAACACCTTTTCCAAATAAGTTTTTCAAACTACTGCACTCAAAAAGTATTTGTCAACTCGCATATTATCTAATAATGAATTAATATATACTGACCTTCTTAAACTGTGCATACCAGATAGCTAATGCTGTAAACGACTTTTATGACACATAAGTAATATCGATTATTATTATATAACCTATAAATAGACGCCTTTTCATTGGCTAAAAAGTAATTTTTTAGAAAAAATATCTAGCGATATTGACCGTTTTTTTCTGATATTGACCAGTTTTATAAATAGTAACAGGGGAAGACCGGGGAATCCCACGAGCCGCCTATTAATATCCTTCGCCTTTATCCGTACGCTACGGAATTTTCCGAGGCGCGTTCCGAATGACCACGGAAACTTCCGAATGGTCATTCCGGTGACGTAATTTCTTTTAAATGACGTCATGCACGTGCATTACCAACAGTTTAGACGCGCGTTTTAGACTGTTATCATGTCAAAAACGTACTGTTATCATGAGACATAAATACAACATACAACAGAAATGTTCCTTGAGTGGTCCTCTATTTTCTTTTAATTTGATCAATATCAAAACGATATGATAAATTGAGGGTTATACAATAAAACAGTTATGGGCTTTTCAGCTGTTATACATGATGTTGATATGTACCAAAAAATCATTATTGATTTTTTTTGGTGCATATCACATCATGTATAACAGCTGAAAAGTCCATAATTGTATAATGTTTTCTTCATACGATATTCACAAATGATCCCATCTCAAAAAGTTCTAGACAAATCAGGGTTTTAACATTAAACAGTAGAAGTAGGTGTGTAATAAGCAGTTTCTATCTGTCTAATGTTGTTTTAAAAAAGTGGCGAGTGTAAATAAAGAAATGTCTGCACATCTAGTATATGTTACCAAATTTAACCTGCTTATCAGAAACGTCTGCTGAAACAGCACATGTATAAACAATGTAGATCAAGATCATATTGTGTGGATGAACAAGCTGATCTGCATCTACATAAACCACAGGTTTGTTGGGGTTGGGGTAAAGTTTCCTGGAGCGCGGTTCTTGTACACCCACTTATTGTACAAGCCGCCGTGATATTACTGAAATGTCTTTGAAAACGGCTTTAAATTCCAATAAATCATTAACGTAGAAGCCGCCGTGATAATACTGAAACATCGTTGAAAACGGTGTTAAATTCCAATAAATCATTAGTGTACAAGTGTCCTAGATTTAACTGAAACGGCGTTAAATGTAAATCCATCATTAATGAACAAGCCGTCGTGATTTTACTGAAATATCGTTGAAAAAGGCGTTAAATGCTAATCAATCATTAATGAACAGGCCGTCATAATTCTACTGAAATGTTGAAAATGGCGTTAAATGCTAATCAATCATTAGTGTACAAGCCTCCTAGATTTAACTGAAACCGTTAAATGCTAATCAATCATTAATGAACAAGTTGCGTGATTTTACTGAAATATCGTTGAAAATGGCGTTAAGTTCCAATAAATCGTTAGTCTGCAAGCTGCCGTGATATTACTGAAATGTCGTTGAAAACATCGTTAAATTCCAATAAATCATTAGTGTACAAGCCGCCGTGATATTACTGAAACATCGTTGAAAACATCGTTAAATTCCAATAAATCATTAGTGTACAAGCCGCCGTGATATTACTGAAATATCGTTGAAAACGTCGTTAAATTCCAATAAATCATAAGTGTACAAGCCGCCGTGATATTACTGAAATGTCGTTGAAAACGGCGTTAAATTCCAATAAATCATTAGTGTACAAGCTGCCGTGATATTACTGAAATATCGTTGAAAACGTCGTTAAATTCCAATAAATCATTAGTGTACAAGCCGCCGTGATATTACTGAAATATCGTTGAAAACGTCGTTAAATTCCAATAAATCATTAGTGTACAAGCCACCGTGATATTACTGAAATGTCGTTGAAAACATCGTTAAATTCCAATAAATCATTAGTGTACAAGCCACCGTGATATTACTGAAATGTCGTTGAAAACATCGTTAAATTCCAATAAATCATTAGTGTACCAGCCGCCATGATATCACTGAAATGTCGTTGAAAACGTCGGTAAATTCCAATAAATCATTAGTGTTCAAGTCTCATAGATTTAACTGAAACGGCGTTAAATGTAAATCCATCACTAATGAACAAGCCGTCGTGATTTTACTGAAATATCGTTGAAAAAGGCGTTAAATGCTAATCAATCATTAATGAACAGGCCGTCATAATTCTACTGAAATGTTGAAAATGGCGTTAAATGCTAATCAATCATTAGTGTACAAGCCTCCTAGATTTAACTGAAACCGTTAAATGCTAATCAATCATTAATGAACAAGACGTCGTGATTTTACTGAAATATCGTTGAAAATGGCGTTAAGTTCAAATAAATCGTTAGTCTGCAAGCTGCCGTGATATTACTGAAACATCGTTGAAAACATCTTTAAATGCCAATAAATCATTAGTGTATAAGCCGCCGTGATATTACTGAAATGTCGTTGAAGACGTCGTTAAATTCCAATAAATCAATAACGTAGAAGCCGCCGTTTTAATACTGAAACATCGTTGAAAACGACTTTAAATGCCAATCAATCATTAGTGTACAAGCTGCCGTGATATTACTGAAACATCGTTGAAAACGTCTTTAAATGCCAATCAATCATTAGTGTACAAGCCGCCGTGATATTACTGAAACATCGTTGAAAACGTCGTTAAATTCCAATAAATCATTAGTGTACAAGCCGCCGTGATATTACTGAAATGTCGTTGAAGACGTCGTTAAATTCCAATAAATCAATAACGTAGAAGCCGCCGTTTTAATACTGAAACATCGTTGAAAACGACTTTAAATGCCAATCAATCATTAGTGTACAAGCTGCCGTGATATTACTGAAACATCGTTGAAAACGTCTTTAAATGCCAATCAATCATTAGTGTACAAGCCGCCGTGATATTACTGAAACATCGTTGAAAACGTCGTTAAATTCCAATAAATCATTAGTGTACAAGCCGCCGTGATATTACTGAAACATCGTTGAAAACGTCGTTAAATTCCAATCAATCATTAGTGTACAAGCCGCCGTGATATTACTGAAACATCGTTGAAAACGTCGTTAAATTCCAAATAACTCATTAGTGTACAAGCCGCCGTGATATTTCTGAAACATCGTTGAAAACGTCGTTAAATTCCAATAAATCATTAGTGTCCAAGCTGCCATGATATTATTGAAATGTCGTTGAAAACATCGTTAAATTCCAATAAATCATTAGTGTACAAGCCGCCGTGATATTTCTGAAACATCGTTGAAAACGGCGTTAAATATCAATAAATCATTAGGAATCCGCTGTGGTCGAGTGGTTAGCGTCGGGGATTTCGAAACAGGGTGTGACGGGTTCGATCCCCAGTCGCGGCACTACGGTCATGGTGGTACAAGCCGCCGTGACATTACTGAAATGTCGTTGAAAACGGCGTTATATATCAATAAATCATTAGTGTACAAGCAGATCTAATATAACTGAAATGTCGTTGAAAACAGTGTTTAATTAGTGTACCAGTCGCTGTAATATAACTAAATACCTTTGACAACGGTGTTAAATACCAAACAAGCATTAGTTTACAAACTTGTAAAAAACTGTTTTATTTACGGCGAAAACTTACTTTTTTCCCGTGAAACATAACTATTTCGAGACATAAAAGAAAGTGCCTTTTGATGGAATGGCTAGTTACTCAAATGAGCTATTTCCTCCCTTTTCAAATTGTATTGATAAATATCACACGCCAGACTTAAACGCATATTCTGTATATCATTTCGTCATTGTTCAAATGTGAATGCGTCAGATATTCCAGTCTGGTTTAACAGCCGGTAAATGTATGTACATATGAGTGTAAAATGGTAGAAAGAAAGTCTTCATTATTGACAGGTTCTTCCTTTCCTACAATGTTTTAAATATACCTTAGTTACGTCAACTCAATCGAGAACGTTATTATGAAGGAAAGGAACAATACAAGCAATGTTATGAATTATCATTTGTGTACATAAATGTAGTATTGCGATATAACCAGAAACGTCAAAATAATTGCGCCACTTCATCAGTGTATGTCAACTATCATTCTATTAGTATGTATATTTAGACTGAAAATACAAATGGTCGGTATCATCATCTCGAGGAACGGTTGTGACAAGTACCGACTATACAAGTATGCAGTCTGATAATAATTGCTCTTATAAACAAAATTATGTCGATATTTGTGGTATGTAACTAATCACATAGAAAACGAGCGTATTTAAAACATATATATATATGGATATTTTCAACTGTAACCTTTTCTATACTGATTTTTTTTAAATAAACGTGTCTAGCTTTGTATTTGGAAGAGTCCATAGTAATTTTCAAGAAATATCAAAATAGAAATGTTGAGTTAGGGCACAGACTTCACACAATCGGTTTCAGCAGTGATATGTTTAACTGTTTTATTAAGATACTTGAGCTGTGTAGCGCGATAAAACCAACATTATGGCCTCTGCGTAATGTATTGATCCTGATCAGCCTGCGCAGTCCGCGCAGACTGATCCAGGCCGACACATTCCTTCTCGGGGGGATAGAGGTATTGAGTAATGATTCATGAAAAAGAAAATCCACAGGAGGCGCAAAGTGTGTCTCCAGGTAAGCCTACGCGGCATGCTTGGGCTGATCCGGGTCGTTACTTTACGCAGAGTCAACAATGTTGGTTTTCTTGCGGGACGGCTCACTTGTTCAAATGATGTATTCGATATTTTGTATCTTTATATTTAGCACTTACAGACTTGTTGTTTTAATTTTGTATATAAATGTAGATTCGTTGATCTCTTTTGTTCTATTTTCCCATATATGAAACGTCATCCGTTCGTTAGAACAAGTAAGCATTTTAGTGTATGCATGTTATCTCATACATGTATGTCTGGCGAGGTGCAGTAATAACCGCGATTATGGCTTGGAAACCTGCACAGACATGAAGTGCCACAACTTTCAAATCCAGTTGAGTTTGATAAAGGACATTCTTCGTTACTCGCTGCGTGTTCTAAATTGCAATAAGCATGTTCGGTCGTCATTCGGTGAACACTGCAACCTCGGTTCAAAACCTTATTTTCACGTTTTATGAAGAAGACAATTGATTAAATAATAATTGACTCAATCTGAGCCAATTTTCGTTGAAATCCCTCAATATATCAAATATAAATGGAGTACCTTTCGGAAAGACACATATTTTATTTTAGTACTGGTTAGTAACTCATGGATACGTGTAATGTCACCGTAATATAACTGAATACTAAACCCTCAATATATCAAATATAAATGGAGTACCTTTCGGAAAGACACATGTTTTAGTTTAGTACTGGTTAGTAACACATGAACACGTGTACTGTCACCGTGATATTACTGAATACTAAACTCTCAATAAATCAAAATCTTAAGGTGGGGACACCGGACTGCCTTATTCCAAAATGTGGACAAGGCTTACATTTCCCACGGACATGCACGGAGTGCTGCCTTGAAACGAGGCGAATACGTCGCTGTCAGCGCGGTCGTTTGCAGCGCGGCTGCCTTATAGCTAATTAGGCCCCGGCGCACATTTTCCCCACAGCCATACGCACATTGCTGCTTTAAAACGAGGCGACCGCTTCACCGTTATCGCTGGTTTTAACGGCGGGACTGCCTTATATCAAAGTATGCCCAAGCCTACGTTTGTCCAGCTAGATGCAGAATGCTGCCTCGAGACGAGGCGAGCACTTCGCCGTAACCGTGGGTAAACGGCGTGAGTAGAAATGACTCTCTTAAGAAAATTTGTCCCGGGCGCACATTTTCCCCCAGCGATATGCAGAGCGCTGCTTAGAACACTTCGCCGTAAGTGCGGGTAAACGGAGAGAGTAACAATGACTTGAGATAGGGACCCAGGACTGTGTTATCCCAAAAGTTCGGACAAGGCTTAAATGTCCCCGGACACGCACCAAGGGCTGCCTTGAAACATTGAAACATTGAAACAAGGCAAGCACTTCGCCGTCAGCGCGGTTTTTAACGACGGGCCAGCCTTATAGCAAATTAGGAACCAGCGCACATTTCCCTCAGCCATACGCAGAGTGCTGCCTCAACAAACGGCGAGCACTTCACCGTCAGCGCGGGTAAACGGAGGGATTGCCTTGCAGCAAATTATGCTCCAGCGCGCATCTCCCCAGCCATACGCAGGGAGAGCTGCGTTGAAACGGGACGATCACTTCGCCGTCAGCGCGGGTTAAACGGCGGGACTGCCTTACAGCAAATAAGGCTCCAGAGCACATTTCCCCCGAGACGAGGCGAGCACTTCGTCGTAACCGCGGGACAACGGCGAGAGTAACACCGACTCTCTTCTGGTACTCATATGAACCCGATTAATTGGCGCCGGTTTCACGAAAAACAAGTGAAGTAAATCATAAGTATTAGGCAAGGCATATTTCCTATCCTAGTACTTGGTTGTTTTCCCAGGGATTATGAATATATATATATAAGTATATAACTGAATGTATGTTGAAAATGACGTAAAACCGCAAAAATATGCACTAACCGTGAAGCAGATTGTTTGATCCGTTTTCACAACGAAATTTGGGAGTGCTTTAATTGGTATAATGTCATAACCCTTTCCCACATACAACTAGCTGCAGTAACTAACTTTATAATCATGTTATCAAACACTTTTATAGTGAGGGTATACTTAATCAACAGAGTTGAACACATTGTGACAAAAGGAGAAATTGCTCGTTATGAGCATTTTCTTCTCTCGTCACATTGTTATCAAATATTGTGGATAAGGGTTAACACCGCTTTCAACAGTATTTAAATATCCTAGGTGAATAACAGTTCTGCTATTCTTTATTCTAACATTGGACGTATACATCAGACTTCTGTTATCTCAGCTTTCAACAGTATTTCAATATCCTAGGTGAATAACAGTTCTGCTATTCTTTATTCTAACATCGGTCGTATACATCAGACTTCTGTTATACCCGCTTTCAACAGTATTTAAATATCCTAGGTGTATAACAGTTCTGCGATTCTTTATTCTAACATCTGTCGTATACATCAGACTTCTGTTATCCCCACTTTCAACAGTTATTACATATCCTAGGTGAATAACAGTTCTGCTATTCTTTATTCCAACATCGGTCGTATACATAAGACTTCTGTTATCCCCGCTTTCAACAGTATTTAAATATCCTAGGTGAATAACAATTCTGCTATTCTTTATTCTAACATCTGTCGTATACATCAGACTTATGTTATCCTGGCTTTCAACAGTTATTAAATATCCTAGGTTTATAACAGTTCTGCTATTCTTTATTCTAACATCGGTCGTATACATCAGACTTCTGTTATCCCCGCTTTCAACTTAATTTCTATATCCTAGGTGAATAACAGTTCTGCTATTCTTTATTCTAACATCTGACATATACATCAGACTTCTGTTATCCCCGCTTTCAACAGTATTTAAATATCCTAGGTGAATAACAGTTCTGCTATACTGTATTCTAACATCGGTCGTATACATCAGACTTCTGTTATTTCCGCTTTCAACAGTATTTAAATATCCTAGGTGTATAACAGTTCTGCTATTCTTTATTCTAACATCGGTCGTATACATCAGACTTCTGTTATTCACGCTTTCAACAGTATTTAAATATCCTAGGTGAATAACAGTTCTGCTATTCTTTATTCTAACATCTGTCGTATACATCAGACTTCTGTTATCCCCGCTTTCAACAGTATTTAAATATCCTATGTGAATAACAGTTCTGCTATTCTTTATTCTAACATCGGTCGTATACATCAGACATCTGTTATCCCCGCTTTCAACAGTATTTAAATATCCTAGGTGAATAACAGTTTTGCTATTCTTTATTCTAACATCGGTCGTATACATCAGACTTCTGTTATCCCCGCTTTCAACAGTTATTAAATATCCTAGGTGTATAACAGTTCTGCTATTCTTTATTCTAACATCAGTCGTATACATCAGACTTCTGTTATCCCCGCTTTCAACAGTATTTCAATATCCTAGGTGTATAACAGTTCTGCTATTCATCATTCAAACATCGGTCGTATAGCCCTGTGCAATAACCCCTGTTATCTCCCTTGAAATATTATCTCCCTTTGACGCTCTTTAGCTTGGAGGTTTACTCAAAACTCTTTTGGAGAGCAAATGCCAATTACCTTGTCAATGCAGGCATATAAAATAGTTAAAATGTGTGTTGCAATGTGAAACCTGTATCCTCCATTAATTAATGATAATGATGATTATTGAATTTTGCCAAGATGTATACAATTTCAGATGCTTCTATTATAATAGCAGGCTTTTGAAAAAAAAATGTTGGAAAAGAGGAAATGTCCAAAGTTGTATACATCATACTTCTGTTATCCCCGCTTTCAACAGTATTTAAATATCCTGGGTGAATAACAGTTCTGCTATTCTTTATTCTAACATCTGTCGTATACATCAGACTTCTGTTATCCCCGCTTTCAACAGAATTTCAATATCCTAGGTGAATAACAGTTCTGCTATTCTTAATTCTAACATCTGTCATAAACATCAGACTTCTGTTATCCGCGCTTTCAACAGTATTTAAATATCCTTGGTGAATAACAGTTCTGCTATTCTGTATTCTAACATCGGTCGTATACATCAGCCTTCTGTTATCCCCGCTTTCAACAGTATTTCAATATCCTAGGTGTATAACAGTTCTGCTATTCATCATTCAAACATCGGTCGTATACATCAGACTTCTGTTATCCCCGCTTTCAACAGTATTTCAATATCCTAGGTGTATAACAGTTCTGCTATTCATCATTCAAACATCGGTCGTATACATCAGACTTCTGTTATCCCCGCTTTCAACAGTATTTAAATATCCTAGGTGAATAACAGTTCTGCTATTCTTTATTCTAACATTGGTCGTATACATCAGACTTCTGTTATTTCCGCTTTCAACAGTATTTCAATATCCTAGGTGAATAACAGTTCTGCTATTCTTTATTCAAACATCTGTCGTATACATCAGACTTCTGTTATCCCCGCTTTCAACAGTATTTAAATATCCTAGGTGTATAACATTTCTGCTATTCTTTATTCTAACATCTGTTGTATACATCAGACATCTGTTATCCCCGCTTTCAACAGTTTTTAAATATCCTAGGTGAATAACAGTTCTGCTATTCTTTATTCTAACATCGGTCGTATACATCAGACTTCTGTTATCCCCGTTTTCAACAGAATTTCAATATCCTAGGTGAATAACAGTTCTGCTATTCTTAATTCTAACATCTGTCATAAACATCAGACTTCTGTTATCCCCGCTTTCGACAGTATTTAAATATCCTTGGTGAATAACAGTTCTGCTATTCTGTATTCTAACATCGGTCGTATACATCAGCCTTCTGTTATCCCCGCTTTCAACAGTATTTCAATATCCTAGGTGTATAACAGTTCTGCTATTCATCATTCAAACATCGGTCGTATATATCAGACTTCTGTTATTCACGCTTTCAACAGTATTTAAATATCCTATGTGAATAACTGTTCTGCTATTCTTTATTCTAACATTGGTCGTATACATCAGATTTCTGTTATTTCCGCTTTCAACAGTATTTCAATATCCTAGCTGAATAACAGTTCTGCTATTCTTTATTCTAACATCTGTCGTATACATCAGACTTCTGTTATCCCCGCTTTCAACAGTATTTAAATATCCTAGGTGTATAACATTTCTGCTATTCTTTATTCTAACATCTGTCGTATACATCAGACATCTGTTATCCCCGCTTTCAACAGTTTTTAAATATCCTAGGTGAATAACAGTTCTGCTATTCTTTATTCTAACATCGGTCGTATACATCAGACTTCTGTTATCCCCGTTTTCAACAGTATTTCAATATCCTAGGTGTATAATAGTTCTGCTATTCATCATTCAAACATCGGTCGTATACATCAGACTTCTGTTATCCCCGCTTTCAACAGTCTTTAAATATCCTAGGTGTATAACATTTCTGCTATTCATCATTCAAACATCGGTCGTATACATCAGACTTCTGTTATCCCCTCTTTCAACAGTATTTACATATCCTAGGTGAATAACAGTTCTGCTATTCTTTATTCTAACATCGGTCGTATACATCAGACTTCTGTTATCCCCGCTTTCAAAAGTATTGCAATATCCTAGGTGAATAACAGTTCTGCTATTCTTTATTCTAACATCGGTCGTATGCATCAGACTTCTGTTATCCCCGCTTTCAAAAGTATTGCAATATCCTAGGTGAATAACAGTTCTGCTATTCTTTATTCTAACATCGGTCGTATACATCATACTTCTGTTATCCCCGCTTTCAACAGTATTTAAATATCCTAGTTGAATAACAGTTCTGCTATTCTTTATTTTAACATCGGTCGTATACATAAGACTTTGTTATCCCCGCTTTCAACAGTATTTAAATATCCTAGGTGAATAACAGTTCTGCTATTCTTTATTCTAACATCGGTCGTATACATCAGACTTCTGTTATCCCCGCTTTCAACAGTTTTTAAATATCCTAGGTGAATAACAGTTCTGCTATTCTTTATTTTAACATCGGTCGTATACATCAGACTTTTGTTATCCCCGCTTTCAACAGTCCCGCTTTCAAAAGTATTGCAATATCCTAGGTGAATAACAGTTCTGCTATTCTTTATTCAAACATCTGTCGTATACATCAGACTTCTGTTATCCCCGCTTTCAACAGTATTTAAATATCCTAGGTGTATAACATTTCTGCTATTCTTTATTCTAACATCTGTTGTATACATCAGACATCTGTTATCCCCGCTTTCAACAGTTTTTAAATATCCTAGGTGAATAACAGTTCTGCTATTCTTTATTCTAACATCGGTCGTATACATCAGACTTCTGTTATCCCCGCTTTCAACAGTATTTAAATATCCTAGGTGAATAACAGTTCTGCTATTCTTTATTCTAACATCGGTCGTATACATCAGACTTCTGTTATCCCCGCTTTCAACAGTATTTAAATATCCTAGGTGAATAACAGTTCTGCTATTCTTTATTCTAACATCGATGTTCTACATCAGACTTCTGTTATCCCCGCTTTCAACAGTATTTAAATATCCTAGGTGAATAACTGTTCTGCTATTCTTTATTCTAACATCGATGTTCTACATCAGACTTCTGTTATCCCCGCTTTCAACAGTATTTAAATATCCTAGGTGAATAACAGTTCTGCTATTCTTTATACTAACATCGGTCGTATACATCAGACTTCTGTTATCCCCGCTTTCAACAGTATTTAAATATCCTTGGTGAATAACAGTTCTGCTATTCTTTATACTAACATCGGTCGTATACATCGGACGTCTGTTATCCCCGCTTTCAACAGTATTTAAATATCCTTGGTGAATAACAGTTCTGCTATTCTTTATACTAACATCGGTCGTATACATCAGACTTCTGTTATCCCCGATTTCAACAGTATTTAAATATCCTAGGTAAATAACAGTTCTGCTATTCTTTATTCTAACATCATTCGTATACATCAGACTTCTGCTATGCCCGTAACACTAACCAACAAAGGGTGAATCCATTACTTCCATGTTTATATTTGATTTAATGACCCGACCAGTGATCGCACACTGGTCTACCGAGACAGACGGTCTTACAATTAAACCACGGAGTCGGTGTTACTTGCGGTGACTATCATAATGTTTTTGAAGACGTACAAGAGATAACTTTGGGTTTAATCTATTTCGACAGGCTAAAGTTATTTCCCTTGGATTGTGGAATTGTGTATGTTATGATGTCTTCCTCAAATAACAGTGTACATCGAACTACTTCTGTAATATTAAGAAAATAGTTTAACCCAGGACTCTAAATACACCATTCGGTCAACTACAATCCGAAAAAAAGGTAGACACGGTACTTTAGTGAATGGTCGAGATTTGGATTAAATCGAGAGATTGATATGGATTTAACGCCGTTTTCAACAATTGTTCAATCAGTTCACATGCTCATGTGTTTCCTGACTTTCCAACCCCAGCACTCCATACTACATACTTTCTAAACAACTGGATGTATTTTAACATATACATTCAATATATACTTGTTAGCCTATTGGCTGAAGACGACGGACCCTTGTCACAGTGTCTTTTATTAAACGTCGCAGAGAATTTTAGCTGAGCTGGGTTTCGAACTCATAATCCATGATAACCCGTGTCATTAACGACTGAGCTACCGGGATCGGCTAATTAGAGAGACTTTTGGGTAATATAAACATACACGACGGTCCCGAGTCTACAGAGCAGAATGATGTCCAATTATAATGCCATCTTCAACAGTACATGTACATGTACTTCAGTTATATCGAACACGTGTTTAAAATAGTTTGCACATGGGTGACTCGAGCGTTATATAATTATTGTGAAATGTTTAGAGCCATGTTTCTTGTATGCACAGGCTCATCCAAGTCTTCACTATACAGGGGGAGACAAATCCCATATCAACAAGCTCGGCTCATTTTCTATACGGAATCAGCCATGGCTGATTTGGAACCTCGCGTCCCAAGTTCGATCCATAGCCGCGAGGTTCATGGTGATGTGCCCTTGGGCAGGGCACATTTCTAGCCTTAAACTGGTTTGTTTACCAAGGGAGAATGAATAAGGGATCTATCGCCGTGATATAACTGAAATATCGATGAAAACTACGTAGAATCCCAATAAAACAAATCCTTTTATAGTATAGTTCAATATAATTAGACTTGCATAAGGCCGAACAAAATATATCAAATTTGGTAATTAAACAAACAGTAAGACATTTAAAACTCCTAAATAATCATTATAGCATTAAAGTTCAAGAGTTATAACAGGAAAATAAGGTAAAAATCCAGTGCACACGAATAGAACATGTACGCTGATATTTGTTCCTGAGAGCATTGCAGTCATATATAAATGAGCCAGTTCATGGGAAAAAAGCTACCTAATGAGCTTTCGGGGCTCGCGATACATACTATCATGTCATTGTAATTAACACATTGCTAGAGAGGCTTCGGTGTTAATGTTTATTTTTGACATTTGAATAATTGAAATTGAAATGAAAAATATGCATGATAAAATACAAGGTAAATTTGAGAATAGACACATTCCATGCAATCAATCGTATCACAATTTTCTAACACATTTCTATGTCGTTATATATAAGTCCCGGAGAGGGTTCAATCAGATTGGAATATTGAAATCACGACTGTGTTTACTGATTTAATGCTTTCCTGTGTATGGAGTTTATAAAGTCGACACATTAGAAAGCAAATAATTAAAACAGCAATGAATTTAAGGAGACGACTATTGATACAGAGTTTAAAACATTGTATAATTATGAGAAATCGCACGTTCATAATAGCCATGTAGTGTTTATTAAAGTCTTCTGTTGGGGAATTAAAATCCGTCTTTATCAGAAAAAGTGTTAACACAAATTTGAATTATAAAGGTTCATTGTTAAAAACCAGAGGGGCCTGGCACGCTATTTAAAGAAATAATAATCTATTATATAAAGTTAATGGCTCTAACTTCCTCGTCAGCAGGATTTACCCCATGTTTGCATTTTAGTCCGATGAAAAATCGATGATCGAATAAAGAGCTATGCGCCAGTATGTTATCTACTCTAAACACTTGTCACACGGATATTAACAGTATGTAACCAAATTTCTACAATTAACACTGGTCACAAGGATTTTAACAGTATGTAATCAAAAATGTACTATTAACACTGGTCAAAAGGATGCCAACAGTATGTAACCAAGTATCTACTCTAAACACTTGTCACAATGATGTTAACAGTATGTAACCAAATATCTACTCTAAACACTGGTCACAAGGATTTTAATAGTATGTAACCAAATATCCAGTATAAACACCAGCCACAAGGATTAACCAAATATCTACTCTAAACACTGGTCACCAGATTTGTAACAGTATATAGCCAAGTATCTACTATAAACACTTGTCACAGGGGGTTTAACAGTATGTAACCAAATATATACTCTAAACACTGGTCAGAAGGATTTTAACAGTATGTAACCAAATATCTACTCTAAACACTGGTCAAATGAATGTTAAGAGTATGTAACCAAATATCCAGTATGAACACTAGACACAAGGATGTTAACAGTATGTAACAAAGTACTACTCTAAACACTGGTCGCAGGGAGTTTAACAGTATGTAACCAAATATCTACTATAAACACTGGTCACAAGGATAAACCAAACATCCATTCTAAACAATGGTCACAAGAATTTTAACAGTATGTAACCAAATACCTACTCTAAACACTGGTCATAAGGAATTTAAAAGTATATATCCAAATATCTACTCTAAACACTGGTCACAAGGATTTTAACAGTATATAACCAAATATCTACTCTAAACACTGGTCATAAGGAATTTAGCAGTATGTAACCAAATATCTACTCTAAACACTGGTCACACGGATTTTAACAGTATGTAACCAAATAGCTACTCTAAACACTGGTCACAAGGATTTTAACAGTATGTAACCAAATATCTACTCTAAACACTGGTCACAAGGATTTCAACAGAAAGTAACCAAATATCTACTATAAACACTGGTCACAAGGATTTTAACAGTATGTAACCAAACATCTAATCTAAACACTTGTCACAAGAATTTTAACAGTATGTAACCAAATATCTACTCTAAACACTGGTCACACGGATTTTAACAGTATGTAGCCAAATAACTACTCTAAACACTGGTCACACGGATTTTAACAGTATGTAACAAAATATCTACTATACACACTGGTCACACGGATTTAAACAGTATGTAGCCAAATATCTACTCTAAACACTGGTCACAAGGATTTTAACAGTATGTAACCAAATACCTACTCTAAAAAATGGTCACACGGATTGTAACAGTATGTAACCAAATATCTACTCTAAACACTGGTCACAAGGATTTTAACAGTATGTAATCAAATATCTACTCTAAACACTGGTCGCAGGGAGTTTAACAGTATGTAACCAAATATCTACTATAAACACTGGTCACAAGGATTTTAACAGTATGTAATCAAATATCTACTCTAAACACTGGTCACACGGATTTTAACAGTGTGTAGCCAAATATCTACTCTAAACACTGGTCACACGGATTTTAACAGTATGTAACAAAATATCTACTATACACACTGGTCACACGGATTTTAACAGTATGTAACCAAATATCTACAATACACACTGGTCACAAGGATTTTAACAGTTTGTAGCCAAATATCTTTTCTATACACTGGTCACACGGATTTTAACAGTATGTAGCCAAATATCTATTATAAACACTGGTCACACGGATTTTAACAGTATGTAGCCAAATATCTATTCTAAACACTGGTCACAAGGATTTTAACAGTATGTAACCAAATATCTACTATACACACTGGTCACACGGATTTTAACAGTATGTAGCCAAATATCTACTATACACACTGGTTACAAGGATTTTAACAGTATGTAACCAAAGACCTACTCTCAACACTGGTCACAAGGATTTTAACAGTATGTAACCAAATATCTATTCTAAACACTGGTCACACGGATTTTTAACAGTATGTAGCCAAATATCTACTCTAAACACTGGTCACGCGGATTTTAACAGTATGTAGCCAAATATCTATTCTAAACACTGGTCACACGGATTGTAACAGTATGTAGCCAAATATCTACTCTAAACACTGGTCACACGGATTTTAACAGTATGTAGCCAAATATCTACTCTAAACACTGGTCACACACGGATTTTAACAGTATGTAGCCAAATATCTATTCTAAACACTGGTCACACGGATTTTAACAGTATGTAGCCAAATATCTACTCTAAACACTGGTCACACGGATTTTAACAGTATGTAGCCAAATATATACTCTAAACACTGGTCCACACGGATTTTAACAGTATGTAGCCAAATATCTACTATAAACACTGGTCACAAGGATTTTAACAGTATGTAGCCAAATATCTATTCTAAACACTGGTCACACGGATTGTAACAGTATGTAGCCAAATATCTACTCTAAACACTGGTCACACGGATTTTAACAGTATGTAACCAAATATCTACTATACACACTGGTCACACGGATTTAAACAGTATGTAGCCAAATATCTACTCTAAACACTGGTCACAAGGATTTTAACAGTATGTAACCAAATACCGTACTCTAAAAAATGGTCACACGGATTGTAACAGTATGTAACCAAATATCTACTCTAAACACTGGTCACAAGGATTTTAACAGTATGTAATCATATATCTACTCTAAACACTGGTCGCAGGGAGTTTAACAGTATGTAACCAAATATCTACTATAAACACTGGTCACAAGGATTTTAACAGTATGTAATCAAATATCTACTCTAAACACTGGTCCACACGGATTTTAACAGTGTGTAGCCAAATATCTACTCTAAACACTGGTCACACGGATTTTAACAGTATGTAACAAAATATCTACTCTAAACACTGGTCATAAGGAATTTAAAAGTATATATCCAAATATCTACTCTAAACACTGGTCACAAGGATTTTAACAGTATATAACCAAATATCTACTCTAAACACTGGTCATAAGGAATTTAGCAGTATGTAACCAAATATCTACTCTAAACACTGGTCACACGGATTTTAACAGTATGTAACCAAATAGCTACTCTAAACACTGGTCACAAGGATTTTAACAGTATGTAACCAAATATCTACTCTAAACACTGGTCACAAGGATTTCAACAGAAAGTAACCAAATATCTACTATAAAACACTGGTCACAAGGATTTTAACAGTATGTAACCAAACATCTAATCTAAACACTTGTCACAAGAATTTTAACAGTATGTAACCAAATATCTACTCTAAACACTGGTCACACGGATTTTAACAGTATGTAGCCAAATAACTACTCTAAACACTGGTCACACGGATTTTAACAGTATGTAACAAAATATCTACTATACACACTGGTCACACGGATTTAAACAGTATGTAGCCAAATATCTACTCTAAACACTGGTCACAAGGATTTTAACAGTATGTAACCAAATACCTACTCTAAAAAATGGTCACACGGATTGTAACAGTATGTAACCAAATATCTACTCTAAACACTGGTCACAAGGATTTTAACAGTATGTAATCAAATATCTACTCTAAACACTGGTCGCAGGGAGTTTAACAGTATGTAACCAAATATCTACTATAAACACTGGTCACAAGGATTTTAACAGTATGTAATCAAATATCTACTCTAAACACTGGTCACACGGATTTTAACAGTGTGTAGCCAAATATCTACTCTAAACACTGGTCACACGGATTTTAACAGTATGTAACAAAATATCTACTATACACACTGGTCACACGGATTTTAACAGTATGTAACCAAATATCTACAATACACACTGGTCACAAGGATTTTAACAGTTTGTAGCCAAATATCTTTTCTATACACTGGTCACACGGATTTTAACAGTATGTAGCCAAATATCTATTATAAACACTGGTCACACGGATTTTAACAGTATGTAGCCAAATATCTATTCTAAACACTGGTCACAAGGATTTTAACAGTATGTAACCAAATATCTACTATACACACTGGTCACACGGATTTTAACAGTATGTAGCCAAATATCTACTATACACACTGGTTACAAGGATTTTAACAGTATGTAACCAAAGACCTACTCTCAACACTGGTCACAAGGATTTTAACAGTATGTAACCAAATATCTATTCTAAACACTGGTCACACGGATTTTAACAGTATGTAGCCAAATATCTACTCTAAACACTGGTCACGCGGATTTTAAACAGTATGTAGCCAAATATCTATTCTAAACACTGGTCACACGGATTGTAACAGTATGTAGCCAAATATCTACTCTAAACACTGGTCACACGGATTTTAACAGTATGTAGCCAAATATCTACTCTGTCACACGGATTTTAACAGTATGTAGCCAAATATCTATTCTAAACACTGGTCACACGGATTTTAACAGTATGTAGCCAAATATCTACTCTAAACACTGGTCACACGGATTTTAACAGTATGTAGCCAAATATATACTCTAAACACTGGTCACACGGATTTTAACAGTATGTAGCCAAATATCTACTATAAACACTGGTCACAAGGATTTTAACAGTATGTAGCCAAATATCTATTCTAAACACTGGTCACACGGATTGTAACAGTATGTAGCCAAATATCTACTCTAAACACTGGTCACACGGATTTTAACAGTATGTAACCAAATATCTACTATACACACTGGTCACACGGATTTAAACAGTATGTAGCCAAATATCTACTCTAAACACTGGTCACAAGGATTTTAACAGTATGTAACCAAATACCTACTCTAAAAAATGGTCACACGGATTGTAACAGTATGTAACCAAATATCTACTCTAAACACTGGTCACAAGGATTTTAACAGTATGTAATCATATATCTACTCTAAACACTGGTCGCAGGGAGTTTAACAGTATGTAACCAAATATCTACTATAAACACTGGTCACAAGGATTTTAACAGTATGTAATCAAATATCTACTCTAAACACTGGTCACACGGATTTTAACAGTGTGTAGCCAAATATCTACTCTAAACACTGGTCACACGGATTTTAACAGTATGTAACAAAATATCTACTATACACACTGGTCACACGGATTTTAACAGTATGTAACCAAATATCTACAATACACACTGGTCACAAGGATTTTAACAGTTTGTAGCCAAATATCTTTTCTATACACTGGTCACACGGATTTTAACAGTATGTAGCCAAATATCTATTATAAACACTGGTCACACGGATTTTAACAGTATGTAGCCAAATATCTATTCTAAACACTGGTCACAAGGATTTTAACAGTATGTAACCAAATATCTACTATACACACTGGTCACACGGATTTTAACAGTATGTAGCCAAATATCTACTATACACACTGGTTACAAGGATTTTAACAGTATGTAACCAAAGACCTACTCTCAACACTGGTCACAAGGATTTTAACAGTATGTAACCAAATATCTATTCTAAACACTGGTCACACGGATTTTAACAGTATGTAGCCAAATATCTACTCTAAACACTGGTCACGCGGATTTTAACAGTATGTAGCCAAATATCTATTCTAAACACTGGTCACACGGATTGTAACAGTATGTAGCCAAATATCTACTCTAAACACTGGTCACACGGATTTTAACAGTATGTAGCCAAATATCTACTCTAAACACTGGTCACACGGATTTTAACAGTATGTAGCCAAATATCTATTCTAAACACTGGTCACACGGATTTTAACAGTATGTAGCCAGATATCTACTCTAAACACTGGTCACACGGATTTTAACAGTATGTAGCCAAATATATACTCTAAACACTGGTCACACGGATTTTAACAGTATGTAGCCAAATATCTACTATAAACACTGGTCACAAGGATTTTAACAGTATGTAGCCAAATATCTATTCTAAACACTGGTCACACGGATTGTAACAGTATGTAGCCAAATATCTACTCTAAACACTGGTCACACGGATTTTAACAGTATGTAACCAAATATCTACTCTAAACACTGGTCACAAGGATTTTAACAGTATGTAACCAAATATCTATTCTAAACACTGGTCACACGGATTGTAACAGTATATGTAACCAAATATCTATTCTAAACACTGGTCACAAGGATTTTAACAGTATGTAGCCAAATATCTATTCTAAACACTGGTCACACGGATTTTAACAGTATGTAGCCAAATATCTATTCTAAACTCTGGTCACAAGGATTTTAACAGTATGTAACCAAATATGTACTATACACACTGGTCACAAGGATTTTAACAGTATGTAACCAAATATCTACTATACACACTGGTCACAAGGATTTTAACAGTTTGTATCCAAATATCTATTCTAAACACTGGTCACAAGGATTGTAACAGTATGTAACCAAATATCTACGATACACACTGGTCACAAGGATGTTAACAGTATGTAACCAAATATCTACCATACACACTGGTCACAAGTATTTAAACAGCATGTAACCAAATATCTACTATACACACTGGTCACAAGTATTTTAACAGTATGTAACCAAATATATACTATACACACTGGTTACAAGGATTTTAACAGTATGTAACCAAAATATCTACTCTCAACACTGGCCACAAGGATTGTAACAGTATGTAACCAAATATCTACTATACACGTACACTGGTCACAAGGATTTTAACAGTATGTAACTAAATATCTACTATACACACTGGTTACAAGGATTTGAACAGTATGTAACCAGATATCTACTCTAAACAGTGGTCAGAAGGATTTTAATAGTATGTAACCAAATATCTACTCTAAACAGTGGTCACAAGGCTTTTAACAGTGTAACGTGCCGGGCTAAAGACACAGAAGATCCCTTCAGCGAAAAGTATACTCAACCCTGAAGGGGTCCACTTGCCTTATATATCTAACCCTAAGACCATCACTTCGAACCGGTGATGCTAATTTGCATATTCGTTACAGTACTTCCCACTCCGAGAAGACTCGTCCCGAGTCTTGGCCTGGGAAACCCATGGGTAAGGCAACTCCAATATGGCAGTTGTCTTCATCCCACCGCTGCCACCAATGTAACGTGCCGGGCTAAAGACACAGAAGATCCCTTCAGCGAAAAGTATACTCAACCCTGAAGGGGTCCACTTGCCTTATATATCTAACCCTAAGACCATCACTTCGAACCGGTGATGCTAATTTCATATTCGTTACAACAGTATGTAACCAAATATCTACGCTAAACACTGGTCACAAGGATTTTAACAGTATGTAATCAAATATCTACTCTAAACACTGGTCACAAGGATTTTAACAGTACGTAACCAAATACCTACTCTAAACACTGGTCACAAGGATTTTAACAGCCAACGAACAGCAGACTTAAAATAAAACGTAAACGGTGGAATTTGACACGAGTCTTATTTATAGAACATTTTGAAAACGTCTCTTAACAGACTCTCAACTTAACTATTTTCTCATTAGTGGCGAATGTCTCCAACTGTTTATAACCTTGGCAAAAAGTCCGCTTGCATTCTGATCGGACCCCAGACATAGAGGGGCTAAATCCACGCTGTTTTAAAGTAAGATTGATTCTAATTCAGCTTGTTTTAAGTAGTAAACTGTAAAGCAGACGAACACAAAACTTCTTACTGAAAGACATCAAGTTTTGCTATTCGATATCTTGTGAATATGATTTAAATCTTGCTCACATACACGTAATCAACATTACACGACTACTGTCACGAAACCATATTGGGGCGAAACATTAGATTTATTTGCAGTATCTTAGAGTTACCGTTCATGTTTGACAACCAAAATGTGCAGACTCGGAGTGTTTTGCCGATCCATAATGTAAGTTTGAGCTGTATCCTCAAAAGCATATGATTATATAAATAGTTGTTAAGCTCCTTGCAACATTCATTCCATGTCAGACATATTCAATGCTTCTTATTGCCTAAAATGAAACTAGGATTATGTTTCGTACCCAATGTTTAACGCACTTATCTAGTCAAATATGAAGTTGTGAGCAGTATGTTACTGTATCGTCTTTCGTTTATCTGCTTCTCTTATAAGTAGAACCACTGATCATATTCTCTGTTCATACATGTTGTACTCTTGCGTCGCCTTGAGGCAGACATTCTAGTGATGTCTGATGGTTAAGATCGTGTTATTGTTATTTCATTATGGATAAAGATCAGATTTCTTTATGTAATGTAATTATAGAGACCAATTGCTGTGATCGAGCATAAGCTCTCTAGCTTCTATAGGCCCATTTGGAAGTGTACAAACATCTGACAGGTGCAGATAAATTCAAGAGTCAGAATTAGATACAAGGGAGTCCGGGTGCGATACCCTAGCTCTTTCCGAAAAGACCTCTTGGTTCTTTAACGTGCTCAGTGTAAAGCACCGATACACACAAGGCACTTTTTCCTGGAATGGACCAGTACTTGACCTCTAGTTGAGTGTGAGCCACTTAAAGCACCTCAGAATAATCCAGAGCCTGGACCAGGATTTGAACCCCAGACCTCTGGATTGGCAGTCCAGCGTGTTAACCACTACGGCACTAGACCACCATGCCACTCTTTATATTTAGTTAATACCAATATGTATTCATTTAACCAATGGATCAGCTTATTAATTATCAGTATCGGTGTGAATGCGTAGAATCTAATGAACCTGGGCAGATCTGCAACAAAGTCAATTCACTATCCAAGTTACCCATTTGTACTGGTTAGAACAGTCATTTAATATGAGTCTATATGACAAGTAGTAAATTTTACGTTTCTCTTTATTTGAGCTTTTAACGATAATAAACCACGTCCTGCCATCAGGTTTTCTTAGTTTCTCGCCCTGACACTGTTCGGTTACAACTATGAATTCATATAAGCAAAGCTAATATGTAAACAATTTACGAATTAAAGAATACTTATTGAAAATATTGTTATACGAGAGAAATGACTGATTAGGAACAATTTCTGGCTAGACACATGTATTCAAACGCTGCAGAAGTGTAAAATGTGTCTACTTGTGGGGAAGGGTTAATGTAATAACGGTATACATGTACTACAACTACATTTATTGTATATCATTTAGTTATCTTATCTATTAATAAGCCTTAACATTGTTTACTGTTAGTTGTTGTACAATGTACATTGATTATTCGGTTCCAATTATTTATGAGCCTTTTCCGTGATATATATACTCTCAGTGTTAATTGAGAAACACTTTTTCAAGGGCAGTCTGGCCCTTAACCTAAGAACTTAGAAGAATCTGAATGTCAAACAAAAACAATCGTATACAGCAGAAGGATACATATTGATGTAGTCACTGCGGCAAAGGGTTTGACAGTGCATACTATGAAACTATTCAACCTCACGACTTAACCCTTTTTACCTGCAGCAGAAGACGTTTGAAATATTTTTGACACAATATGTAAATACTACATATGAGCCTATTCTTCTTTTGACAAAATGTTTTATACTCTATTAAAACATATATGTTTATTGTTTTATAACTTTGACTGGCTGTTTTCAAAGTCATCTGATGTACTTGTTATGGTATATTAGAAAGGGTAATAGATCATTGCACATGCACATGACGATATACCCTCAACAATAGCCAGTTTGTGAAATATATTTAACAAACCAGTTTTGATTTTCTTAATTCAGATAAGAATAGTGGCTACAAACCAGAAACTACATTGGCTGAAATATAATCCAAGTAAGACTTCTTAGTTTTCGTATTCTATAATTCTATAAATATGTAATGCATACACCCTTCAGCAGAGGGTAATTGGAAATTTAATTTGAACAAAATACGTTTTAATCATTTTATTATCACTTCATCCTGTGTAATATTTACTTTCGTGTTTAGATTATTAGCTCACCTAAGCACGAAGTGCAAGGTGAGCTTTTGTGATCACTCGGCGTCCGGCGTCGTCTGACCGTCTGTTAACAATTTCCTACAAATGACTTCTCCTACTAAACCAATGAACAGATTTCAAAATAACTTCACAGGAATGGTCCTTAAGTGGTCCTCTTTTAAAGTTGTTCAAAGAATTTAATTCCAAGTAGAACTTTGGTTGCTGCGGCAACAGAAAAGGGGAAAATTGCCAAATCTTAAAAAATCTTCTTGTCTTGACCGATTTGAAAATTATTTTGCACAAATGTTCCTTGGGGTATCCTCTACCAAGATTGTTCAAATATTTCCGATCCATTGAAAAACTTGGCCGCCAGGGGGCGGAGCTTATTTTCCTTATATGTGCATTGTTAAAACTTTAAAAATCTTCTTGTCCAAAAATACTGGCCCGATTTGAAAATTATTTTGCATAAATGTTCCTTGGGGCAGCCTTTACCAAGATTGTTCAAATAATTCCAATCCGTTAAAAAACATGGCTGCCAGGGGGCGGAGCTTGTTTTCCTTATATGTGCATTGTTAAAACTTTAAAAATCTTCTTGTCCAAAAAAACTGGCCCGATTTGAAAATTATTTTGCATAAATGTTCCTTGGGGCAGCCTTTACCAAGATTGTTCAAATAATTCCAATCCGTTAAAAAACATGGCTGCCAGGGGGCGGAGCTTGTTTTCCTTATATGTGCATTGTTAAAACTTTAAAAATCTTCTTGTCCAAAAGTACTGGCCAGATTTGAAAATTATTTTGCACAAATGTTCCTTGGGGCACCCTTTACCAAGATTGTTCAAATAGTTCTGATCCGTTGAAAAACATGGCCCACAGGGGGCGGAGATTGTTTTCCTTATATGTGCATTGTTAAAACTTTAAAAATCTTCTTGTCCAAAAGTACTGACAAGATTTGAAAATTATTTTGCACAAATGTTCCTAGGGGCACCCTTTACCAAGATTGTTCAAATATTTCCTATCCGTTGAAAATCATGGCCCACAGGGGGCGGAGATTGTTTTCCTTATATGTGCATTGTTAAAACTTTAAAAATCTTCTTGTCCAAAAGTACTGGCCAGATTTGAAAATTATTTTGCACAAATGTTCCTTGGGGCACCCTTTACCAAGATTGTTCAAATATTTCCTATCCGTTGAAAAACATGGCCGCCAGGGGGCGGAGCTTGTTTTCCTAATATGTGCATTGTTAAAAGTTTAAAAATCTTCTTGTCCAAAAGTACTGGCTGGATTTGAAAATTATCTTGCACAAATGTTCCTTGGGGCACCCTTTACCAAGATTGTTAAATATTTCCGATCCGTTGAAAAACATGGCCGTGAGGGAGCGGAGCTTGTCCTTATATGTGCATTGTAAAATCTTTAAAAATCTTCTAGTCCAAAAGTACTGGTCTGATTTAAAGATAATTTGGCCCAAATGTTCCTTGGGGGACCTTCTACCAAGATAGTTAAAATTAATCTGATCCATTGAAAAACTTGACCTCCAGGGGCGGGGCTTGTTTTCCTAATATGTGCATTGTAATATCTTTAAAAATCTTCTTGTCCAAAAGTACTGGCCCGATTTAAAGATAATTTGGCACAAATGTTCCTTGGGGGACCTTCTACCAAGATTGTTCAAATTAATCCGATCTATTGAAAAACTTGACCTCCAGGGGCGGGGCATGTTTTCCTAATATGTGCATTGTAATATCTTTAAAAATCTTCATGTCCAAAAGCACCTGCCTGATTTAAAAATTATATGGCACAAATATTCCTTGGGTGACCTTCTACCAATGTTGCTCAAATTAATCCGATCCGTTGAAAAACATGGCCACCAGACCAGGGAGGGTTTCTTGTTTTCCTTATATGTTAGAGTATAAAACTTTGAAAACTATTGATGTTCTATTAAATAAGGTGAGCAATATAGGGCCATCATGGCCCTCTTGTTTGTGTAAACGCAAATATTATGGACTTTTCTGTCTCTGTTATATCGTTGATTTGGGGTTTAAAGCCGTTTCCACCAATCGCTCCGTTATATCTAGGCGGCCAGTTCATCTACATATGTGTTACCTGATTTTTTTCACACAAGTATTTCCATGCAACTGGCTGCTTTACAATACAGCTTTCTATCCCATAAGGGGAAGATGAATGATGTTTGTCGCATTGACATTTGTGAAACGTCAAAAAGAATATGGGCCGGGCTGGGGTTCGAACTCGGAGTCCCAATCCTTTGATGTAGAGCCGGTGTCGCTACACACTGAGCTAGCACAGTTCGGGTTACATACTATCATGTCATTGTTATTAACACATTAATGGAGAAGCTCTGCATTTAATGTTTGCATTACATTATTTACTCATTTACTATAGTAAGACGGGTACCAACTACATTATTGGTTCATGCCAGAAGTACTCATTTACTATAGTAGGCGGGTACCAGACTACATTATTTACTCATTTACTATAGTAAGACGGGTACCAACTACATTATTGGTTCATGCCAGAAGTACTCATTTACTATAGTAGGCGGGTACCAGACTACATTATTTACTCATTTACTATAGTAAGACGGGTACCAACTACATTGTTGGTTCATGCCAGAAGTACTCATTTACTATAGTAGGCGGGTACCAGACTACATTATTTACTCATTTACAATAGTAAGACGGGTACCAAGTACATTATTGGTTCATGCCAGAAGTACTCATTTACTATAGGAGACGGGTACCAGACTACATTATTTACTCATCTACGATAGTAAGACGGGTACCAACTACATTGTTAGTTCATGCCAGAAGTTCTTATTTATCATAGTAAGACGGGTACAAACTACATTGTGGGTTGATGTCTGAATTGTGTCGTATGCGGGACAGTGTTTACAGCCATTGCTTTAAAACGAATAACAGCATTATTGTTGTCGTACTGACGCAAAATATATTCCTATTGAATGTAAACAAATGGAGTCGATTCGAATGATGTGAAGATAATGGTTAACCCTTTCCACTCATTTAGACGCTTTCTGACGCCTCTGTAGCAGACGGCTTTTTGAAAACATAGTTACAAAAAACGAAATTGCTTAAAACGAGCAATTTTTCCTTTTTGCCACAATGTTTTCCACTGTTTGTCATAGGTTATCCGTTCAATTATAGTGATTTTCTATTTTTTGACAAAATATGTTCAAAGTCGTCTGCTGCAGAACTGTCGTATGAGGGAAAGTATTAAGTGGTAGAACTCTGACCACGTGATCCAGAGGTCCCTACTTTAAGTATATAAAGGCATACATGTATAACACTTATAGAACTTAATTTTTGTATGTAAATGAATACATGTATATCACAATTATAGACCGTACTTGTTGTATATATAGAGAATATTACGTCCTTGATCTTCTATATGAACTTTGTCTGGAGAACTGATAATTGTCAAGCCTTTGGCGAGAATGATTATAAACACTTGCTGATGATGATGATGAAGTTATATAACAAGAAGAACAAGAGAAAGTTGATGCAAGGCATAAATGTCGCCGGAAAAGACTGCATTAATTTATATATTTTAACACACATGCATTCTTGACTTTCATTAGTCTAAGCATACACATAATGTTTTCATTAAGGACTAATTCCAGGATTTTTGAAATTCTACATACAAATTTCAGGATTTCTTTTGGTCAGAATTTTGGATTTTTTGTATTTGTCAATAAAACCACAACAAATACAATTTGGGATTTAAATCTACATGCAATAAAAAGCTATTTAACCCTTTCCATTTCTGAAGCAACAATGAAAACCTTTAACCTTTTAAAACATTGAGAAAACGGTTAAATTGCTGAAGACATGAACTTCCTCCTTTTCAATAAAAAATATATAATAAATATTTCACAGATGTTAAAATCTATCCTCATATGTTTAAAAAGTAGACCACATTTGAGACACCATATCAGCTTAATTGTTTATTTAAATCATTGATGCATACCATATATGTATAGCGCAAGAGAAATGCCAGTTTACTATTTAAAAGGTGGCAAGTATGAAATTAATTGGGTGCGAAAGACCAAATTTTCTTTATTTCTAAAATTATTGTTTATCAGAGTTTGTTCTTTTCTTAATTTGTTTGAGGCCAAATAAACATTTAATATCACATATATTTAATCATTTAAGTGTGTTATATTAGCTATCTATCTAAAATATTAGGTGTTTTAGCATTCTTTCGAAATGTTGACCTACATATGTAGTGTCAAGATCGAGTCGCTGTGACATCGAAGAAAGTGAATAAAAAATCTGGCAAAGCTTTAGTGCATGTTTTATTTCTCCTACATTCGTCCCTTGCACTCGTTTCGTGACGTATAAGAAATCAATTTTTCGAGCGACATTTTTTGTCTGCATAACTCGTCAAAACTTTTCTAAGTTTATATTTTACATCCCGTTACTTTCCCTTTATATTTTTGCAATATGAAACTAGGTGACGAACTGAGGAGAAAGTGTTTTGACGTCCACGACCGATAAACAGGCATATATTTGAGACATATTTTCAAAATATTTTTTATTTTTGTTTATGTTACCAGTTTATGTTGATACTTATCTAAAATAAAATAATAGTGTGACCACTCACTTCTTCATATCGAAATGCACTGCATATCATGAACAAAGTACCATGTCAACTGAAATATGTATCTCGTATACATGAACATGTACTGCGTATAATACAATACAACATGCTAAGACATTAAAGGCGTTCCATAGGAATCGATTCGAAGACCAGGCTATTCATGAACCATTTATTGTAATAGAAAACAGACTTATGAAAGAACTTCAATCTTTGTAAAAACCATGAATGTAAATCATTATCATTTTCATAAAAAAGAGGCTGATTGATGAGTGTTATCAAACAATAGATGGTAAAAAGTTGATACTTGCAGTGTATTAATTACATATAAATTTATTTCAGGTGATACTGGTATGGAAAAGTATTAAGACATTTTACCTCATAAGTGGCGTTCAAACATTTCCAAGCTCAGGTTGTCGTCCCATTCACTAGGAATAGAATCAGGTAGATACAATGTACTCTAAACACTGGTCACACAGATTTTAACAGTATGTAACCAAATATCTACTCTAAACACTGGAAAGAAGGATTTTAACAGCATGTAGCCAAATATCTACTATCAACACTGTTGACAAGGATTTTAACAGTATGCAACCAAATATCTACTCTAAACACTGGAAAGAAGGATTTTAACAGTATGTAGCCAAATATCTACTATCAACACTGTTCACAAGGATTATAACAGTATGTAACCAAATATCTAGTATAAACACTTTTCACAAGGATTTTAACAGTATGTAACCAAATATCTACTCCAAACACTGGTCACAAGGATTTTAACTGTATGTAACCAAATATCTAGTCTAAACACTGGTCACAAGGATTTTAACAGTATGTTACCAAATATCTACTATAAACACTGGTCACAAGGATTTTAACAGTATGTTACCAAATATCTACTCTAAACACTGGAAAGAAGGGTTTTAACAGTATGTAGCCAAATATCTACTATCAACACTGTTCACAAGGATTATAACAGTATGTAACCAAATATCTAGTATAAACACTTTTCACAAGGATTTTAACAGTATGTAACCAAATATCTACTCCAAACACTGGTCACAAGGATTTTAACTGTATGTAACCAAATATCTACTCTAAACACTTGTCACAATGATTTTAACAGTATGTAACCAAATATCTACTCTAAACACTGGTCACAAGGATTTTAACAGTATGTTACCAAATATCTACCCTAAACACTGGTCACAAGGATTTTAACAGTATGTTACCAAATATCTACCCTAAACACTGCAAAAAAGGATTTTAACAGTCTGAGCCAAGTATCTACTATCGACACTGTTCACAAGGATTATAACAGTATGTAACCAAATATCTAGTATAAACACTTTTCACAAGGATTTAAATAGTATGTAACCACATATCTACTCCAAACACTGGTCACAAGGATTTTAACAGTATGTAACCAAATATCTACTATAAACACTGGTCACAAAGTTTTTAACAGTATGTAACCAAATATCTACTCTAAACACTGGTCACAAGAATGTTAACAGTATGTAACCAAATATCTACTCTAAACACTGGTCACAAGGATTTTAACAGTATGTAACCAAATATCTACTCTAAACACTGGTCACAAGGATTTTAACAATATAGCCAACTATCTACTCCAAACACTGGTCACAAGGATTTTAACAGTATGTAACCAAATATCTATTCTAAACACTGTTCACACAGATGTTAACAGTATATAACCAAATATCTACTCTAAACACTGGTCACAAGGATTTTAACAGTATGTAACCAAGTATCTACTTCAAACACTGGTCACATGGATTTTAACAGTATGTAGCCAAATATCTACTCTAAACAATGGTCACAAGGATTTTAACAGTATGTAGCCAAATATCTACTCCAAACACTGGTCACAAGGATTTTAACAGTATGTAACCCACTAACTACTCTAAACACTGGTCACAAGGATTTTAATAATATGTAACCAGATATCTTCTCTAAACACTGGAAAGAAGGATTTTAACACAGCATGTAGCCAAATATCTACTACAACATTATTCACAAGGATTTTAACAGTATGTAACCAAATATCTAGTCTAAACACTTTTCACAAGGATTTTAACAGTGTGTAACCAAATAAGTAATACATTAAACCATTTATTTTCAAAGCTGCAACAAACATGACAAAGTTTAATAATGGATACGACAATATAAAGAACAACTTATAACACATAAGTAAATGATGAGATACATGTATTTGTATAAGTCGATTAAAATCTATCTATCTATCTATCTATCATATACAATTCATAATTGGTACAACAATTATTTTTAAAGTTACAACAAACAAATTCATTAATTATGCCGTCATTTCATTCTTTTTATTTAATTGCACAACTCTAAATAAATATATCAAATATCACTTCAGTTAACTATACAAACAAGACAAAAATAAATATTACAAATATCACTTCTTAAATGGGAGTGGAAACTCTTAATTGTAGTATATAATTAAAACAATTATAAATAGGCTATACATTGTTCGCCAAATGGCTTTATGCCGAATGGCGAGGGTAAAATTGAGTAACCCCAAACCATCATCATAGGCTATACATTTTCCTTTCCGACGTTTCCACTCCCATTTTGTCCTGTTTTATCAATTCGACGTTATCGACATTCGACGTTTCCACCATCACTCGTTTTAAAGTAAGTTTGCTATTCGATATCCTGTGAAAAGTGTATAATTTAAATCTTGGTCACATACACGTAATCTACATTACACGACTATTGTCACGAAACCACATTGGGACGAAACATTAGATTTATTTGCAGTTAGAGTTACCGTTCGGGAACCGTTCATGTTTGACAACCAAAATGTGCAGACTCGGAGTGTTTTGCCGAGCCATAATGTAAGTTTGAGCTGTATCCTCAAAAGCATATGATTATATAAATAGTTGTTAAGCCCCTTGCAACATTCTTTCCATATGTCAGACATATTCAATGCTTCTTATTGCCTAAAATGAAACTAGGATTCTGTTTCGTACCCAATGTTAAACGCACTTATCTAGTCAAATATGAAGTTGTGAGCAGTATGTATCGTCTTTCGTTTATCTGCTTCTCTTATATATAGAACCACTGATCATATTCTCTGTTCATATATATTGTACTCTTGCGTCGCCTTGAGGCAGACATTCTAGTGATGGTTAAGATCGTGTTATTGTTAATTCATTATGGATAAAGATCAGATTTAGTTAATACCAATATGTATTCATTTAACCAATGGATCAGTTTATAATTATTAGTGATTAATTGGTGGGTCCATCGGTGTGAATGCGTAGAATCTAATGAACCAGGGCAGATCTGCAGCAAAGTCAATTCCCTATCCAAGTTGCACATTTATACTGGTTAGAACCAATGAACAGTCATTATTTTATGATTCTTTTTATTTGAGCTTTTAACGATAATAAACCACGTCCTGTCTTCGGGTTTTCTTAGTTTCTCACCCTGACACTGTTTGGTTACAACTATGAATTCATATAAGCAAAGCTAATATGTAAACAATTTACAAATTAAAGAATACTTACTGAAAATATTGTTATAAGAGAGAAATGACTGATTAGGAACAATTTCTGAATAGACAAATGTATTCAAACGCTGCAGAAGTGTAAAATGTTTCTACTTGTGGGGAAGGGTTAACATAATAACGGTATACATGTACTACAACTGCATGTATCAAATATAATTTATCTCTTATCTATTAGCCTTAACATTGTTTACTGTAAGTTGTTGTACAATATACATTGATTATTCAGTTCAAATTCTTCATGAGCCTTTTCCGTGATATATACTCCCTGTGTTAATTGAGAAACACTTTTTCAAGGGCAGTCTGGCTCTTAACCTAAGAAGAATCTGAATGTCAAACAAAAACAATCATATACAGCAGAGGTATACATATTGATGTAATCACTGCGGCGAAGGGTTTGACAGTGCATTCAATGAAACTGTTCAACCTCGTGACTTAACCCTTTTTACCTACAGCAGAAGACGTTTGAAACACCCTTTTTACCTACAGCAGAAGACGTTTGAAACATTTTGACGCAATATGAAAATACTACATATGAGCCTATTCTCCTTTTGACAAAATGTTTTATACTCTATTAAAACATATACGATTATTGTTTTATAACTTTGACTGGCTGTTTTCAAAGTCATCCGATGTACTTGTTATGGTATATAGGAAAGGGTAAACAGATCATTGCACATGCACATGACCATATACCCTCAACAATAGCCATTTTGTGTAATATATTTAACAAACCAGTTTTGTTCTTAATTCAGATATGAATACTGGCTACAATTAAACCAGAAACTACATTGACTGAATATGAACCAAGTAAGTCTTCTTAGTTGTCATATTCTATTCCATAAATATGTAATGCCTATGCCCTTCAGCAGATGGTAATTGGAAAGTTAATATGAACAAAATACGTTTCAATAATTTGTTTATCCTTTCATCCTGTGTAATATTTACTTACGTGTTTAGATTATTTGTGTAAACGCAAATATTATGGACTTTTCTTTCTCTGTTATATCGGTAACCGGACATTTGCCACTCCGGACATTCTCCCCTTCATCAAAAAGTGCATAGGCAGACATTCTCCCATTCGTCTTTTTCACATGGCGGACATTCTCCTCTTCATCAGTTTGTGCATGGCGGACACTCTCCCCTTCGTGAGTTTGTGCATGGCGGACCTTCTCCCCTTCATCATTAATAACATGGCGGACATTCTCCTCTTCAACAGTTTGTGCATGGCGGACCTTCTCCCCTTCATCATTAATAACATGGCGGACATTCTCCTCTTCATCAGTTTTTGCATGGCGGACCTTCTCCCATTCATCATTAATAACATGGCGGACATTCTCCTCTTCATCAGTTTTTGCATGGCGGACCTTCTCCACTTTATCATTAATAACATGGCGGACATTCTCCTCTTTGTCAGTTTGTGCATGGCGGACCTTCTCCACTTCATCATTAATAACATGGCGGACATTCTCCCCTTCGTCTTTTTCACATGGCGGACATTCTCCTCTTCGTCAGTTTGTGCATGGCGGACCTTCTCCCCTTCATCATTAATAACATGGCGGACATTCTCCCCTTCATCATTAATAACATGGCGGACATTAGCCCCTTCAACAGTTTGCCTATACATATATTTTCTTAATTGAACATCAATCGGATTTATTAAAAATATTTAATCCGCAATTGTTTTGTGTTTTATTCCCCCAATTCCACATACACGATACCCAAGACGACATTGACTACACCAAGGCAATAGTATGGAAAGTACCTATTCTAATTAGTAAACTTAGGGGATTTATGTTTTGAGAAAAGGAGATATTGCTAGTTTTGAGCAATAACTCCTTCTGTCTCAATATGTTCTTAAGTCCTCTGCTGAAATCACATTTTTACAATATACTTTATTTTCAAATATGAATAAGCACACGGAATAGCACATACTAAAAAATAAGCACAGGGAAAGAACACAGCAAAAGCTATTTCACTTATATAGATCTATAAGTCCTTAAGTTATTTTGAAAGTCTAATGTTAGAACTAATAGTGTTCAAGAACTCTGAAAGGGACTTCTGTTTATGTGTCACCTGCATAGCATGGTACTGGTAGGCACTAAGGGATTACTTTTTTTTGTCCGGCGTCTGTCTGTCTGTCCGTCCATCTGTCGTCACACTTTTTCTGTCTGCCTGTGTGTCCGTCTGTCCGTAGTCACACTTTTTCGTCACGTTTTCAAATAACTTTTTTTCTACTCAAAGGATTACATTGAAACTTCTGACAACTGTTTATATCAATGTGTGTGATTGGTTCACAAAAGGGGGATAATCCAAATATTTTTATATCAGAGTTATTGCCCCTTTTCTGTCAAAAATTATAATTTTCTGACAAGACCACGAAAGGTGACACACATCCTCCTGGGAGCACCTCTGTGTGAAAGTCGGCCCATGTTTTAAGTCCGAACATCAATGAAATTAATTCATTTAATTGTTTAATTCAATTCAATTCAATTCAATTTAATTCAGGCAAGTCAGCACATAAGTACCATTGGCCATTTACAAGTATATGTATACGTTTAATGACTGTATGTCTATTACAGGTAATTATAGTCAAACTGTTAATTGGGGATTTAAAGGCAAACTGTTAAACAAAAAACAATTGCGGATTAAATATTTTTAATGGAAATTGTTCAATTAATGATGAAGGGGAGAATGTTCACGTGTGAAGGGGCTAATGTCCGCCATGCACAAACTGACGAAAGGGAGAATGTCCGCCATGTGAAAAAGACGAAGGAGAGAATGTCCGCCCATGCACTTTTTAAGGAAGGGGAGAATGTCCTGAGTGGCTAATGTCCGCCATTCGTTATATCGTTAATTTGGGGTTTAATGCCGTTTCCACCAATCGCTCCGTTATATCTAGATGGCCAGTTCATCTACATATGTGTCTCCTGATTTTATCACACAAGTATTTCCATGCAACTGGCTTCTTTACAATATAGCTTTCTATCCCATAAGGGGAAGACGAATGCTGTTTGTCGCATTGACATTTGTGAAACGTCAAAAAGAATATGGGCCGGTCTTGGGTTCGAACTCACAATCCTTTGATATAGAGCCGGTGTCGCTACCAACTGAGCTCGCGCAGTTCGGGTTACATACTATCATGTCATTGTTATTAACACATTAATGGAGAAACTCTGCATTAAATGTTTTCTTTTGAAATTTGAGCAATTGAATTGGCATGAAACATGTGCATGATAAATGATAATGTAACTTTGAGAATATACACATCCATGATAACAGATAAGGTAACTTTGAGAATATACACATCCATGATAAATGATAAGGTAACTTTGAGAATATACACATCCATGATCAAAGATAAGGTAACTTTGAGAATATACACATTCATGATGAAAGATAAGGTAACTATGAGAATATACACATCCATGATAAATGATAAGGTAACTATGAAAATATACACATCCATGATGAATGATAAGGTTACTTTGAGAATATACACATCCATGATCAAAGATAAGATAACTTGAGAATAATTATACACATCCGTGATAAATGATAAGGTAAATTTGAGAATAAATACATCCATGATTAAAGATAAAGTAACTTTGAGACTATACACATTCTTGATAAATGATAAGGCAACTTTGAGAATATACACATCCGTAATCAAAGATAAGGTAACTGAGAATATACACATCCATGATCAAAGATAAGGTAACTTTGAAAATATACACATCCATGATCAAAAATAAGGTATAACTTTTAGAATATACACATCCATAATCAAAGATAAGGTAACTGAGAATATACACATCCATGATCAAAGATAAGATAACTTGAGAATATACACATCCATGATAAATGATAAGGTAACTTTGAGAATAAATACATCCATGATTAAAGATAAAGTAACTTTGAGAATATACACATCCATGATAAATGATAAGGTAACTTTGAGAATATACACATCCATGATCAAAGATGAGGTAACTTTGAGAATATACACATCCATGATCAAAGATAAGTTAAGTTTGAGAATATACACATCCATGATAAATGATAAGGTTACTATGAGAATATACACATCCATGATCAAAGATAAGATAACTTGAGAATATACACATCCATGATAAATGATAAGGTAACTTTGAGAATAAATACATCCATGATTAAAGATAAAGTAACTTTAAGAATATACACATCCATAATCAAAGATAAGGTAACTGAGAATATACACATCCATGATCAAAGATAAGGTAACTTTGAAAATAAACACATCCATGATAAAAAAAAGGTAACTTTTAGAATATGGCATATCCATGGTAAAAGATAAGGTAACTGAGAATATACACATCCATGATCAAAGATACAGTAACTTTGAGAATATACACATCCATGATCAAAAATAAAGTAACTTTTAGAATATACACATCCATGATCAAAGTTAAGGTAACTTTCAGAATATACACATCCATAATCACAGATAAGGTAACTTTGAGAATATACACATCCATCATCAAAGATAAGGTAGCTTTGAGAATATACAAATCCATCATCAAAGATAAGGTAATTTTAAGAATATACACATCCATGATAAATGATAAGGTTACTTTGAGAGTATACACATCCATGATCAAAGATAAGATAACTTGAGAATATACACATCCATGATAAATGATAAGGTAACTTTGAGAATATACACATCATGATAAAAGATAAGATAACTTGAGAATATACACATCCATGATAAATGATAAGGTAACTTTGAGAATAAATACATCCATGATTAAAGATAAAGTAACTTTAAGAATATACACATCCATCATCAAAGATAAGGTAGCTTTTAGAATACTAGGTCACTAGGCCAAATTGTAGGAAAATCTTCTTAACACTTTGGATGCCGCATTTTTTGGTTCAGCAGCTTGAAATTTTGTCAGAATGTTTGTCTTAAAGATATCTAGGTCAAGTTTAAATATGGATTATATTGAATCAGAAACCAGGTCACTAGGCCAAATTGAGGGAAAATCTTGTTAACTCTGTAGGAGCCGCATGTTTTGCTTCAGCGGCTTGAAATTTGGTCAGAATGTTGAGCTGAATGATATGTAGGCCAAGTTAGAATAGGTCATGCCGGGTTAAAAACTAGGTCACTAGGTCAAATTGAAGTAAAATCTTGTTAACACTTTGAATGCCTTATTTTTTGCTTCAGCAGCTTGAAATTTAGTCAGAATGTTTGTCTGAATGATATCTAGGCCAAGTTCGGATATGGGTCATGCCGGGTTAAAAACTAGGTCACTAGGCCAAATTGAAGGGTAATCTTGTTAACACTCTGGATACTGCATTTTTAATTTCAGCATGATGAAATTTTATCAGAATGTTTTTCTTGATGATATGTAGGCCAAGTTAGAATATGGGTCATGCTGGGTCAAAAACTAGGTCACTAGATCAAATTGAAGAAAAATCTTGTGAATACTTTGGATGCCACATTTTTTGCTTCAGCAGCTTGAAATTTGGTCAGAATGTTTGTCTGAATTTTATCTAGGTCAAGTTCGAATAGGGGTCATATTGGATCAGAAACTAGGTCAATAAAGGATAATATTGTTCAAACTCCGGAGGCCGCATTTTTACTTTGAGCAAGTTGAAACTTTGTCAGAATGTTGTCTTGATGATATCTAGTCCATGTTGGAATATGGCTCATATCAGGTAAAAGAAATACAGATCACTAGGCCAAATGAAGGAAAATATTGTTAACACTGTGGAGGTTGCATTCAGAATAATTGTCTTGATATGTTTTGCATTGCAGTACATTGTATAATTAAGGTGAGCGATCCAGGGCCATCATGGCCCTCTTGTTCACCTTTAACCTGGCTATAATAAAACACATGTTATAACCCTTGTTAATACATACATTTACTGTAGTGTTACTATAACTTCGATGCCATAGTACTGTACATTGTACATTTAAGTTATTTTTCACCTTTAACCTGGCTATGATAAAACACAGGTAATACATGTAACTCTTGTTAATACATACATTTACTGTATTGTTACTATAACTTCGATGCTGTAGTATATTGAACATTTAAATTGTACGTCAACTTTAACCTGGCTATAATAAAACACAGGTAATAACCCTTGTTAATACATACATTTACTGTAGTGTTACTATGACTTCTATGCCGTAGTTCATTAAACGTTTAAATTGTACGTCAACTTTGACCCTGATATAATAAACATTCAGGTAATAACCCTTGTTAATACATACATTTCAGGAAACGTAGTAACAAATTCATACACCACCAGCATGGCATCTGGATCCCACTCGTTCTATGAAGGTTCTGATGAAATACCCAACACTGACTGTGACATATGTTTGTCAAGCGGTGAAACATTAGAGGCTATATCCTACTGTACCATATGCTGTGAGTACCTGTGTCAGTCATGTGATAAGGCACATAGAGGGTCTAGGGCATCTAGAGACCACACACTTATGACAGGGAGTAACGTTCCATCTGGATCCACAAGGACAAATCCAACGTTACCGTTTATGTTCTGTGATACACACAGAACAACGTTACTTGATATCTACTGTACCACTCACGACGAGGTCATTTGTTCTGCTTGTAAACTTACCGGTCATACAACTTGCGATACAGGCGCTGTCACTAGGCACAGTGCTCCATTAAAATATGTTGAAGAGGAGCTGAAGAAAGTCGTTAAAAGTCTGAGGGACTTAACATCTAGATATGAGGACTTTAAAAAGAACAGACACTTTGCTAAGTCAACCGTGAAAACTCAGATAAAGAAATGTTTCAGTGGCATGCATCATTTACGCAGGGATATTAACGACAAACTGGATCAACTCGAAAATGAAATGTCTTCCGAAATCCGAAACATTGATGAGAAGATGAATAAAGACATAGAAGGTCACGTGACTTTAGCCGATGGCATTTTACGTCAAATCGGGGATCTGAACAAATCTTTATCTGAATGTCAGAAAACGCGGGAAAATGACGTCATGTTTGTCGGAATGAAAAAGGCGTCTTCACAAGCAAGTGAATGTGAACATATCATTGACAATGTACAGAAAGACATTTACCCAATAGACATTCGTTTTCAACCCAATGACGTTCTAACTGACATGATCCAACAATTACAATCACTCGGGACTGTTGCTAACAACCAGCTTCTTTATACCGGCCAGAACCGGACCTCCATACTGAACATGTCTGTTAAGGACAAACAGGGGATAAATGTGAAAACAGAAATAATCTATGGATGTACATTCATGTCTGACGGACATCTTGTACTCGCCTGTCACACGGACAGTCTAAAACTGTTTGATAAAAACTTCCAGTTTGTATCCCAGTCAGCTATTCCGACAGGAGACGTGTCTGCTATCAACGACACTGACGTCATAGTTACACAAAGTAAACAACTCCAGCGTGTAAGAGTATTCCCTGATATGGTGGTGAAGACAACATTGAAGATGGATAGACAAGGTTATGGTGTGGATGTTTATGGTGACGAGATCTACGTTACCTGTCATGATAATCCCGGTAATGGTGAAGTACGAGTACTCGACATGGCCGGTAAACTACAGAGAAGGTTGGGAGAGGAAAAAGGTAAATACATGTTTACACGTCCTAGCTATGTAACAGTAAACAGGAACGGGAGTAAAGTGTTTGTCTCTGATGTGGCCACTCACATTGTAACATGTTTAAACAATCAAGGTCAGGTGATATACCAGTACTCTGACAGAGACTTGATAACACCGCTCGGAATGTATGTTGATGGAGAAGATAACCTGTTAGTGTGTGGAGCGGATTCTCACAATGTACATGTAGTCCGACATGGGGGTGGTAAGGAGAAGATTTTGTTGTCAGAGAAAGACGGGATGAACTACCCATGGTGTATATCGTACAGACAGAGTGATGGTTGTCTAGTGATTATTTTACTTACGACGGCTGACACGGATACAAAGCTGATTATATTCAGGACTAGATAAACTTGTGCAAGCCAGACATTATATTGCCGTAAAGAGTTGTACATGTTTGACAGACGATACACATATGTAAGCGGAGGGAAGAAAGTAAAATGGTCTCACTATTTACAGTTTCGTCCTTTTCCACAATGTTTTATGTGTACATTGTTCAAAGTCATCGAGAACGTCATCATGAAGGAACAGAACAATACAAACACTTTTGTAGATTTATTGTTGTTGTATATACTGGCTATATAACCAGACAAATCAAAATAGTGAACACCTTTTCCAAAAATGTTTTCTAACTAACTACTCCACTCCAAAAGTGTTTGTCAACTCTCATTTTATCCCATTAATATGTACCTGCATACACTGTGCGTACTAGAAAGCTATTGCTGTAAACGACTTGTATGACATATAAGTGAAATCGACTAAATTATCCTTCATACGATATTCACAAATGATCCCATCTCGGAATGTTCTAGACAAATCTGGGTGTTTACATTAAACAGTAGAAGAATGTGTGTAATACGCAAGTTCTACATTTCCAATGTTGTTTAAAAACAGTGGCGTGTGTAAATAAAGAAATATCTGCACATTTAGTATATGTTACCAAATTTAAACTGGTTATCAGAAACGTCTGTTGAAACAACACATTTATAAACAGTGTAGATCAAGATCATATCGTGTTGATGAACAAGCTGATCTGCATCTACATAAACCACACGTTTGTTGGGGTTGGGGAAAGGTTTCCTGGAGCGCGGTTCTTGTACACCCACTTATTGTACAAGCCACCGTGATATTACTGAAATATCGTTGAAAACGTTAAATTCCAATAAATCATTAGTGTACAAGCCGTTGTGATATTACTGAAATATCGTTTAAAACGTCGTTAAATTCCAATAGATCATTAGTGTACAAGCCGTTGTGATATTACTGAAATATCGTTTAAAACGTCGTTAAATTCCAATAAATCATTAGTGTACAAGCCGTTGTTATATTACTGAAATATCGTTTAAAACGTCGTTAAATTCCAATAAATCATTAGTGTACAAGCCGTTGTGATATTACTGAAATATCGTTTAAAACGTCGTTAAATTCCAATAAATCATTATTGTAAAAGCCGCCGTGATATTACTGAAACATCATTGAAAACGTCGTTAAATTCCAATAAGTCATTAGTGTACAAGCCACCTCGATATTACTAAAATATCGTTGAAAATGTCGTTAAATTTCAATAAATCATTAGTGTATAAGCCCCCGTGATATTACTGAAATGTCGTTGAAAACGTCGTTAAATTTCAATAAATCATTAGTGTACAAGCCGCCGTGATATTACTGAAACATTGTTGAAAACTTCGTTAAATTCCAACAAATCATTAGTATACAAGCAGATCTGATGTAACTGAAATGTCGTTGAAAGCGTCTTTAAATTCCAATAAATCATTAGTTTACAAGCCGCCGTGATATAACTGAAATATCGTTGAAATCGGCGTTAAATTACAATAAATCATTAGTTTACAAGCCGCCATAATATTACTGAAATATCGTTGAAAACGGCGTTAAATTACAATAAATCATTAGTTTACAAGCCGCCGTGATATTACTGAAATGTCGTTAAAACGGCGTTAAATTACAATAAATCATTAGTGTACAAGCCACCGTGATATTACTGAAATGTCGTTGAAAACGTTGTTAAATACTAATAAATCATTAGTGTACAAACAGATCTGATATAACTGAAATGTCGTTGAAAACAGTGTTTAATTATGATTTACCATTAGTGTACAAGCCGCCGTGATATTACTGAAATGTCGTTGAAAACAGTGTTTAATTATGATTAATCACTAGTGTACCAGCCGCTGTAATATAACTAAAATGCCGTTGACAACGGTGTTATATACCAATCAATCATTAGTTTACAGGCTTGTATATAACTGTTTTATTTACGGTGAAAACTTAATTTTTTCCCGTGGAACATAACTATTTCGAGACACAAAAGAAAGTGTCTTTTGATGGAATGGCTAGTAACTCAAATGAGCTCTTTCTTCCTTTCCAAATTTTATTGATAAATATCACACGCCAGAAACGCATTCTGAGAATTAATTATCCTGTATATCATTTCGTCATTGTTCAAATGTGAATGCTTCAGATATTCCAGTCTGGTTTAACAGCCGGTAAATATATGTACATGTGAGTCTAAAATGGTAGAAATAAAGGCCTCATTATTGACAGGTTCTTCTTTTCCCACAATGTTTTAAATGTTCCTTAGTTACGTCAACTCAATCGAGAACGTTATTATGAAGGACAGGAACACCACAAGCAATGTTATGGATTATTTTTTTGTGTACATAAATGTAGTATGACTATATAACCAGAAACGTCAACATAATTAATACCTTTTCCAAATATGTTTTCTAAATAACTACGCCCCGTCAACAGTGTATGTCAACTACCATACTATTAGTATGTATATTTAGACTTAACATACAATGATCGTTATCTAAATAACCCGTCAACAGTGTATGTCAGCTATCATTCTATTAGTATTTATATTTAGACTGAAAATACAAATGATCGTTATCTAAATAACCCGTCAACAGTGTATGTCAACTATCATTCTATTAGTATGTATATTTAGACTGAACATACAAATGATCGTTATCTAAATAACCCGTCAACAGTGTATGTCAACTATCATACTATTAGTATGTATATTTAGACTTAAAATACAAATGATCGTTATCTAAATAACCCGTCAACAGTGTATGTCAACTATCATACTTTTAGTATATACATTTAGACTAAAAATACAAATGATCGTTATCATCATCTCGAGGAACGGTTGTGACAAGTACCGACTATACAAGTATGCAGTCTGAAAATAATTGCTCTTTTAAAAAACTAAATTATGTCGATATTTGTGGTATATAACTAAACACATAGAAAACGAGCGTATTTAAAAAATACATATATGGAGATGTTCAACCTTAACCTTTTCAATACTGATTTGTTTTAAATAAACGTGTCTAGCTTTGTATTTGGAAGAGTTCATAGCAATTTTCTAGAAATATCAAAATAGAAATGTTAAGTTGATCACAGACTTCACAAAATTGGTTCCAGCCGTGATATGTTTAACTGTTTTATTAAGATGCTTAAGCCGTGTCCCGTGAGAAAACCAACAGACACATTCCGTCTCAGGGGGATAGAGGTATTGAGTAATGATTCCTGAAACATAAAATCCACAGGAGGCGAAAAGTGTTTATCCAGGTAAGCCTGCGCGGCATGCTAAGGCGTATCCTGGTCGATATTTTACGCTGAGTCCACAATGTTGGTTTTCTTGCGGGACGGCTCACTTGTTTAAATGATGTATTCGAGATTTTGTATCTTTATATCTAGCACTTACAGACTTGTTGTTTTAATTTTGTATAAAATGTAGATTCGTTGATCTCTTTTGTTCCTTTTACCCTTATATGAAATGACATTCGTTCGTAAGAACAAGTAAGCAGTTTAGTGTATGCATGTTATCTCATATGTCTGGCGAGTTGCAGTAATGACCTCGATTATGGCTTGGAAGCCTGCAAAGACATAAAGTGCCACAACTCTCAAATCCAGCTGAGTGTGATAAAGGACATTCTTCTTTACTCGCTGCGTGTTCTAAATTGCAATAAGCATGTCCGGTCGTCATTTGCTGAAAACTGCGACCTCGGTTCAAAACCTTATTTTCACGTTTTATGAAAATGACCGTTGATCGAATAATAATTGACTCAATCTGAGCCAATTTTCTTTGAAATCGATGGAAAAATAAATGAATTATTCGCTTGCCAAGTCTTTATTACGTTGGAACATACGGTCAGAATACTAAATCAGAAAGTGTTGTTGGGAAGCAAATATACCCAAGTTTTATTTATTTGGAAAACGAAACGTTAACCTAATCCACGTGGGAAATGTACGAATGATGGAGCATTTAAATCGAGCTGTACTAATTGGTAACACATTGGTCATGGATACGTGTAATGTCGCCGTGATAAAACTGAATATTAAACCCCCAATATATCAAATATAAATGGAGTAACTTTCGGAAAGACACATGTTCTAGTCTAGTACTGATAAGTAACACATGGATATGTGTACTGCCACAGTGATATAACTGGATACTTAACCCCCAATAAATCAAATATAAATGTAGTACCTTTCGGAAAGACACATATTCTAGTCTAGTACTGGTTAGTAACACATGGATACGTGTACTGTCACGTAGCTATAACTGAATACTAAACCACCAATAAATCAAAATCTTAAGTTAGGGACCCAGGACTGTCTTATCCCAAAATTCAGACAAGGCTTAAATTTCTCCCTTGAAACGAGGCAAACATGTCGCCGTCAGCGCGGCCGTTCGCAGCGCGACTGCATTATAGCTAATTAGGCCCCGGCGCAAATGTCCCACCAGCCATACGCACAGTGCTGCCTCGAAACGATGCGACTAATTCACCGTTACGCTGGTTTTAACGGCGGGACTGCCTTATAGCAAAGTAGGCCCCAACCCACGTTTCCTTAGCTAGACGCAGAGTGCTGCCTCGAGACGAGGCGAGAACTTCGCCGTAACCGCGGGTAAACGGCGGGACTGCCTTATAGCAAAGTAGGCCCCAGCCCACGTTTCCTTAGCTAGACGCAGAGTGCTGCCTCGAGACGAGGCGAGCACTTCGCCGTAACCGCGGGTAAACGGCGGGACTGCCTTATAGCAAAGTAGGCCCCAGCCCACGTTTCCTTAGCTAGACGCAGAGTGCTGCCTCGAGACGAGGCGAGCACTTCGCCGTAACCGCGGGTAAACGGCGGGACTGCCTTATAGCAAAGTAGGCCCCAGCCCACGTTTTCTTAGCTAGACGCAGAGTGCTGCATCGAGACGAGGCGGGCACTTCGCCGTAACCGCGGGTAAACGGCGGGACTGCCTTATAGCAAAGTAGGCCCCAGCCCACGTTTCCTTAGCTAGACGCAGAGTGCTGCCTCGAGACGAGGCGAGCACTTCGCCGTAACCGCGGGTAAACGGCGGGACTGTCTTATAGCAAAGTAGGCCCCAGCCCACGTTTCCTTAGCTAGACGCAGAGTGCTGCCTCGAGACGAGGCGAGCACTTCGCCGTAACCGCGGGTAAACGGCGGGACTGCCTTATAGCAAAGTAGGCCCCAGCCCACGTTTCCTTAGCTAGACGCAGAGTGCTGCCTCGAGACGAGGCGGGCACTTCGCCGTAACCGCGGGTAAACGGCGGGAGTAGTAATGACTCTCTTAAGCACATTTTCCCCGAGCCATACGCAGAGCGCTGCTTAGAACACTTCGCCGTAAGGGAGGGACCCAGGACTTTGTTATCCCAAAGTTCAGACAAGGCTTAAATGACCCCGGACATGCACCAATTGCTGCCTTGAAAACATTGAAACAAGGCGAGCACTTCGTCGTCAGCGCGGTATTTAACGACGGGACAGCCTTATAGAAAATTAAGCACCAGCGCACATTTCCCCCAGCTATACGCAGAGTGCTGCATCGAAATGAGGCGAACACTTCGCCGTCAGCGCGGGTAAACGGCGGGACTGTCTTATAGCGAATAAGGCCCCAGCGCACAGTTTGTCCCCAGCCATACGCAAAGTGCTGCCTCGACAAACGGCGAGCACTTCGCCGTCAGCGCGGGTAAACGGCGGGACTGTCCCCAGCGCACAGTTTGTCCCCAGCCATACCCAAAGTGCTGCCTCGACAAACGGCGAGCACTTCGCCGTCTGCGCGGGTAAACGGAGGGATTGCCTTGCAGCAAATTAGGCCCCAGCGCGCATCTCCCCAGCCATACGCAGGGAGAGCTGCGTTGAAACAGGACGATCACTTCGCCGTCAGCGCGGGTTAAATGGCGGGACTGCCTTACAGCAAATAAGGCTCCAGAGCACATTTCCCCCGAGACGAGGCGAGCACTTAGTCGTAACCGCGGGACAACGGCGAGAGTAACACCGACTCTCTTCTGGTACTCATATGAACTCGATTAATTGGCGCCGGTTTCACGAAAAACCAAGTGAAGTAAATCATAAGTATTAGGCAAGGCATATTTCCTATCCTAGTACTTGGTTGTTTTCCCAAGGATTATGAATATATACTGTATATAAGTATATAACTGAATGTATGTTGAAAATGACGTAAAACCGCAAAAATATGCACCAACCGTGAAGCAGATTGTTTGATCCGTTTTCACAACGAAATTTGGCAGTGCTTTAATTGGTATAATGTCATAACCCTTTCCCACATACAACTAGCTGCAGTAACTAACTTTATAATCATTTTATCAAACACTTTTATAGTGAGGGTATACTTAATCAACAGAGTTGAACACATTGTGACAAAAGGAGAAATTGCTCGTTATGAGCATTTTCTTCTCTCGTCACATTGTTTTCAAATATTGTGGATAAGGGTAAACACCGCTTTCGACAGTATTTAAATATCCTTGGTGAATAACAGTTCTGCTATTCTTTATTCTAACATAGATCGTATACATCAGACTTCTCTTATCCCCGCTTTCAACAGTATTTAAATATCCTAGGTGAATAACTGTTCTGCTATTCTTTATTCTAACATCGGTCGTATACATCAGACTTCTGTTATCCCCGCTGTCAACAGTATTTAAATATCCTAAGAGAATAACAGTTCTGCTATTCTTAATTCTAATATCTGTCGTCTACATCAGACATCTGTTATCCCCGCTTTCAACAGTATTTAAATATCCTTGGTATAAAACAGTTCTGCTATTCTTTATTCTAACATAGGTCGTATACATCAGACTTCTGTTATCCCCGCTTTCAACAGTATTATAATATCCTAGGTGAATAACAGTTCTGCTATTCTTTATTCTAACATCGGTCGTATACATCAGACTTCTGTTATCCCCGCTTTCAACAGTATTTGAATATCCTAGGAGAATAACAGTTCTGCTATTCTTAATTATAATATCTGTCATAAACATCAGACATCTGTTATCCCCGCTTTCAACAGTATTTAAATACCCTTGGTATCAAACAGTTCTGCTATTCTTTATTCTAACATCGGTCGTATACATCAGACTTCTGTTATCCCCGCTCTCAACAGTATTTAAATATCCTAGGTGAATAACAGTTCTGCTATTCTTTATTCTAACATCGGTCGTATACATCAGACTTCTGTTATCCCCGCTTTCAACAGTATTTAAATATTATAGGAGAATAACAGTTCTGCTATTCTTAATTCTAATATCTGTCGACTACATCAGACTTCTGTTATCCTCGCTTTAAACAGTATTTAAATATCCTAGGTGAATAACAGTTCTGCTATTCTTTATTCTAACATCTGTCGTCTACATCAGACTTCTGTTATCCTCGCTTTCAACAGTATTTAAATACCCTAGGAGAATAACAGTTCTGCTATTCTTTATTCTAACATCTGTCGTATACATCAGACTTCTGTTATCCCCGCTTTAAACAGTATTTAAATATCCTAGGTGAATAACAGTTCTGCTATTCTGTATTCTAACATCGGTCGTATACATCAGACTTCTGTTATCCCCGCTTTCAACAGTATTTAAATATCCTAAGAGAATAACAGTTCTGCTATTCTTAATTCTAATATCTGTCGTCTACATCAGACATCTGTTATCCCCGCTTTCAACAGTATTTAAATATCCTTGGTATAAAACAGTTATGCTATTCTTTATTCTAACATCGGTCGTATACATCAGACTTCTGTTATCCCCGCTTTCAACAGTATTTAAATATCCTAGGTGTATAACAGTTCTGCTATTCTTTATTCTATCATCGGTCGTATACATCAGACTTCTGTTATCCCCGCTTTCAACAGTATTTAAATATCCTAGGAGAATAACAGTTCTGCTATTCTTAATTCTAATATCTGTCGTCTACATCAGACATCTGTTATCCCCGCTTTCAAGAGTATTTAAATATCCTTGGTATAAAACAGTTCTGCTATTCTTTATTCTAACATAGGTCGTATACATCAGACTTCTGTTATCCCCGCTTTCAACAGTATTATAATATCCTAGGTGAATAACAGTTCTGCTATTCTTTATTCTAACATCGGTCGTATACATCAGACTTCTGTTATCCCCGCTTTCAACAGTATTTAAATATCCTAGGAGAATAACAGTTCTGCTATTCTTAATTATAATATCTGTCATCTACATCAGACATCTGTTATCCCCGCTTTCAACAGTATTTAAATACCCTTGGTATCAAACAGTTCTGCTATTCTTTATTCTAACATCGGTCGTATACATCAGACTTCTGTTATCCCCGCTCTCAACAGTATTTAAATATCCTAGGTGAATAACAGTTCTGCTATTCTTTATTCTAACATCGGTCGTATACATCAGCCTTCTGTTATCCCCGCTTTCAACAGTATTTAAATATCCTAGGAGAATAACAGTTCTGCTATTCTTAATTATAATATCTGTCGACTACATCAGACTTCTGTTATCCTCGCTTTAAACAGTATTTAAATATCCTAGGTGAATAACAGTTCTGCTATTCTTTATTCTAACATCTGTCGTCTACATCTGACTTCTGTTATCCTCGCTTTCAACAGTATTTAAATACCCTAGGTGAATAACAGTTCTGCTATTCTTTATTCTAACATCTGTCGTATACATCAGACTTCTGTTATCCCCGCTTTAAACAGTATTTAAATATCCTAGGTGAATAACAGTTCTGCTATTCTGTATTCTAACATCTGTCGTCTACATCAGACTTCTGTTATCCCCGCTTTCAACAGTTATTAAATATCCTAGGTTAATAACAGTTCTGCTATTCTTTATTCTAACATCTGTCGTATACATCAGACTTCTGTTATCCCCGCTTTCAACAGTATTTAAATATCCTAGGAGAATAACAGTTCTGCTATTCTTAATTCTAATATCTGTCGACTACATCAGACTTCTGTTATCCTCGCTTTAAACAGTATTTAAATATCCTAGGTGAATAACAGTTCTGCTATTCTTTATTCTAACATCTGTCGTCTACATCAGACTTCTGTTATCCTCGCTTTCAACAGTATTTAAATACCCTAGGTGAATAACAGTTCTGCTATTCTTTATTCTAACATCTGTCGTATACATCAGACTTCTGTTATCCCCGCTTTAAACAGTATTTAAATATCCTAGGTGAATAACAGTTCTGCTATTCTGTATTCTAACATCGGTCGTATACATCAGACTTCTGTTATCCCCGCTTTCAACAGTATTTAAATATCCTAAGAGAATAAAAGTTCTGCTATTCTTAATTCTAATATCTGTCGTCTACATCAGACATCTGTTATCCCCGCTTTCAACAGTTTTTAAATATCCTTGGTATAAAACAGTTATGCTATTCTTTATTCTAACATCGGTCGTATACATCAGACTTCTGTTATCCCCGCTTTCAACAGTATTTAAATATCCTAGGTGTATAACAGTTCTGCTATTCTTTATTCTAACATCGATCGTATACATCAGACTTCTGTTATCCCCGCTTTCAACAGTATTTAAATATCCTAGGAGAATAACAGTTCTGCTATTCTTAATTCTAATATCTGTCGTCTACATCAGACATCTGTTATCCCCGCTTTCAAGAGTATTTAAATATCCTTGGTATAAAACAGTTCTGCTATTCTTTATTCTAACATAGGTCGTATACATCAGACTTCTGTTATCCCCGCTTTCAACAGTATTATAACATCCTAGGTGAATAACAGTTCTGCTATTCTTTATTCTAACATCGGTCGTATACATCAGACTTCTGTTATCCCCGCTTTCAACAGTATTTAAATATCCTAGGAGAATAACAGTTCTGCTATTCTTAATTCTAATATCTGTCGACTACATCAGACTTCTGTTATCCTCGCTTTAAACAGTATTTAAATATCCTAGGTGAATAACAGTTCTGCTATTCTTTATTCTAACATCTGTCGTCTACATCAGACTTCTGTTATCCTCGCTTTCAACAGTATTTAAATACTCTAGGTGAATAACAGTTCTGCTATTCTTTATTCTAACATCTGTCGTATACATCAGACTTCTGTTATCCCCGCTTTAAACAGTATTTAAATATCCTAGGTGAATAACAGTTCTGCTATTCTGTATTCTAACATCTGTCGTCTACATCAGACTTCTGTTATCCCCGCTTTCAACAGTTATTAAATATCCTAGGTGAATAACAGTTCTGCTATTCTTTATTCTAACATCTGTCGTATACATCAGACTTCTGTTATCCCCGCTTTCAACAGTTATTAAATATCCTAGGTGAATAACAGTTCTGCTATTCTTTATTCTAACATCCGTCGTATACATCATACTTCTGTTATCCCCGCTTTCAACAGTTATTAAATATCCTAGGTGAATAACAGTTCTGCTATTCTTTATTCTAACATCGGTCGTATACATCAGACTTCTGTTATCTCCGATTTCAACAGTTATTAAATATACAGGGTGAATAACAGTTCTGTTATTCTTTATTCTAACATCGGTCGTATACATCAAACTTCTGTTATCCCCGCTTTCAACAGTATTTAAATATCCTAGGTGAATAACAGTTCTGCTATTCCTTATTCTAACATCGGTTGTATACACCAGACATCTGTTATCCCCGCTTTCAACAGTATTTAAATATCCTAGGTGAATAACAGTTCTGCTATTTCTTATTCTTACATCGGTCGTATACATCAGACATCTGTTATCCCCGCTTTCAACAGTTATTAAATATACTAGGTGAATAACAGTTCTGCTATTCTTGATTCTAACATCGGTTGTATACATCAGACTTCTGTTATCTCCGCTTCTAACAGTATTTAAATATCCTTGGTGAATAACAGTTCTGCTATTCTTTATTCTAACATCGGTCGTATACATCAGACTTCTGTTATCCCCGCTTTCAACAGTATTTAAATATCCTAGGTGTATAACAGTTCTGCTATTCTTTATTCTAACATCGGTCGTATACATCAGACTTCTGTTATCCCCGCTTTCAACAGTATTTAAATATCCTAGGTGTATAACAGTTCTGCTATTCTTTATCCTAACATCGGTCGTATACATCAGACTTCTGTTATCCCCGCTTTCAACAGTATTTAAATATCCTAGGTGTATAACAGTTTTGCTAATCTTCATTCTAACTTCGGTCGTATACATCAGACTTCTGTTATCTCCGCTTTCAACAGTATTTAAATATCCTTGGTGAATAACAGTTCTGCTATTCTTTATTCTAACATCGGTCGTATACATCATACTTCTGTTATCCCCGCTTTCAACAGTATTTAAATATCCTAGGTGAATAACAGTTCTGCTATTCTTTATTCTAACATCGGTTGTAAACATCAGACCTCTGTTATCTCCGCTTTCAAAAGTATTTAAATATCCTAGGTGTATAACTGTTCTGCTATTCTTTATTCTAACTTCGGTCGTATACATCAGACTTCTGTTATCCCCGCGTTCAACAGTATTTAAATATCCTACGTGTATAACAGTTCTGCTATTCTTTATTCTAACATCGGTCCTATACATCAGACTTCTGTAATCCACGCGTTCAACAGTATTTCAATATCCTAGGTGAATAACAGTTCTGCTAATCTTCATTCTAACTTCGGTCGTATACATCAGACTTCTGTTATCCCCGCTTTCAACAGTATTTAAATATCCTAGGTGTATAACAGTTCTGCTATTCTTTATTCTAACATCTGTCGTATACATCAGACTTCTATTATCTCCGCTATCAACAGTATTTAAATATCCTAGGTGGATAACAGTTCTGTTATTCTTTATTCTAACATCGATCGTATACATCAGACTTCTATTATCTCCGCTATCAACAGTATTTAAATATCCTAGGTGGATAACAGTTCTGTTATTCTTTATTCTAACATCGATCGTATACATCAGACTTCTGTTATCCCCGCTTTCAACAGTATTTAAATATCCTAGGTGTATAACATTTCTGCTATTCTTTATTCTAGCATCTGTCGTATACTTCAGACTTCTGTTATCTCCGCTTTAAACAGTATTTAAATATCTTAGGTGAATAACAGTTCTGCTATACTTTATTCCAACATCTGTCGTATACATCAGACTTCTGTTATCCAAGATTTCAACAGTATTTAAATATCCTAGGTGAATAACAGTTCTGCTATTCTTTATTCTAACATCGGTCGTATACATCAGACTTCCGTTATGCCCTCTTTCAACAGTTATTAAATATCCTAGATGTATAACAGTTCTGCTATTCTTTATTCTAACATCGGTCGTAATAATCAGACTTCTGTTATCCCCGCTTTCAACAGTATTTAAATATCCTAGGTGAACAACAGCTCTGCTATTCTTTATTCTAACATCGGTCGTATACATCAGACTTCTATTATCCCCGCTTTCAACAGTATTTAAATATCCTAGGTGTATAACAGTTCTGCTATTCTATATTCTAACATCTGTCGTCTACATCAGACTTCTGTTATCCCCGCTTTCAACAGTATTTAAATATCCTAGGTGTATAACAGTTCTGCTATTTTGTATTCTAACATCTCTCGTATACATCAGACTTCTGTTATCTCCGCTTTCAACAGTATTTAAATATCCTAGGTGAATAACATTTCTGCTATTCTTTATTCTAACATCGGTCGTATACATCAGACTTCCGTTATCCCTGCTTTCAACAGCTATTAAATATCCTAGGTGTATAACAGTTCTGCTATTCTTTATTCTAACATCGTTCGTATACATCAGACTTCTAGTATCCCCGCTTTCAACAGTCTTTAAATATCCTAGGTGAATAACAGTTCTGCTATTCTGTATTCTAACATTGGTCGTATACATCCGACTTCTGTTATCCTCGCTTTCAACAGTATTTAAATATCCTAAGTGAATAACAGTTCTTCTATTCTTTATTCTAACATCTGTCGTATGCATCAGGCTTTTGTTATCCACGCTTTCAACAGTATTTAAATATCCTAGGTGAATAACAGTTCTTCTATACTTTATTCTAACATCGGTCGCATACACTAGACTTCTGTTATCCCCGCTTTCAACAGTATTAAATATCCGAGGTGAATAACAGTTCTGCTATTATTTATTCTAACATCGGTCGTATGCCTCAGACTTTTGTTATCCCCACTTTCAACAGTATTTAAATATCCTTGGTGAATGAATGAATGAATGTATATTGTTTTATGGCGCATCGACAGCTCCCAAGGTGAATAACAGTTCTGCTATTCTTTATTCTAACATCAGTCGTATACATCAGACTTCTGTCATCCCCGCTTTCAACAGTATATAAATATCCGAGGTGAATAACACTTCTGCTATTAGTTATTCTAACATCGGTTGTATACATCAGACTTCTGTTATCCCCACTTTCAACAGTATTTAAATATCCTAGGTGAATAACAGTTCTGCTATTATTTATTCTAACATCAGTCGTATACATCAGATTTCTGTTATCCCGGCTTCCAACAGTATTTAAATATCCTAGGTGAAGAACAGTTCTGCTATTCTTTATTCTAACATCGGTCGTATACATCAGACTTCTGTTATCCCCGCTTTCAACAATATTTAAATATCGTAGGTGAAGAACAGTTCTGCTATTCTTTATTCTAACATCGGTCGTATACATCAGATTTCTGTTATCCCCGCTTTCAACAGTATTTAAATATCCTAGGTGAAGAACAGTTCTGCTATTCTTTATTCTAACATCGGTCGTATACATCAGACTTCTGTTATCCCCGCTTTCAACAATATTTAAATATCGTAGGTGAATAACAGTTATTCTATGCTTTATTCTAACATCTGTCGTATACATCGGAAATCTGTTATCCACGCTTTCAATAGTTTTTAAATATCCTAGGTGAATAACAGTTCTGCTATTCTTTATTCTAACATCGGTCGTATACACCAGTCTTCTGTTAGCCCCGATTTCAACAGTATTTAAATATCCTAGGTGAATAACAGTTCTGCTGTTATTTATTCTAACATCGGTTGTATACATCAGACTTCTGTTTTCTCCGCTTTCAACAGTATTTATATATCCTATCTGTATAACAGTTCTGCTATTCTTTATTCTAACATCGGTTGTATACACCAGACTTCTGTTATCCACGCTTTCAACAGTTTTTAAATATCCTTGGTGAATAACAGTTCTGCTATTCTTTATTCTAACATCGGTCATATACATCAGACTTCTGTTATCCCCGTTTTCAACAGTTTTTAAATATCCTAGGTCAATAACAGTTCTGCTATTCTTTATTCTAACATCGGTTGTATACATCAGACTTCTAGTATCCCCGCTTTCAACAGTTTTTAAATATCCTAGGTGAATAACAGTTCTGCTTTTCTTTATTCTAACATCGGTCGTATACATCAGATTTCTGGTATCCCCGCTTTCAACAGTTTTTAAATATCCTAGGTGAATAACAGTTCTGCTATTCTTTATTCTAACATCGGTCGTATACATCAGACCTCTGGTATCCCCGCTTTCAACAGTTTTTAAATATCCTAGGTGAATAACAGTTCTGCTATTCTTTATTCTAACATCGGTCGTATGCATCAGACTTCTGTTATCCCCGCTTACAACAGTATTTGAATATCCTAGGTGAATAACAGTTCTGCTATTCTTTATTCTAACATCGGTCGTATACACCAGACTTCTGTTATCCCCGCTTTCAACAGTAATTAAATATCCTAGGTGAATAACAGTTCTGCTATTCTTTATTCTAATATCGGTCGTATACTCCAGACTTCTGTTATCCCCGCTTTCAACAGTATTTAAATATCCTAGGTGAATAACAGTTCTGCTATTCTTTATTCTAACATCGGTCGTATACATCAGACTTCTGGTATCCCCGCTTTCAGAAGTATTTAAATATCCCTGGTGAATAACAGTTCTGCTATTCTTTATTCTAACATCGGTCGTATAAAACAGACAAATGTTATCCTCGCAACACTAAGCAACAAAGGGGGAAGCCTTTACGTCCATATTTCAATTCGTTTGTATGACCCGACTATGGATCGCACACTGGTCTCCCGAGACAGACGGTCTTACAACTAAACCACGGAGTTAGTGTTTTTGCGGTGACTATGATAATGTTTTGTAGACGGTACACAAGATAACTTTGGTTGTAATCTATTTTGACAGGCTAAAGTTATTCCCCTTGAATTGTCCTCTCTTAATAATAGTGTACACACGCACTGCTTCCGTGATATTGTGAAAATAATTTGACCGGGGACTATGAATACATGATTCAGTCAACTACACTCCGAAAATAGGTAGACACGGAACTTTCGTGAATGGTCGATATTTGGATTAAATCGAGAGATTGACTGCGATTGATTGGGGTTTAACACCATTTTCAACAATTGTATCAGTCATATAACGGTAGCCTGTTCACATACTCATGTGTGTCTTGGCTTTTCCACCCAAGCACTCCACATAACATACTTGCCAAGCAACTGGCTGCCGTTCAACATATACTGTTAGCCCATTGGTGCAAGACGAAGGACCCTTGTGACAGTGACTTTTGTCAAATGTCGCAGAGAATTTTCGCTGAGCTGGTATTCGAATTCATAATCATGTATGTACATGCTCACCAAAGTCTCCACTATACAAAGGGAAACAAATCCCATATTAGCAGGCTCGGCTCCTTTTCTATACGGAATCCGCCGTGACCGATTTGGAACCTGGCGTCCCAGGTTCGATCCCAAGACGCGACGGTCATGGTATAGTACCCTTGGGCAAAACGCATTGCACATCCTATAACTGATTTGTTTACCGTGGGAGAATAAATAAGGGATCTATCGCCGGGATATAACTGAAATATCGATGCGTAAAAGTCTCAATAAAACAAATCATTTTCTATACTCTAGTATCGATATATATAATTAGGCTCAGATAAGACCGAGACAATTATATTAGATTTGGCAATTAAACAAACAATGAGACATCTAAAACTCCTTAGTAATCATTATATCATTATAGTTCAATAATTATTACAATGAAAATAAGGTAAAAACCCAGTACACACGTATAGAACATGTACGCAGATTTTTGTTCCCGAGAGCTTTGCAGTCATATAAAAATGAGCCAGTTCATGGAAAAATGTGCAAATTGAATTTTGAAAAGTGTCCATAAAAATCAGCTTGTGCATCCACACAGCCTGATAAAGATGTACACTAAATATGTTTTACTCACACAGCCTGATAAAGATGTACACTAAATATGTTTTACTCACACAGCCTGATAAGGATGTACACTAAATATGTTTTAATCACACAAGCCTGTCGGTTCTGATAAGACGGAGCATATCTACCGGCTGATCTGAACCAACACTGTTCAGAAATGTCATATTGCACATGTTCCCATGGAAGGGCTTAAACAGGAAGGTGCGCAATGGTCATCAATCTTCGGCTTAACCATTTCCCATATAATTAAGACAAATCTGCAGCAGGCGACATTTAAAAGATATATGCAGACATATTTTAGCTTTCTATAAATTAAAGTAGGCTAATTGAAAAGGGTTGACAACCATGTGGCAATGGGAAAAATTGCTCAGTATGATCACTTATCTGTTTGTAACAATGTTTTCAAAAGTCGATTGCTTCAGAAACGTCATAAAGTGTTTGTGTGTGGGAAAGAGTTAACTTGTAGCCTCGATTTTAGACGTTGGACGACAACACACAATTCTCTTTAGTCTAGAACTCGAGGCACTATAGTTAATAAGTTCTTCTGACATGAACCAACATTGTCAATTTGCGATGTATTCTGGTACCCGGCGTACTAAGATACTTTGTTTGTTTGTTCGTTTGTATGGCGTTTTTAGCCACCTTCAACAAGATTGTCGTTATATTACGACGTTGTCTGGGTAAGTTACTAGTACTACTGGTCCATTAATCCTTACAACAGTAAGTTACCAGTATTACTTGTCCATTTATCCATACACAAGGAAGTTACCAGTACTACTGGCCCATTTATCCTTACACTAGTAAGTTACCAGTTTTACTGGTCCATTTATCCTTACACCAGTAAGTTACCAGTACTAATTGTCCTTTTATTCTTGCACCAGTAAGTTTCCAGTTCTACTGGACCATTTATCCTTACACCAGTAAGTTACCAGTTCAACTGGTCCGTTTATGCTTACACCAGTAAGTTACCAGTACTACATGTTCATTTATCCTTAAACCAGTAAGTTACCAGTACTACTGGTCCATTATTCTTTACACCAGTAAGTCACCAGTATTACTTGTCCATTTTTTCTTACACAAGAAAGTTACAGTACTACTGGCCCACTTATCCTTACACCAGTAAGTTACCAGTTTTATTGGTCCATTTATCCTTACATCAGTAAGTTACCAGTACTAATTGTCCTTTTATTATTGCACCAATAAGTTTCCAGTTCTACTGGACCATTTATCCTTACACCAGTAAGTTACCAGTTCAACTGGTCCGTTTATGCTTACACCAGTAAGTTACTTGGTTCATTTATCCTTAAACCAGTTAGTTACCAGTACTACTGGTCATTTATCCTTACACCAGTTAGTTACCAGTACTATTGGTCCATTTATCCTTACATTAGTTAGTTACCAGTACTACTTGTCCATTTATCATTAAAGCAGAAAGTTACCAGTACTACTGGTCTATTTATCCTTACACCAGTAAGTTACCAGTTCTACTGATCCATTTATCCTTACACCACCAGTAAGTTACCAGTACGACTGGTCCATTTATCCTTCCACCAGTAAGTTATCAGTACTATTGGTTCATTATACTTACACCAACGAGAAAGACGCTTTGCTAACCCACAAAACCTGAGCGTCAAGAAGTGAAAGCCAGATACGTAATATTTTGATATAAATCTGATACCCGACGTATAATAGTACGTCTGATATAAGTCTGATACCCGACGTATATTTGTACGTTTGATATAAATCTGATACCCGACGTATTATAGTAATTTTTGAAAATAGAATTTATATCGTTACTCTACAGCGAATCAATACCACTTTATGATAAGCAAACTACTTTTAAAGTTTGAAAGGTAAAAATGTTTGGTCCCATAGATGTTCGGCTCTACAGCGAATCAATACCACTTTATGATAACCAAACCTCTTTTAAAGTTTAAAAGGTAAAAATGTTTGGTCCCATAGATGTTCGGCTCTACAGCGAATCAATACCACTTTATGATAACCAAACTACTTTTAAAGTTTGAAAGGTAAAAATGTTTGGTCCCATAGATGTTCGGCTCTACAGCGAATCAATACCACTTTATGATAAGCAAACTACTTTTAAAGTTTGAAAGGTAAAAATGTTTGATCCCATAGATGTTCGGCTCTACAGCGAATCAATACCACTTTATGATAAGCAAACTACTTTTAAAGTTTGAAAGGTAAAAATGTTCGGTCCCATAGATGTTCGGCTCTACAGCGAATCAATACCACTTTATGATAAGCAAACTACTTTTAAAGTTTGAAAGGTAAAAATGTTTGGTCCCATAGATGTTCGGCTCTACAGCGAATCAATACCACTTTATGATAAGCAAACTACTTTTAAAGTTTGAAAGGTAAAAATGTTTGGTCCCATAGATGTTTGGCTCTACAGCGAATCAATACCACTTTATGATAAGCAAACTACTTTTAAAGTTTGAAAGGTAAAAATGTTTGGTCCCATAGATGTTCGGCTCTACAGCGAATCAATACCACTTTATGATAAGCAAACTACTTTTAAAGTTTGAAAGGTAAAAATGTTTGGTCCCATAGATGTTTGGCTCTACAGCGAATCAATACCACTTTATGATAACCAAACTACTTTTAAAGTTTGAAAGGTAAAAATGTTTGGTCCCATAGATGTTCGGCTCTACAGCGAATCAATACCACTTTATGATAACCAAACTACTTTTAAAGTTTGAAAGGTAAAAATGTTTGGTCCCATAGATGTTCGGCTCTACAGCGAATCAATACCACTTTATGATAAGCAAACTACTTTTAAAGTTTGAAAGGTAAAAATGTTTGGTCCCATAGATGTTTGGCTCTACAGCGAATCAATACCACTTTATGATAACCAAACTACTTTTAAAGTTTGAAAGGTAAAAATGTTTGGTCCCATAGATGTTCGGCTCTACAGCGAATCAATACCACTTTATGATAACCAAACTACTTTTAAAGTTTGTTAGGTAAAGATGTTTGTCTCTATAGTATTTTACTTTATTCATTCACCATGTCCAAACTAGAGTTCAACGAAATAAAATTATTATATCGCCTATCTACTATCTAAAAATATTTAAAACATATCTATTTGTTATGAAACTCAAAGAAATATGAGTTGACGACTGATGTTTTTTCGGGGTCCTCGGATATCTCTCTTACAAAGCAATCAAACATGTTACTTTTTATTGTTAACGCCACACGAGGTACACGGATATCTCTCTTACAAAGCAATCAAACATGTTACTTTTTTATTGTTAACGTAACACGAGGTACATGGATATCTCTCTTATAAAACAAACAAACATGTTACTTTAGTATTGTTAAAGCCACACGAGGTTCACGAATATCTCTCTTACAAAGCAATCACACATGTTACTTTATTATTGTTAACGCAACACGAGATTCATGGATATCTCTCTTACAAAGCAATCACATATGTTACGTTATTATTGTTAACGTCACAAGAGGTTCACGGATATCTCTCTTACAAAGCAATCACACATGTTACTTCATCATTGTTAACACAACTCGAGGTTCACGGATATCCCTCTTACAAAGCAATCAAACATGTTACTTTATTATTGTTAACGTCACACGAGGTTCAGGGATATCTCTCTTACAAAGCAATCACACTTGTTACTTTATTATTGTTAAAGCCACACGAGGTTCACGGTTATCTGTCTTGCATAGCAATCACACGTGTTACTTTATTATTAATAACACCACACGAGTTCACGTATATCTCTCTTACAAAGCAATCAAACATGTTACTTTTCATTGTTAATGTCACACGTGGTTCACGTATATCTCTCTTACAAAGCAATAAAACATGTTACGTTATTATTGTTAACGCCACGCACGAATGACGGATATCTCTCTTACAAAGCAATCAAACATGTTACGTTATTACTGTTAACGCCACACGAGGTTCACAGATATCTCTCTAACAAAGCAATAAAACATGTTACGTTATTATTGTTAACGCCACACGTGGTTCACAGATATCTCCCTTACAAAGCAATCAAACATATTACTTTATTATTGTTAACTTCACACGAGGTTCACGGATATCTCTTTTAAAAAGCAATCACACATGCTACTTTAGTATTATTAACGTCAGGCGAGGTTCACGGATATCTCTCTTACAAAGCAATCAATCATATTACTTTATTATTGTTAACGCCACACGAGGTTCACGAATATCTCTCTTACAAAGCAATCAAATATGTTACTTTTTTATTGTTAACGCCACACGAGGTTCACGGATATCTCTCTTACAAAGCAATCACACATGTTACTTTAGTATTGTTAACGCCACACTAGGTTCACGGATATCTCTCTTGCAAAGCAAACAAACATGTTACTTTAGTATTTTTAACGCCACACGAGGTTCACGAATATCTCTCTTACAAAGCAATCACACATGTTACGTTATTATTGTTAACGCCACAAGAGATTCACGTATATCTCTCTTACAAAGCAATCACACATGTTACTTCATCATTGTTAACACAACTCGAGGTTCACGGATATCCCTCTTACAAAGCAATCAAACATGTTACTTTATTATTGTTAACGTCACACGAGGTTCAGGGATATCTCTCTTACAAAGCAATCACACTTGTTACTTTATTATTGTTAAAGCCACACGAGGTTCACGGTTATCTGTCTTGCATAGCAATCACAAGTGTTACTTTATTATTGTTAACGCCACGCACGAATGACGGATATCTCTCTTACAAAGCAATCAAACATGTTACTTCATTATTGTTAACGCCACGCACGAATGACGGATATCTCTCTTACAAAGCAATCAAACTTGTTACTTCATTATTGTTAACGCCACGCACGAATGACGGATATCTCTCTTACAAAGCAATCAAACATGTTACGTTATTACTGTTAACGCCACACGAGGTTCACAGATATCTCTCTAACAAAGCAATAAAACATGTTACGTTATTACTGTTAACGCCACACGTGGTTCACGGATATCTCTATTACAAAGCAATCAAACATATTACTTTATTATTGTTAACAACACACTGACTACATAGATATGTACTTTAATCGTACATACTAGTTATATCATCTAGCTTAGGACAACACACCAACTACATAGATATACACTTTAATCTTAGATACTAGTTATATCATCTAGCGTGAGACAACAAACTGACCACATATATACTTTGGTCGTACATTCTAGTTATATAATCTAGTTTGGGACAACAGGATTCGATCCCTGGTCGGATCATATCAAGGACTTTAACAATAATTGTAATGACATCCCTGTTTAGCGCTTAGGATTGCATTACCACTGATGGGCTGGTGTCAGGATAACAGCTACCAGCGGTACTGGTAATACATCCAGGAAACGACGTGATATAACTAATATGTTGTTGAAAGCAGCGTAAAACACCATTAAATTCCAATTATGTATTTCTAAAAGGTTTCACTTCGCGTGAAGAGAACCATAGAGTAGCAGCAAGTGTGATATCACAAATAATGTGCCCCTGTCCCATTGTCTATTTTCCAGTAAAGAACTGCCATTACTGTAGTTGTCTGACTAATCATCAAACTGGTAGGTTCTAGTTTGTTTGTTTAAAATTAATAAATGGAGATTTACGCCGCTTTCAACAATTTGTTTGTTAAATCACGATGTTTCCTGGGTAAGTTTATCCTGACTCCAGAGCGAGAGTCAGTCGTAATCCTTATCCTGATTGCCGATGATGAAAAGTCATTTCTACTATTTTTAGGGTGTTAGATATGAACCGACGTACAAATGTACGTTGTTTGAGACAAGCAATGATGTTAAAGGTAGTATTTCTATGACCTTAATTCCGGGTAGTTTGGATGACAAGTCGTGATTCCGAGTAGTTTGGATGACACGTCCTGATTCCGAGTAGTTTGGAGGACACGTCGTGATTCCGAGTAGTTTGGAGGACACGTCGTGATTCCGAGTAGTTTGGAGGACACGTCGTGATTCCGAGTAGTTTGGATGACACGTCGTGATTCCGAGTAGTTTGGAGGACACGTCGTGATTCCGAGTAGTTTGGATGACACGTCGTGATTCCGAGTAGTTTGGAGGACACGTCGTGATTCCGAGTAGTTTGGATGACACGTCCTGATTCCGAGTAGTTTGGAGGACACGTCGTGATTCCGAGTAGTTTGGAGGACACGTCGTGATTCCGAGTAGTTTGGATGACACGTCCTGATTCCGAGTAGTTTGGAGGACACGTCGTGATTCCGAGTAGTTTGGAGGACACGTCGTGATTCCGGGTAGTTTGGATGACACGTCGTAATTCCGAGTAGTTTGGAGGACACGTCCTGATTCCAGGTAGTTTGGATGACACGTCCTGATTCCGAGTAGTTTGGAGGACACGTCGTGATTCCGAGTAGTTTGGAGGACACGTCGTGATTCCGAGTAGTTTGGAGGACACGTCGTGATTCCGAGTAGTTTGGATGACACGTCGTGATTTCGAGTAGTTTGGAGGACACGTCGTGATTCCGAGTAGTTTGGATGACACGTCCTGATTCCGAGTAGTTTGGAGGACACGTCGTGATTCCGAGTAGTTTGGAGGACACGTCGTGATTCCGAGTAGTTTGGATGACACGTCCTGATTCCGAGTAGTTTGGAGGACACGTCGTGATTCCGAGTAGTTTGGAGGACACGTCGTGATTCCGGGTAGTTTGGATGACACGTCGTAATTCCGAGTAGTTTGGAGGACACGTCCTGATTCCAGGTAGTTTGGATGACACGTCCTGATTCCGAATAGTTTGGAGGACACGTCGTGATTCCGAGTAGTTTGGAGGACACGTCGTGATTCCGAGTAGTTTGGAGGACACGTCGTGATTCCGAGTAGTTTGGAGGACACGTCGTGATTCCGAGTAGTTTGGAGGACACGTCCTGATTCCGAGTAGTTTGGAGGACACGTCCTGATTCCGAGTAGTTTGGAGGACACGTCGTGATTCCGGGTAGTTTGGATGACCCGTCGTGATTCCGAGCAGTTTGGATGACACGTCCTGATTCAGAATAGTTTGGAGGACACGTCGTGATTCCGAGTAGTCTGGAGGACCCGTCGTGATTCCGAGTAGTTTGGAGGACACGTCGTGATTCCGGGTTGTTTGGAGGACCCGTCCTGATTCCGAGTGGTTTGGAGGACCCGTCGTGATTCCGAGTAGTATGTATGACATGTCGTGATTCCGAGTAGTTTGGAGGACACGTCGTGATTCCGAGTAGTTTGGAGGACACGTCCTGATTCCGAGTAGTTTGGAGGACACGTCGTGATTCCAAGTAGTTTGGAGGACACGTCGTGATTCCGAGTAGATTGGAGGACACGTCCTGATTCCGAGTAGTTTGGAGGACACATCGTGATTCCGAGTAGTTTGGACGACACGTCGTGATTCCGAGTATTTGAAGGACACGTCCTGATTCCGAGTAGTTTGGAGGACACGTCCTGATTCCGAGTAGTTTGGAGGACACGTCGTGATTCCTAGTAGTTTGGAGGACACGTCGTGATTCCGAGTAGTTTGGAGGACACGTCGTGATTCCGAGTATTTTGGAGGACACGTCGTGATTCCGAGTAGTTTGGAGGACCCGTCGTGATTCTGAGTAGTTTGGAGGACCCGTCGTGATTCCAAGTAGTTTGGAGGACCCGTCGTGATTCCGAGTAGTTTGGAGGACCCGTCGTGATTCCGAGTAGTTTGGAGGACCCGTCGTGATTCCGAGTAGTTTGGAGGACCCGTCGTGATTAAGGGTAGTTTGGAGGACCCCTCGTGATAAAGGGTAGTTTGGAGGACCCGTCGTGATCCCGGGTAGTTTGGAGGACCCGTCTTGATTCCGGGTAGTTTGGAGGACCCGTCGTGATTACGGGTATTTGGAGGACCCGTCATGTTTCCGGGTATTTTGGATGACCCGTCATCATTCCTGGTAGTTTGGTGGACCCGCCGTGATTCCGGAAAGTTTGGAGGACCCGTCGTAATTCCGGGTTGTTTGGAGGACCCGTTGTGAGTCCGGGTAGTTTGGAGGACCCGTCGTGATTTCGGGTAGTTTGGAGGACCCGTCGCGATTCCGGATAAATTGGAGGACCCGTCGTGAATTTAACCCTTGTCGAATTATATAAGTACTTGCCTTTGTTAGCATTATGTAGACACTAAGCTTCTCCCTTTGGCCAATACATAGTTTAATTAGAACTCAGTTTTGTTTGAATTTACACCAATTGTATTGATATTGCCGTTACTTCACCTAGACAAAACACTTAATCAAGATCCCTGGGTTACAAACCAGTACTAAGCAAGGAAATGGGCTTAAGGGGCAAACCATATGGATCCTGGATCGAACCTTGTACGCATAGTCCAAAATTCACAACTGGTTGTTTTTACACATACTTTGTTAGCCATTAATAAAACCGAATGACACATTTGCTTTTGTCAAACGTGGTAAATAAAATGGGCCAAGCTGTGAATCGAACTCCTAGGTTGACAGTCCGCGTCGCTATCGACTGAGTTACCGAGTATCGGCCTTACTTTGTTTTTCACTCTAACATATTACAGTCTAATGTGCTGTGGCGCTGAGAGAGACGAACATGAATACATCGCTAATATATGTAGTCTTCGTCAAACTATATTTAAAGCTTCAGCAACTCCTAAGAGCGTTATCTTTAATTCAGGTACAAGCTCGTTACCAGCCTAACGAGATATATCTTAATGTTAGTGAGATATCTCTGAATTAAAGATAACATGCTCCTATACAAGTCATAGAGATAAATCTCCCTAACGTATACAGATATCTCCTTTAACACGTTAACTAGATATCTCTCTATGACTGGTACAGGCGTTTAATGTACAGGCTGTCCAAAGTGAAAAAAAAAAAAAAAAATAACATCATATATTGTCTTTATAAAAACTACCTGGGTGCGTTTAATAGACACTAAACGTTACAGTGAGTTTACCAAGGAAAATCCAGCTTAACTAAGAAACTTCGGGAAACATCTTTTAATTAAATCTTGGAAAAAATACGGAAGATCTTTGTAATTGAAAGTATTATTATTGTATAAATCAGTAGTTTAATCACTACACAATTGAAACATACTTTAACGGAATAATCTCGTCAACGTTGCTATACTGAATTGAGAAGCCATCCGTTTAGAGACTAGTCAGCCGGTGGTCAGACGGTAGTCAGACGGCGCGGATTTAACTGTGTTTTGTATTATACGGACTAAGACATGTATATAGATATATTAATATTGCATAAAATGTAATGGATACTGTCTCCATACTTATGTTTAATGACTCCAGCTTCACATAACGGGTATAAAATACCAGTACTCAACAATATATTAGCTTTCAAGACTTGCCAATTCGAACACTGAACCGGTGATTACGTCTTACGTTTATAAAAATGGGCTCTATAGGAGAATGGCCATATCGATGGGCAAATTGTTGGGAGAATAGCTGGTGCGAGAAAACCCTATTGATTGTAAACTGATGGCCATGATATAAATTAAATATTATTGAACATTGCGTAAAATTACAACCAATCATAGCCCTTCTGTGTTGCCATCGTCTACATGTATCATAAAAGCCTTTCTGGACCTTGTTTATAAACCAAACAATCGTGCCACTTGAACGCAACGAGTAGTGTGGATATAACACGGTGATGGCATACTTGTCAATCCTCTCTTTTTAACCAGGACTGAATTGGCAGATGATTTGAACATGATTATGGAGGTGATTACTACAGTATTACATATGTGACAATAAATATGATAAAAACATCTGCTGAATTAATGCGTAATTTAATAAGAATTTGTTGTAGGCATGGAATAACGAAACATGCTAAGATGTTCGTATGAGGTGACATCTTACATGTATGTACTATCAAGGTACATTTATTAAACAATTAACATTAAGATTATAAAGTAGAACGGAGATAACACAGGTTGCTAGCTAAGTGTATATAGATTTACCTGAACAGTGTTAGCAGCAATTGTTACGTCAGTTTCGAACGTTCCGACATTCTAATAACCGATCAACAAGGAATAGGCTTTAGACCATTATCTTTATTTGGCTTCTTCCAAAGGTGTTCATTATATTTCATTCGGTATCTTTAAATACTTACAAACCTTGTTAATATTTAACTGCATTTAGCAATCATTGTCACGATTAAATCACCTCCAACATTACACACCTTTATTGTTAAATGTTTACAGCCACCTGCTTGAACAGATGTCCGACTGATTTGTTCCATTATTTGACTGCACAAAACTCGTTTAATTGTTTTGTATTTGTATGACAAAATACGACTCACACGAAACTGGTTCTTTGAAATATTCATCACGTCCGAAAGTTTTGAATGATCATTTCCTAATGACATAGCCGCTGTTATCGTGTTGTACTGGATAGTTGTAATCGTGTTATCGTGTTGTCGGCTGATTGTTTTAAATCGAATTGTGCAGCGTTGCATTTGGAAGAGTTCACATTCAATTCTTGGAATATCATGATAACTATATTGATTTTAGCAGCCAGTTGTATAGAGACGTGTCAGACGGCACGGATTTAACGTTTTAACAAATTATCCATGTTCTCTGGTTGATCGGTACTAGGTAAAAAATACCCGGCACTACCGGAAGTGTTAAACTTATCCAAGATATATAGTAAACCGGTACTAGGTATGAAACATATCACAAATACCGTGAGAGTTAATCTTATCCATGATCTCTAGTTAACAGGTAATAAGTAGTAAACGTATCACAAATACCGTGATGGTTAATCTTATCCATGATCTCTAGTTAACCGGTAATAGGTAGTAAACTTATCACAAATACCGTGATGGTTAATCTTATCCATGATCTCTAGTTAACCGGTAATAGGTAGTAAACGTATCACAAATACCGTGATGGATAATCTTATTCATGATCTCTAGTTAACCGGTACTAAGTATGAAACATATCACAAATACCGTGAGGGTTAATCTTATCCATGATCTCTAGTTAACAGGTACTAAGTATAAAACATATCACAAATGCCGTGATGGTTAATCTTATCCATGATCTCTAGTGAACCGGTACTAGGTATGAAACATATCACAAATACCGTGATGGATAATCTTATCCATGATCTCTAGTTAACCGGTACTAGGTATGAAACATATCACAAATACCGTGATGGATAATCTTATCCATGATCTCTAGTTAACAGGTAATAAGTAGTAAACGTATCACAAATACCGTGATGGATAATCTTATTCATGATCTCTAGTTAACCGGTACTAAGTATGAAACATATCACAAATACCGTGAGGGTTAATCTTATCCATGATCTCTAGTTAACCGGTACTAAGTATAAAACATATCACAAATGCCGTGATGGTTAATCTTATCCATGATCTCTAGTTAACCGGTACTAAGTATGAAACATATCACAAATATCGTGATGGTTAATCTTATCAATGATCTCTAGTTTACCGGTACTAGGTATGAAACATATCACAAATACCGTGATGGATAATCTTATTCATGATCTCTAGTTAACCGGTACTAAGTATGAAACATATCAAAAATACCGTGATGGTTAATCTTATCCATGATATCTAGTTAACCGATACTAAGTATGAAACATATCACAAATACCGTGATGGTTAATCTTATCCATGATCTCTAGTTAACCGGTACTAAGTATGAAACATATCACAAATACCGTGATGGTTAATCTTATCAATGATCTCTAGTTTACCGGTACTAGGTATGAAACATATCACAAATACCGTGAGGGTTAATCTTATCCATGATCTCTAGTTAACCGGTACTAAGTATGAAACATATCACAAATACCGTGATGGTTAATCTTATCAATGATCTCTAGTTTACCGGTACTAGGTATGAAACATATCACAAATACCGTGATGGTTAATCTTATCAATGATCTCTAGTTTACCGGTACTATGTATGAAACATATCACACATATCGTGAGTGTTAATCTTATCCATGATATCTAGTTAACCGGTACTAGATATGAAACATATCAAAAATACCGTAAGGGTTAATCTTATCCATGATCTCTAGTTAACCGGTACTAAATATGAAACATATCACAAATACCGGGTGAAATAATCTTATTCATGACCACTAGTTAATCGGTACTAGGTATGAAACATATAACAAATACCTTGAGTGTTTATCTTATCCACGATCTCTAGTTAACCGGTACTAGGTACGAAACATGTCACAAATACCGTGAGGGTTAATCTTATCCATGATCTCTAGTTAACCGGTACTAGGTATGAAACATATAACAAATACCGAGAGTGTTTATCTTATCCACGATCTCTAGTTAACCGGTACTAGGTATGAAACATGTCACAAATACCGTGAGGGTTAATCTTATCCATGATCTCTAGTTAACCGGTACTAGGTATGAAACATGTCACAAATACCGTGAGGGTTAATCTTATCCATGATCTCTAGTTAACCGGTACTAGGTATGAAACATATAACAAATACCGAGAGTGTTTATCTTATCCACGATCTCTAGTTAACCGGTACTAGGTACGAAACATGTCACAAATACCGTGAGTGTTAATCTTATCCATGATCTCTAGTTAACCGGTACTAGGTATGAAACATGTCACAAATACCGTGAGGGTTAATCTTATCCAAAATCTCTAGTTAACCGGTACTAGGTACAAAACCTGTCACAAATACCGTGAGGGTTAATCTTATTCATGACCTTAAGTTAATCGGTATAAGGTTAGGAAACATATCACAAATACCGGGAGTGTCCATCTTATCCACGATATATAGTTAATCGGTTTAAGGTATGAAACATATCACAAATACCGTGAGGGTTAATCTTATCCATGATATCTTGTTAATCGGTTCCATGTATGAAACATATCACAAATACCGTGAGTGTTAATCTTATCCATGATCTCTAGTTAACCGGTACTAAATATGAAACATATCATAAATACCGGAAGAAGTAATCTTATTCATTACCACTTGTTAATCGGTACTAGGTAGGGCGCATATCACAAATACCGGTAGTGTTTATCTTATCCACTATCTCTAGTTAACCGGTACTAGGTATGAAACATATCACAAACACCGTGAGGCTTAATCTTATTCATTATCTCTAGTTAACCGGTACTAGGTATTTAACATATCACCAACACCGTGAGAGTTAATCGTATTCATTATATCCAGTTAACCGTTACTAGGTATGAAACATATAATAGATACCGAGAGTGTTTAGCTTATACATGATCTCTAGTTAACCGGTACTAGGTATGAAACATATAATAGATACCGAGAGTGTTTATCTGATGCATGATCTCTAGTTAACCGGTACTAGGTATGAAACATATCACAAACACCGTGAGGGTTAAACTTATCCTTGCTCTCATGTTAACCGATACTAGGTATAAAACATATCACAAATACAGGGAGTGTTTATCGTTTCCACAATTACTTGTAAACCGGTACTAGGTAAGGTTATGTGTCACCAATACCGGGAGGTTAATCTTATCCATGATTTCTAGTTTACTGGTACTGGCTAGGAAATGTATCACCAATACCGGGTTAATCTGTTGAAAGTGACATTAAATTCTCAGTATTGTAAGATACGGTTAATAACAAGCATTTAATACGTTTAGACCCAACCTACTTTGTCAAATAATTCAAAGCAAAATTATACTGTAACACATATTGGTTCTAGACATCTTAGCTATACATGTTTTAGTTAGAAGTGTATGCTCCATTTACATATTGGTACTAGACATCTAAGCTGTATATGTTTTAGTTAGAAGTGTATGCTCACTTTACCTATTGGCACTAGACATCTAAGATATAAATGTTTAGTTAGAAGTGTATGCTCACTTTACCTATTGGCACTAGACATCTTAGCTATATATGTTTTAGTTAGAAGTGTATGCTCCCTTTACCTATTGGTACTAGACATCTTAACTATATATGTTTTAGTTAGAAGTGTATGCTCCCTTTACCTTTTGGCACTAGACATCTTAGCTATACAAGTTTTAGTTAGAAGTGTATGCTCACTTTACCTATTGGCATTAGACATCTTAGCTATACATGTTTTAGTTAGAAGTGTATGCCAACTTTACCTATTGGCACTAGACATCTTAGCAATATAGTATGTTTTAGTAAGAAGTGTATGCTCACTTTACCTATTGGCACTAGACATCTAAGATATAAATGTTTTAGTTAGAAGTGTATGCTCACTTTACCTATTGGCACTAGACATCTTAGCTATACATGTTTTAGTTAGAAGTGTATGCTCACTTTACCTATTGGCACTAGACATCTTAGCTATACATGTTTTAGTTAGAAGTGTATGCTCACTTTACCTATTGGCACTAGACATCTAAGCGGTTCTTATACATGCCTTTTTTTTTCTTTAATGAATGCGAATCTCTTCTATTTTCGATTACAGCGTAAACGGAAGAACAACCGAATTAGGTGCTAAAATTCTCTAAACTAGAGCGGTGATATATGTAACAAATTTCGGTACTTTAACTCTATATAGATTGTAACTATATGACGTCTGTCTTTATTGTTTTAGCTTTTGAATATATTGAAACGTAAGATAAGGAGATATGTAAACAAGTAGCACATTCGGTAAAATTGTACATGTCTGTTATATCAAGGTAACTTCAAGTAATTTAACAGTTTAAATTAAAATATTATTAAATTTTATCAAATAGAACGCTGATAAAGGTGACTATTTCCAATAGCTTGACTCTATATAGATTTAACTACATATCGTTAGATGAAACTGTTACGTCTGTCTTGAATGCTTGAACATTGTAATAAACCGGCCATTATCGTTCGTTTATTTTGTTTTGTCATAAGAAAACAAGATTAAGAATACTTGTGGCTACATCTTAGAGAGTATAAATATACCGGTAGAGTTAATTTTATTCATGTTCTCTGGTTAACCGGTACAAGGTAGAACATATACTAGCACTAATACCGGGAGGGTTTATTTTATCCATGTTCTCTGGTTAACCGGTACAAGGTAGGAATATATCACCAACACTGAGAGGGATGATCTTATCAATGCTTTCTGGTTGACTGGTACTATGTAGAAAATATATCACAAATACCGGGAGTGTTTATCTTAGCAATGCTCTTTGGTTAACCGATATTAGGTAGGACATATATCACAAATACCTGAAGTGTTTATCTTATCAATACTCTCTAGTTAACCGGTACTAGGTAGGCATATATCAGAAATACCGGGAGTGTTTATCTTATCCATGTTCTCTTGTTTACCGGTACTAGGTAGGACACATATCACAACTACCGGGAGTGTTTATCTTATCCATGCTCTCTTGTTAACCGGTATTATGTAGGAAATATATCACAAATACCGGAAGTGTTTATCTTATCAATGCTCTCTGGTTAACCGGTACTAGGTAGGCAATAGATTGCAAATACCGGGAGGGTTTATCTTATCCAAGTTCTCTGGTTAACCGGTACTAGGTAGGAAATACTTCACCAATACCGGAAGTGTTTATCTGTTAAAAACGACATAATGTTCAAGCAGAATAAATCATAACACAGTAAATGAAAATGCGTGAGTATTCTCAGTATTGTACGGCACGGTTAACGTTTAGACCCAACCTACTTTGTCAACTAATTCCAAAATATACTTTAACACATATTGGTACTAGAAATCATAGCTATACCTTATGTTTTAGCACGAAGTGTATGCCCACTTTACATATTGACACTAGACATCTTAGCTATACATGATGTTTAAGTACGAAGTGTATGCCCACTTTACATATTGGTACTACACATCTTAGCTATATATTATGTCTTATTACGAAGTGTATGCCCACTTAACATATTGTTACTAGACATCTTAGCTATATATTATATTAAGTAGGAAGTGAATTCCCACTTTACATATTGGTACTAGACATCATACCTATACATTATGTTTTAGTACGAAGTGTATGCCCAGTTTACATATTGACACTATACATCTTAGCTATACATTATGTTCAGTACGAAATGTGTTCCCAGTTTACATATTGGCACTAGACATCTTAGCCATATATTATGTTTTAGTACGAAGTGTATGCCCAGTTTACATATTGGTACTAGACATCTTAGCTATATATTATGTTTTAGTACGAAATGTATGCCCACTTTACATATTGACACTATACATCTTAGCTATACATTATGTTCAGTACGAAATGTTTTCCCACTTAACATATTGGCACTAGACATCTTAGCTATACATTATGTTCAGTACGAAATGTTTTCCCAGTTTACATATTGGCACTAGACATCTTAGCCATATATTATGTTTTGGTACGAAGTGTATGCCCAGTTTACATATTGGTACTAGATATCTTAGCTATATATTATATTAGGTACAAAGTGAATTCCCAGTTTACATATTGGTACTAGACATCTTAGCTATATATTATGTTTTAGTACGAAATGTATGACCACTTTACATATTGACACTATACATCTTAGCTATACATTATGTTCAGTACGAAATGTTTTCCCAGTTTACATATTGGCACTAGACATCTTAGCTATATATTATGTTTTAGTATGAAGTGTATGTCCACTTTACATATTGACTCTAAAACGGGTTTTATACATGTAAATGCAATTTGTTCAATGAATTCGGAACTCTTCTTCGATTTTCTATTTTAACGTAAACGGAAAAAGAACCGAGTTAGATGCTATATTGTTATAAACTAAAGCGGTGATATATGTAACTAATTTCGATATCTAATAACATGTCGTTAGAATAAATTGTTTCGTCTGTCTTGAATGTTTTCGCTTTTTATTATATTAAAACGTAAAAGAAGGAGATATGTGAAAAAGTAGCACATTAGGTAAAATTGTACATGTCAGTTATATCAAGATACCTACAAGTAAATAAACACTTTAAATTAAAATATGACAAAATGTTATCAAATAGAACGCTGATAAAGGTGACTATTTTCGATAGCTTGACTATAGTATATATAGATTTAACTACACATCGTTAGATGAAACTGTTACGTCTGTCTTGTATGCTTGAACATTGTAATTTACCGGCCAATATAGTTAGTGTATTTTGTTTTGTCATCAGAAAACAAGATTAAGAAGACTTGTAGCTACATCTTAAGGGGATAACTATATATTTATACAATAATACTTAAATATATCCGTAAATTTAACGTTGCAATTGTTATTTATTTACTGCAATATTTAATTTGGTATTGTATCATGGCTTGATATGAAATAATTGCATGTATATGTTTAAGTATGCCTTTGTATCAGCCACTGTATCAAACGACTCTAAGTTCTATACGTTTGTCAGAGGAGGATGAATGTTTAATGGTCATATGTTGATTTTTATATGTTCAATTGATTTTATTTACTGATCTCTTTTTAATTGAAGACGTTCACCTGGCTCAATTTATAAAGTTCCGCGTTCCCTTGACGCAACTTCTGTTATCGTATTATTTTTGTTTGAAATCAAACCAAATCACGAGTTTGAAGTATTCGACATAAATAAACTGGTACCCTGTAATCAAACCGGGAAACGTTTGACATAGATAAACTGGTTCCCTGTGATCAAAGAAAAGTGTATTGAGTCACTCATCTGACCGGCAGTCAATCTACATTATTTTAGGTCAAACATTTTAATCGCAACCCTATGGGTAGCAAAATTATACGAAACAAATAGAGGATATCAGAATTATCAGTGTTATCTTCGCGCATGCGCTTCTTAAAACATCCGCCGTGGGCGATCACCAATGTTCAGAAAACTTTGAAATTCGAGTTACTTGTGCCATGTCCTTATGTGTTTATTCATAATTTAAAAGGAAAAGGAATGTTTCAAGGGTTCAGCATATGTAAGTACTGCATTCGCATTTCTGTAATTTATTTCACGCCAGTTGAATATGAATAATTATATTTCTCCAAGTCAGGCGATAAGAATTGATACGCCTATCAAGTAATTTTAGATTTGCAAACCACTTTTGCTTTAATAGAATACACTTTAAATACTAAAGAACCCACATAAGTTATGCAATAAGCAATTGGAGAACACATTTACGAACAGTCTTGATACTAGTTATAGCAAAAAGTCATATTTATCCCCTCTTAGATTCATTTCTAAATTGTAGGTAAGAACAGATAGTTTTCTAAAACGATATATTATAAATATCTAACAGAATCTCAAAATATGATGACGTTACTTAAATTTCACACAAATATGACGATGAAATATACACGTTTCAGTTTGTGGCTCATATTGAATGCTCGCCGTTGAGCTGAACCATTTTATTTCCTTTAGTAAATCCTATAATGGCAATGCCACAATACGTGACGGAGAATTAACATGACCCTTTTTATAAAGCCAGCATCGACGACCCAATGGGACCCTAGTCACAATGAGCAATTTCTTCTTTTATTGCATTGTTTTCAACTCTTCAATAATAATATCTATACTAATATTTCATATCTTTGCTCACGTCTTTTTAAAACTTTCCCACATACAACCAATCTCCAGCAGAAGAGCTTAAAGACATATATGTGTCGCACTCTTAAATGGTGCTTATTGGGGGTATAGGCCTGAACTTAGGGGGCACTCAGTCAAATGATAAGTATGTTTATGCATATGAGGCGAAACGACAACAGGACTTTCGTCGCGGCACTCAACAAAGTAATGGGCAGATATAGTGGAACTGAGTGTACTCGTGCAGAAAAAACGAGTATTCAAAAGTCGTTTCTGTTGACCTGGTTTTGAAAGTTGATGATCAGTGATGATGGCACGTACCAACAAGTCTTCACGTTGTTTCTGACGTAAAATTCATTCCTCTGTCAGTGCTGGTCTTGTTTCTATCCATTCTCCGTACCCTTTATAACTTGTGTTATGGACTTATTGACCCTTGAAATGTCCAAAGGGGGATACGAACATATCCTGGTCATAACCGACCATTACACTCACTTTATACAGGCACTACCAACTAAGAACCAGACGGCCAGAACTACACCTAAGTCTCTTTTCGACACTTTCATCTGTCAAAGGATTTCAACAGCTCAGTCAGATATTGAAGCTGTTGAGAAGCCTTTAAATCCACGTTGGCACTACACTGCCTTGCGCTGTCATCTTTTGAATCGGTAGACGCAATGACTTCGTCTACAGCTCCACCTGGTTAAGTTCCTGTCAAAAAGCAGAGACGTTCTTCACGGATTTACACTTATATCGAATTACATTCTTTAAGCGTTGGTCAGAAAGTCCAGACCATAACTTATTGCAAATCATCTCGTTTCTCAACTCTGCGGTTAGGGCAACCTGATAGTATTAAAGCAGCTCATGACGCTGACTATAATCAACAACCGATTCCCTAGTAGACTACTTAGCAGAAAAGAACTGTTACTTCAATCTCTCTGAACTAACTGCATTTTCATAGGTGGCAACCATCTCCGTTAGGATGTTTGTGACGAAAGCATGTTCCTCAAGGACCAGGATGACATCATACTTCTGTGGTTACATGCTCAGAGTAGTGTCCAGTCCTTAGCAAACAGTTCAGTTCATACTTCCAAGCATTGCAGTCAACAGCCTCCTTCCTATTCTCTCCAGAATAGAATGGAAACTTCGGATCCCTTTCAGATGTCAAAGTTGGATATCCAGCAGGTTGGTGTACAGGATAGGCTGACCTGGGTAAAGGGTTTAATGAAGGGTGACCAAGAGAAGATGAACTATCCGAAGGCAGAGATGAAGGTTAAATGGGATAAGAAGTACCAGGTAAATGGTATACTTGATACGATGAGGTGGGTAAAGGGTAAGTCGAAGGATGAATGGGATATAATGAAGAGGGTAAAGTGTTTAACAAAAGGTGATCAAGAGAAGATGAACTGTGTAAAGGCTGATATGAAGGGTAAATGGGATAAGATGTACCAGTAAATATATACTTGATACGATGAAGAGGGTAAAGGGTCAGTCGAAGGATGACTAGGATATAATGAAGTGGGTAATGGGTGAGTCGAAGGATGAATGGGATATAATGAAGTGGGTAATGGGTGGGTCGAAGGATGAATGGGATATAATGAAGTGGGTAATGGGTGAGTCGAAGGATGACTAGGATATAATGAAGTGGGTAATGGGGGGGGGGGGGGGGGGGTCGAAGGATGAATGGGATAGAATGAAGTGGGTAATGGGTGGGTCGAAGGATGAATGGGATATAATGAAGTGGGTAATGGGGGGGTCGAAGGATGAATGGGATAGAATGAAGTGGGTAATGGGTGGGTCGAAGGATGAATGGGATATAATGAAGTGGGTAATGGGGGGGTCGAAGGATGAATGGGATAGAATGAAGTGGGTAATGGGTGGGTCGAAGGATGAATGGGATATAATGAAGTGGGTAATGGGGGGGGGGGTCGAAGGATGAATGGGATATAATGAAGTGGGTAATGGGGGAGTCGAAGGATGAATGGGATATAATGAAGTGGGTAATGGGGGGGTCGAAGGATGAATGGGATATAATGAAGTGGGTAATGGGGGGGTCGAAGGATGAATAGGATAGAATGAAGTGGGTAATGGGTGAGTGGAAGGATGAATGGGATATAATGAAGTGGGTAATGGGTGAGTCGAAGGATGAATGGGATATAATGAAGTGGGTAATGGGGGGGTCGAAGGATGAATGGGATATAATGAAGTGGGTAATGGGGGGGTCGAAGGATGAATGGGATATAATGAAGTGGGTAATGGGGGAGTCGAAGGATGAATGGGATATAATGAAGTGGGTAATGGGGGGGTCGAAGGATGAATGGGATATAATGAAGTGGGTAATGGGGGAGTCGAAGGATGAATGGGATATAATGAAGTGGGTAATGGGGGGGTCGAAGGATGAATGGGATATAATGAAGTGGGTAATGGGGGGGGGGGGGGTCGAAGGATGAATGGGATAGAATGAAGTGGGTAATGGGGGGGGGTCGAAGGATGAATGGGATATAATGAAGTGGGTAATGGGGGGGGTCGAAGGATGAATGGGATATAATGAAGTGGGTAATGGGGGGGTCGAAGGATGAATGGGATATAATGAAGTGGGTAATCTGGGAGTCGAAGGATGAATGGGATATAATGAAGTGGGTAATGGGGGGGTCGAAGGATGAATGGGATATAATGAAGTGGGTAATGGGGGAGTCGAAGGATGAATGGGATATAATGAAGTGGGTAATGGGTGAGTCGAAGGATGAATGGGATATAATGAAGTGGGTAATGGGGGAGTCGAAGGATGAATGGGATATAATGAAGTGGGTAATGGGGGAGTCGAAGGATGAATGGGATATAATGAAGTGGGTAATGGGTGAGTCGAAGGATGAATGGGATATAATGAAGTGGGTAATGGGGGAGTCGAAGGATGAATGGGATATAATGAAGTGGGTAATGGGGGGGTCGAAGGATGAATGGGATATAATGAAGTGGGTAATGGGGGAGTCGAAGGATGAATGGGATATAATGAAGTGGGTAATGGGGGAGTCGAAGGATGAATGGGATATAATGAAGTGGGTAATGGGGGGGTCGAAGGATGAATGGGATAGAATGAAGTGGGTAATGGGGGGGTCGAAGGATGAATGGGATATAATGAAGTGGGTAATGGGGGAGTCGAAGAATGAATGGGATATAATGAAGTGGGTAATGGGGGGGTCGAAGGATGAATGGGATAGAATGAAGTGGGTAATGGGGGGGTCGAAGGATGAATGGGATATAATGAAGTGGGTAATGGGGGAGTCGAAGGATAAATGGGATATAATGAAGTGGGTAATGGGTGAGTCGAAGGATGAATGGGATATAATGAAGTGGGTAATGGGGGAGTCGAAGGATGAATGGGATAGAATGAAGTGGGTAATGGGTGAGTCGAAGGATGAATGGGATATAATGAAGTGGGTAATGGGGGAGTCGAAGGATGAATGGGATATAATGAAGTGGGTAATGGGTGAGTCGAAGGATGAATTGGATATAATGAAGTGGGTAATGGGGGAGTCGAAGGATGAATGGGATAGAATGAAGTGGGTAATGGGTGAGTCGAAGGATGAATGGGATATAATGAAGTGGGTAATGGGTGAGTCGAAGGATGAATGGGATATAATGAAGTGGGTAATGGGGGGGGTCGAAGGATGAATGGGATATAATGAAGTGGGTAATGGGGGAGTCGAAGGATGAATGGGATATAATGAAGTGGGTAATGGGGGAGTCGAAGGATGAATGGGATATAATGAAGTGGGTAATGGGGGGGTCGAAGGATGAATGGGATAGAATGAAGTGGGTAATGGGGGGGTCGAAGGATGAATGGGATATAATAAAGTGGGTAATGGGGGAGTCGAAGGATGAATGGGATATAATGAAGTGGGTAATGGGTGAGTCGAAGGATGAATAGGATATAATGAAGTTGGTAATGGGTGAGTTGAAGGATGAATGGGATATAATGAAGTGGGTAATGGGTGAGTCGAAGGATGAATGGGATATAATGAAGTGGGTAATGGGGGGGTCGAAGGATGAATGGGATAGAATGAAGTGGGTAATGGTTGAGCTAAAGAATGCAGTGTAAAGACTAAAGTGGGTTTTACGAGCGGAAGGGGGAATCGATTCAGCTGAATCGGGTACAGTGTATGTAGAAGGGTAAATGGGATCAGATGAAGTCGGTAAAGGATGAGTGTATGCTTTGTCAAAGAAACCGAATAAAAAAGAAACATTAATATGTTTCTTATAATTGCCTTCCAGAAATTAATTTCTGGGAGAGCTCCGCTCGTAACAATTTTAGGAACCTAGTTACATGTATAATGCTGATAGGCAAGACAAGACATTCAATACAATATAAAAAAAGGACTAATTTGTCAGTAAAATATTTATACTGCCGACACATTTCACTTTCAAAGGAATAAGTTTTGATTCACAACTCTAAAGCAGTTATCTACAACGTCAGATAACGCAAGCAGGAACGTATCTTAATTTTCTTAGAATTATTAAGTACTCACTATTCACGGTGAAATACATCCAGAACTACTAAATACAGCAAAATGACATTGAAACATTACATGGACTATCACTTATAATCAACAGCACAAGGAAAATCACTTATGACCAACAGCACAGGATCTGAGGTTATAGATATAATACACCCCCCCCCCCCCCCCAAAAAAAATCACATAAGACTACCAACAGCAAAAGATATGGACATAAGCACGAATTAATGGTTAAGTAAATGAATGACAATTTAGGCTCACCAACACCACACCATGAATGACTGTGCAAATGGCAATGTAAGCTCACTAACACCACACCATGAATGACTGTGCAAATGACAATGTAAGTTCACTAACACCACACCATGAATGACTGTGCAAATAACAATGTAAGCTCACTAACACCACACCATGAATGACTGTGCAAATAACAATGTAAGCTCACTAATACCACACCATGAATGACTGTGCAAATGACAATGTAAGCTCACCAACACCACACCATGAATAACTGTACAAATGACAATGTAATCACACCAACATCACACCTTGAAAAACTGTACAAATGACAATGTAATCACACCAACACCACACCTTGAATTACTGTACAAATGACAATGTAAGCAAACCAACACCACACCATGAATGACTGTACAAATGGTAATGTAAGCTCTCCAACACCACGCCATGGATGACTGTGCAAATGGCAATGTAATCTCACTAACACCACACCATGAATGACTGTGCAAATGACAATGTAAGCTCACCAACACCACACCATGAATAGCTGTGAGAATGGCAATATAAGCTCACTAATACCACGACATAAATGACTGTGTAAATGGCAATGTAATCGCACCAACCCCACACCATAATTGACTGCAAATGACAATGTAAGCTCACAAACACCACACCATGAATGACTGTGCAAATAACAATGTAAGCTCACTAACACCACACCATGAATGACTGTCAAATGACAATGTAAGCTCACTTATACTACACCATAAATGACTGTGCAAATGACAATGTAAGCTCACTAACACCACACCTTGAATTACTGTGTAAATGACAATGTAAGCACACCAACACAACACCATGAATTACTGTACAAATGACAATGTAATCACACCAACATCACACCTTGAAAAACTGTACAAATGACAATGTAAGCACACCAACACAACACCATGAATGACTGTGCAAATGACAATGTAATCACACCAACACCACACCTTGAATTACTGTACAAATGACAATGTAAGCTCACCAACACCACACCATGAAGGACTGTACAAATGGCAATGTAAGCTCTCCAACACCACACCATGAATGACTGTGCAAATGGCAATGTAAGCACACCAACACCACACCATGAAAGACTGTACAAATGGCAATGTAAGCTCTCCAACACCACACCATGAATGACTGTGCAAATGGCAATGTAAGCTCACCAACACCACACCATGAATGACTGTGCAAATGACAATGTAAGCTCACCAACACCACACCATGAATAACTGTACAAATGGCAATGTAAGCTCACCAACACCACACCATGAATAACTGTACAAATGGCAATGTAAGCTCACCAACACCACACCATGAATGACTGTGCAAATGACAATGGGATCACACCAACACCACACCTTGAATTTCTGTGAAAATAACAATGTAAGCTCACTAATACCACACCATGAATGACTGTGCAAATGACAATGTAAGCTCAATAACACCACACCTTGAATTACTGTGCAAATGACAATGTAAGCTCACCAACACCAAATCATGAATGTCTGTGCAAATGACAATGTGAGCTCACTAATACCACACCATAAATGACTGTGCAAATGACAATGTAAGCTTACCAACACCACACCATGAATGACTGTGCAAATGGCAATGTAAGCTCAACAACACCATACCATGAATGACTGTGCAAATATCAATGTAAGCTCACTAACACCACACTATTAATGACTGTGCAAATTACAATGTAAGCTTTCTAACACCTAACCATCAATGAATGTGCAAATGACAATGTAAGCTCACCAGCAACACACCATGAATGACTGCACAAATGACAATGTAAGCACACCAACACCACACCTTGAATGACTGTACAAATAAAAATGTAAACTCACTAATACCACACCATGAATGACTGTGCAAATGACAATGTAAGCTCACACACGCCACACCATGAATGACTGTGCAAATGGCAATGTATTCTCACAAACACCACACCATGAATGACTGTCAAATGGCAATGTAAGCTCACCAACACCCCACCATGAATGACTGTACAAATGACAATGTAAGCTCACCAACACCACATCATGAATAACTGTGCGAATGACAATGTAAGCTCACCAAAACCCCACCATGAATGACTGTACATATGACAATGTAAGCACACCAACACCACACCATGAATGACTGTGCAAATAACAATGTAAGCTCACCAACAACACACCATGAATGACTGTACGAATGTCAATGTAAGCTCACCAACTCCACACCTTGAATGACTGTGCAAATGGAAATGTAAACACACCAACACCACACCTTGAATGACAATGTAAGCTCACCAACACCACACCATGAAGGAATATGCAAAGGCAATCTGAGCTCTCCAACACCACACTTTGAATGACTGTGCAAATGATAATGCCTGCAAGGCTGTGTTACAGATGGAAGCTGAACGATTAATAATGAGTGATGATGACAGGTACCAACAACACAATCAAAACCTGTAAACATAATTCCAATTATACAATAAATGATTGTATAAGCAATACAATATAGTATTGAATCAGGTATGGCAGAGATATACAATGCAGTGTATCAGATGTCAAATCCAGTCGATTCTGTCAGAGTCCAAAACACTGCCACCTTATTACACGATGTTTTATCTTTATTTTTAAACAACTGTACAATAAACTACAATAAACTTGGGAGACTCTATTTTTTCATATAATAAGAGTCATGTAATATTTTGATAACTGAAAGGAAAACAATTGTCAATTTCGAGTAAGACAGCTCGTTATTAGCTAACTCATCTGAATCAGTATTGTTTGCAAACTCCTTAATATTGCCATTGGCGCTAAACAAATTAATAAGTCAATTAAATAAAAGTACACAGAAGTCGCCCCTTTTGTAAATGTATTCAATATATTCCTAGGCTCGACACACTCCCTTTGTAAGTGCATTCATTATAGTCCTAGGCTCGGAAACCCCCCTTTGTAAGAGTAATAAATATATTCCTAGGCTGGGCACACCCCCTTTGTAAGTGCATTCATTATAGTCCTAGGCTCGGAAACCCCCCTTTGTAAGTGTAATAAACATATTCCTTGGCTGGGCACACCCCCTTTGTAAGTATACTCAATATAGTCATAGGCTCGGAAACGCCCGTAGCAACCATCGGAAAGGGCAGTATAATTACGCGCTAGATCGTTAATATTTATTTATCTAAACAATCCAAAACAAAGGTTAATTTTCTAAATGGTGAAGTGTTTAAAACAAACAAAACGACACATGTTAAATAGCCAATATCAAATTATACAATAAAAAGGTTATTGCATGATTATGGGAATCTTTTGTGTTGGGACTAGTTCCTTCGGCGGAGTTCTGCCCTCGCAAGCTCGGGCAACTCACCCGAAGGAAATCGTCCAACAAAATATTTTCCCATATAGATGCAATAACCTATAATCTCACTATTAATAAAGTATCATGACAGATTAATATCAATATATTTATATAGTATCACGCCAAATAACTATTAATATAGTATCACGCCAAATTACTATTAATAAAGTATCACGACAAATTACTATTAAAATAGTATCACGCCAAATAACTATAAATATAGTATCACGACAAATTACTATTAATAAAGTATCACGCCAAATTACTATTAATATAGTATCACGCCAAATTACTCTTAATTAAGTATCACGACAAATTACTATTAATATATTGATATAGTATCACGCCAAATTACTATTAATATATTAATATAGTATCACGCCAAATTACTATTAATTAGGTATCACGACAAATTACTATTAATATATTGATATAGTATCACGCCAAATTACTATTAATATATTAATATAGTATCACGCCAAATTACTATTAATATAGTATCACGCCAAATTACTATTAATATAGTATCACGCCAAATTACTCTTAATTAAGTATAACGACAAATTACTATTAATATATTGATATAGTATCACGCCAAATTACTATTAATATATTAATATAGTATCACGCCAAATTACTATTAATTAGGTATCACGACAAATTACTATTAATATATTAATATAGTATCACGACAAATTACTATTAATATATTAATATAGTATCACGCCAAATTACTCTTAATTAAGTATCACTACAAATTACTATTAATATATTGATATAGTATCACGCCAAATTACTATTAATATATTAATATAGTATCACGCCAAATTACTATTAATTAGGTAATACGACAAATTACTATTAATATATTAATATAGTATCACGCCAAATTACTATTAATATAGTATCACGCCAAATTACTATTAATATAGTATCACGCCAAATTACTCTTAATTAAGTATCACGACAAATTACTATTAATATATTGATATAGTATCACGCCAAATTACTATCAATATATTAATATAGTATCACGCAAAATTACTATTAATTAGGTATCACGACAAATTTCTATTGATATATTGATATAGTATCACGCCAAATTACTCTTAATATATTAATATAGTATCACGCCAAAAATAATATTAATATATTATCACACCAAATTATAGGTATGTGAAGTTGGCACGAAGTTTGATATTCGGTAATCGATAATCAATACCATTATGAATTTCCAGATGAAACAAATATAGAGACAGCAACAGATTCGTGAAATCCGTTACGCATTGAAATATACGTTACCATCATTGTTTAGTAGGATGAATATCGATATGAATATATATCTAAATGGCGAGCCAGATCGATATTCGAAAACATGATGCTATCGTCTATCTGATCATGTAGTAGCGCGAACACCGATTTGAAAATCGATTTGAATATAGAGCCAGGTCGATATACGGGAAATGGTGCTATCGTCTTTCTGATCACGTAGAAGAGCGAAAACCGATTTGAATATCGCTTTGGATATAGAGCCACGTTTAATTTGGTCGGCATTCGGGAAAAGAGTGCTATTGTCTTTCTGAACATGTAGAAGAGCGAAAACCGATTTGAATATCGATTTGAATATAGAGCCAGGTTTAATATGGTCGGCATTCGCGAAAAGAGTGCTATTGTCTTTCTGAACATGTAGAAGAGCGAAAACCGATTTGAATATCGATTTGAATATAGAGCCAGGTTTAATATGGTCGGCATTCGCGAAAAAGGTGCTATCGTCTTTCTGACCACGTAGAATAGCGAATACCGATTTGAATATCGATTTGAATATAGAGCCAGGTTTAATATTATCGATATTCGAGAAAAATGTGCTATCGTCTTTCTGACCACGTAGAAGAGCGAATACCGATTTGAATATCGATTTGAATATAGAGCCAGGTTTAATATTATCGATATTCGAGAAAAAGGTGCTATCGTCTTTCTGACCACGTAGAAGAGCGAATACCGATTTGAATATCGATTTGAATATAGAGCCAGGTTTAATAGTGCAGGTATTCGAGAAAAAGGTGCTATCGTCTTTCTGACCATGTAGAAGAGCGAATATCGATTTGAATATCGATTTGAATGTAGAGCCAGGTTTAATATTGTAGGTTTTCGAGAAAGAAGGTGCTATCGTCTTTCTGACCACGTAGATGAGCGAGGTTTAATATTATCGTTATTCGAGAAAAAGGTGCTATCGTCTTTCTGACCACGTAGAAGAGCGAATACCGATTTGAATATCGATTTGAATATAGAGCCAGGTTTAATATTATCGATATTCGAGAAAAATTTGCTATCGTCTTTCTGACCACGTAGAAGAGCGAATACCGATTTGAATATCGATTTGAATATAGAGCCAGGTTTAATATTATCGATATTCGAGAAAAAGGTGCTATCGTCTTTCTGACCACGTAGAAGAGCGAATACCGATTTGAATATCGATTTGAATATAGAGCCAGGTTTAATAGTGCAGGTATTCGAGAAAAAGGTGCTATCGTCTTTCTGACCATGTAGAAGAGCGAATATCGATTTGAATATCGATTTGAATGTAGAGCCAGGTTTAATATTGTAGGTTTTCGAGAAAGAAGGTGCTATCGTCTTTCTGACCACGTAGATGAGCGAGGTTTAATATTATCGTTATTCGAGAAAAAAAGGTCTTTCTGACCATAGTGTCAAACAATGCAGATTTTAGGAAAGACAGCTCGTACTGTAGAAGCGCGAATACCGATTTGAATATACAGCCAGGTCGATATTCGCGAAAATGCTTTCATCGTCATTATGATCACATAGAAGGGCGAATACCGATTTTAATATCGATCTGAATATCGACCAAGGTCGGTATTCGTGAAAATAGAGATTTCCTCATTGTGTTCGTATAATAGCTTGAATATCAATTTGAATATGTAGCCATGTCGATATTAGGAAAAATGGTGCTATCTTCTTTTTTACCATGTTAAAGCGCGAATATCGATTTTAACATCGATTTTAATTTAGAACCAGGTATATATTCTGGAGAATGCGGTCATCGTATAGAAGCGCACATACCAATTTGAATATGGAGCCAGGTCGTTATTCCAGAAAATTGTGATTGCGTCATTCCTAATATGTTGTAGAGCAGATAACAATTTGAATATAAATCGAGCCAGGTCTATATTTGGAGAAACGGTGCCATCCTCTTTCTGATCATGTTTTAGGTCGAATACCGATTTGAATACCGATTTGGATATAGATCTGAATATCGAGCCAGGTCGATATTCTGAAACATGCTGATTGCGTCTCTCTGAACAAGGAGAAGCACGAATACCGATTTAAATATCGAGCCAGGTCAATATTCTGGAACATGCTGATCTCGTCTCTCTGAACAAGGAGAAGCACGAATACCAATTTGAATATCGAGCCAGGTCAATATTCGGGAAAGTAGTGATTTTGTTTGTTTGATCATGTAGAAGCACGAATACCAATTTGAATATCGAGCCAGGTCAATATTCGGGATAGTGGTGATTTTGTTTATTTGATCATGTAGAGGCGCGAATACCGATTTGAATATGAAGCCAGGTCAATATTCGGGAAAGTGGTGATTTTGTTTGTTTGATCATGTAGAAGCGCGAATACCGATTTGAATATCAAGCCAGGTCAATATTCGGGAAAGTGGTGATTTTGTTTGTTTGACCATGTAGAAGCGCGAATACCGATTTGAATATCAAGCCAGATCAATATTCGGGAAAGTGGTGATTTTGTTTGTTTGATCAAGTAGAAGCGCGAATACCGATTTGAAAATGTTTCATGCGCACTGAGTTTCATTTTCGGACTAACGATTGGCTAACAATAGTTTAATTGAGTTTAAATTTAAACTTATTCATTTTACATCGATTGTGAAACAAGCTCTCAGCTTATATAAAACACGCTTGACGTCTGCTTCTTGGAGACTTAACCATTACCCGCGCCGTTCGAGTGAAAAAATCCAAAGACAGAACCCGCTTATCACGGGATTCGAACCCGGGACCTTTGGTACAGGAGGCCGACGCTCACCACTGACTCGCATGAATAAAAGTATAAAACAGTAATGTTTCCTAAAAATAAACAGCAGATGGGAACATAAAAATGAACGCTCAATAACTGATACCACGCAATTACATGCTAGTTCTGTATTTACTGTTGAAAAGTGGACAACCACTCAATTACATGCTAGTTCTGTCTTTACTGTTGAAAAGTGGACAACCACTCAATTACATGCTAGTTCTTTCTTTACTATTGAAAAGTGGACAACCACGCAACTACATGCTAGTTCTGTCTTTACTGTTGAAAAGTGGAAAACCACTCAATTACATGCTAGTTCTGTCTTTACTATTGAAAAGTGGACAACCACTCAATTACATGCTAGTTCTGTCTTTACTATTGAAAAGTGGACAACCCCTCCAACTTTTCGACTGTCAATGGGCTAGAGATTTCGGGAAGATTTAATACGATGGGCCATTTCCCCGACAATTAGATTAATATTCAAATCGTAAATAACACTTCTACATGACCAGAAATACGAAATCCCCATTTTCCCGAATATCGACCTTGCTCGATATTCAGATCTATATTCAAGCAATTATCGACCTGGCTCGATATTCACATCTATATTCAAATCGATATTCGCGCTTCTACATGAGCAGAAAAACTAAATCAGCATTTTCTCGAATATTGACCTGGCTCGATATTCAGATTGATATTCAAATCGGTATTCGCTCTTCTACATGATCAATAAGACGAAATCAACATTTTCCCGAATATCGATCTGACTCAATGTTCAGATTGATATTTAAATCGATATTCAGCCATCTACATGATCAAAAGACAACATCAACATTTTCCCGAATATCGATATGGTTCGATATACAGATCTATTTCAAATCGGTATTCGCTCTAATAAATGATCAGAAAGACGAAATCACCATTTTCTCGAATATCGACCGCTGGCTCGATATTCAGATCTATATTCAGTATAGATAAATAGAATATTACGATCTTGACTTTCGACATGAACTTGACAACTATCTATTCTCCCAACCTCGTCAGACAAAGTTCATATCTTAATTCAAGGACGTAATATTCTCTATATATAGTCAGACAGTGCTTAACCTATGTAAAGATAGTATAACCCGTTTAAAGAAGCATTTCGTTTTTTATAAAACCCACTTAGATATCAGTTGTTAAGTATAATGCTCGATCACGTGACCGACTTTTCAACGTTCACACTAAGACATGTTGCTGGTAACCTGCTCGGAGAAAGAATATAAAAAACATTTTTAAGTTAAGTTCAGCTACGGGGCATCTCATATACTGACATTAATTTTTGTTTGTTTGTGTATTTTCTTTCACTCTGTCTGTTTATGTCTTTCTGTTTGTCTGTCTGTCCATCTCTCTCGCTCTCTCTCTCTCTCTCTCTCTCTCTCTCTCTCTCTCTCTCTCTCTCTCTCTCTCTCTCTCTCTCTCTCTCTCTCTCTCTCTCTCTCTCTCTCTCTCTCTGTCTCTCTGTCTCTCTGTCTCTCTGTCTCTCTGTCTCTGTCTCTCTGTCTCTCTCTCTGTCTCTCTGTCTCTCTCTCTGTCTCTCTCTATCTCTCTCTCTCTCTCTCTCTCTCTCTCTCTCTCTCTCTCTCTCTCTCTCTCTATCTCTCTCTCCCTCTCGCTCTCTCTCTCTATATATATATCATATATATCTCTCTCCCTCTCTAGTTCTCTTTTTCTCCCCCTCTGTCTCATAATGCATATTTAATCGACTTTGTTAATAATTGTCTTTGTTATTTTGAATTTATCTTCCATTTGGGAGGAAATCAAGAATAATAAAAATAATTTAAGGTGTTTGCCAACTCCAACCGGGATATAATAAACATACAGATACTAACCCTTGTTAATACATACATTTACTGTATTGTTACTATGATCTCTATGCCGTAGTGCAGTGTACGTTTTAGTTGTATGTAAACTTTAACTCGGCTATAATAAAACACATATACTAACCCTTGTAAATACATACATTTACTGTATTGTTACTATGACTTAGAACTATGCCGTAGTACAGTGTACATTTAAGTTTTATGTCACATATAACCGGGATATAATAAAATACAGGTACTAACCATTGTTAATATATACACTTTTTGTATTGGTAGTATCCTTAATGCTCTAGTGCAGTGTACGTTTAAGTTGTATGTCAACTTTAACCCTGATATAATAAAACACAGGTAATACACCTTGTTAATACATACATTTACTGTATTGTTACTATGATTTCTATGCCGTAGTGCAATGTTCATTTAATTTATAAGTCAACTTCAATCCTGATATAATAAAACACAGGTACTAACCATTGTTAATATATACACTTTCTGTATTGGTAGTATCCTTAATGCTCTAGTGCAGTGTACGTTTAATTTATATGTCAACTTTAACCCTGATATAATAAAACACAGGTAATAGTCCTTGTTAAAACATACATAAACTGTATTGTTACTATGATTTCTATGCCGTAGTGCAATGTTCATTTAATTTATAAGTCAACTTCAACCCTGATATAATAAAACACAGGTACTAACCATTGTTAATATATACACTTTCTGTATTGGTAGTATCCTTAATGCCCTAGTGCAGTGTACGTTTAAGTTGTATGTCAACTTTAACCCTGATATAATAAAACACAGGTAATAGTCCTTGTTAAAACATACATAAACTGTATTGTTACTATGACTTCTATGCCGTAGTGCAGTGTTCATTTAATTTATAAGTCAACTTTAACCCTGATATAATAAAACACAGGTACTAACCATTGTTAATATATACATTTACTTTTTTGTTAGTATCCTTAATGCCATAGTGCAGTGTACGTTTAAGTTGTATGTCAACTTTAACCCTGATATAATAATACACAGGTAATAGTCCTTGTTAATACATTCATTTGCTGTATTGTTAGTATGACTTCTATGCCGTAGTGCAATGTACATTTAATTTATATGTCAACTTTAACCCTGATATAATAGAACACAGGTAGTAACCATTGTTTGTACATTCATTTACTGTATTGTTACTATGACTTCAATGCCGTAGTGCAGTGTACGTTTTAGTTGTATGTCAGCTTAAACTCAGCTATAATAAAACACAGGTAATAACCATTGTAGATACATACATCTACTGTATTGTTACTATGACTTCTTTGCCGTAGTACAGTGTACTCAGCTATAATAAAACACAGATAATAAGTTAATAACCCTTGTAAATACATACATTTACTGTATTGTTACTATGTCTTCTATGCCGTAGTACATTGAACATTTAGGCTGTTTGTCAGCTTTAACTGGATAGCATAAAACACAGATACTAACCCTTATTAATACATACAATTACTGTTTTGTTTCTATGACTTCTATGCCGTAGTGCATTGTACATTTAAATTGGACGTCAACTTTAACGGGGATATAATAAAACACAGATAATAACCCTTGTTAATACATTCATTTACTGTATTGTTTGTATGACTTCAATGCCGTAGTGCAGTGTACGTTTTAGTTGTATTTCAGCTTTAACTCGGCTATAAGAAAACACAGATACTAACCCTTGTAAATACATACATTTACTGTATTGTTACTATGACTTATATGCCGTAGTACATTTTACATTTAAGTTGTTTGTCAACTTTAATCTGGATATAATAAAACACAGGTAATAACCCTTGTAAATACATACTATTACTGTATTGTTAGTATAACTTCTATGCCGTAGTACATTGTACATTTAAGTTGTACGTCGACTTTAACCTAAATATAATAAAATACAGCTAATAACCCTTGTAAATACATACTATTACAGTATTGTTATTATGACTTCTATGCCGTAGTACATTTGAACATTTAAATTGTACATGTACGTCAACTTTAACCGGGATATAATAAAATACAGATAAAAAACCTTGTTAATACATACATTTACTGTTTTGTTACTATGACTTCTATGCCGTAGTACATTGTACATTTAAATTATACATGTACGTCAACTTTAACCTGGATATAATAAACAGATAGGTAATAACCCTTTTTATACATTCATTTCAGGAAACGTAGTAAAGATTTCACATACCACCAGCATGGTATCTGGATCCCAATATTTTTTATCAATGGTATGATGAAATACCCAACACTGACGGTGACGTATGTTTGTCAACCCTAACCGAGATATACCAGAATAAACGTAAAAGCAGGTATTAATTCATACATTTCAGGATACGTTGTAACGAATTCACACACCACCAGCATGGCATCTGGATCCCAATCTTTCCATGAAGGGTCTGACGAAATACCCAACACTGACTGTGACGTATGTTTGTCAAGCGGTCAAACATTAGAGGCTATCTCCTACTGTACCATATGCTGTGAGTACCTGTGTCAGTCATGTGATAAGTCACACAGAGGGTCAAGGGCATCTAGAGACCACACACTTATGACAGGGAGTAACGTTCCATCTGGATCCACGAGGACAAAACCAACGTTAGCGTTTATGTTCTGTGATACACACAGAACAACATTACTTGATATATATACTGTACCACTCACGACGAGGTCATTTGTTCTGCTTGCAAGCTTACCGGTCATACAACTTGCGATACAGGCGATGTCACTAGGCACAGTGCTCGATTAAAATATGTTGAAGAGGAGCTGAAGAAAGTCGTTAAAACTCTGAGAGACTTAACATCTAGATATGACGACCTTAGAAAGAACAGACACATTGCTAAATCAACTGTGAAAACTCAGATAAAGAAATGTTTCAGCGGCATTCATCAATTACGCAGGGATATGAACGATCACCTGGATCAACTCGAAAATGAAATGTCTTCCGAAATCCGATACATTGATGAGAAGATGAATAAAGAGATAGATGGTCACGTGACTTTAGTCGATGGCATTTTACGTCAAATCGGGGATCTAGAGAAATCTTTGTCTGAATGTCAGAAAACGCGGGAAAATGACGTCATGTTTGTCGGAATGAAAAAAGTGTCGTCACGAGCAAATGATTGTGGACATATCATTGACAATGTCCAGAAAGACATTTACCCAATAGACGTTCGTTTTCAACCCAATGACGTTCTAACTGACATGATTCAACAATTACAATCCCTAGGGACTGTTGCTAACAACCAACCTGTTTATACCGGCCAGAACCGGACCTCTATACTGAACATGTCTGTTAAGGACAAACAGGAGATAGATGTGAAAACAGACGTATGGGGATGTACATTCATGTCTGACGGACATCTTGTACTCGCATGTGGCAATGACGATCTAAAACTGTTTGATAAAGACTTACAGTTTAAATCCCAGTTAGCTATTCCGGCAGGAGACGTGTCTGCTATCAACGACACCGACGACGTCATAGTTATACAAGGTGAACAACTCCAGCGTGTAAGAGTATTCCCTGATATGGTGGTGAAGACAACATTGAAGATGGAGAGAAAGGGTTGGGGTGTGGATGTTTATGGTGACGAGATCTATGTTACCTGTCATGATGCTCCCGGTAATGGTGAAGTACGAGTACTCAACATGTCTGGTAAACTACAGAGAAGGTTGGGAGTGGAGAACGATAAATACTTGTTTACACGTCCTAGATGTGTAAAGGTCAACAGGAATGGGAGTCAGGTGTTTGTCTCTGATCGGGACACTAACATTGTAACATGTTTAAACAATCAAGGTCACGTGATATACCAGTACTCTGACAGAGACTTGAAGTCACCAGCCGGAATGTATGTGGATGGAGAAGATAACCTGTTAGTGTGTGGAGCGGATTCTCACAATGTACATGTAGTCCGACACGGTGGTGGTAAGGAGAAGATTTTGTTGTCAAAGAAAGACGGAATGAACTACCCAATATGTATATCGCACAGACAGAGCGATGGATGTCTAGTGATTGGTTTCTATACGAGGGTGGCTGTCACTGATAAAAAGTTGATTATATTCAGTACTAGATAAACTCGTGTGTACCAGAAAAACTATTTACGTGAAGATGTGTACATGTTTTACATCCGATATACATATGTTAGCGGGGGGGGGGGGGGATGGAAGAAAGTAGAATTGTTTCTTCCTTTTCCACAATGTTTTGTATGTACTTTATGCTAAAGTCATCGAGAATGTTAATCATGAAGGAACAGAACAATACAAACAATCTAGTAGAGTTACTATTTCTTTATATACATGTATTATGGCTATATAACCAGACAAATCAAAAGAGTGAACACCTTTTCCAAATGTGTTTTCTTACTAAGGGACAGAATAATACAAACAATCTTTTTTTTTTATGTACATGTATTACTGCTATATAACCAACCAAACGAAAACAGTGAACACCTTTTCCAAATGTGTTTTCTTACTAACTACTCAAATCCAAAAGTGTTTGTCAACTCGCATATGATCCAATAATGAATTAATATATACTGGCCTTCATAAACTGTGCGTACCAGACAGCAAATGCTGTAAATGACTTTTATGTCGTACGATATTCACAAATGATCCCATCTCGAAAACTTCTAGACAAAACTGGGTTTTTACACTAAACAGTAGAAGTAAAAGTGTATTAAACAGTCTCTTACTTTCCCATGTTTGAAAAAAAAAGCTGCGTGTGGAAATAAAGAAATGTCTGCACATCTCTATCATATGTTACCTAAATGTAAACTGCTTATCAGAAGCGTCTGCTGAAATAACAAATGTATTAACAGTGCAGATCTAGATCATACCATGTGAATGAACAAGCTAATCTGCATCTACAATAAGCACACATATTCTTTTACGCCCGATTATTGTACAAGCCTCCGTCATATTAATGAAATGTCTTTGAAAACTGCATTAAATGCCAAGCAATCATTAGTTTACAAGCTCGTATATAACTGTTTTATTTACGGCGAAAGCTCACTTTTTCCCGTGAAACATAACTATTTCGAGACACAAAAGAAAGTGCCTTATGAAAATAAATGGCTAGTTAATCAAATAAGCTATTTCCTCCTTTTTCAAAGTGTATTGATAAATATCCCACGCCAGAAACGCATTCTGAAATTTGATTATTCTGTATATCATTTCGACATTGTTCAAACCTGAATGCTTAAGATAACCCAGTCTGGTTTAACAGCCGGTAAATATATGTACATATGAATGTAAAATGGTAGAAACAAAGTCCTCATTATTGACAGTTTCTACCTTTCCCACAATGTTTTAAATGTACCCTAGTTACGTCAACTCAATTGAGAACGTCATTATGAAGGAAAAAAACAATACAAGCAATGTTATGGATTATTATTTGTGTACATAAATGTAGTATAACTATATAACCAGAAACGTTCAAATAATTAACACCTTTTCCAAATGTGTTTTCTAAATAACTACGCCCCGTCAACAGTGTATGTTAACTATCATGCTATTAGTATGTACATTAGGCTGAAAAAACAAAAGATCGGTATATAAATGAACCAAGTCACAGGAATCCTACCAACTATCCAGATCACCCTGCGTCTTCGTGCAGTCTGTTCATACATGATAGGAACCCTAGCGAATATCCAGATCACCCTGCGTCTACGTGCAGTCTGTTCATACATCCTATGAAATCTCATGTGTAACGGTTGTGTTAAAAATTGCCTATACAATACATCGTTCAATGATCGTTCAAAAATTACCTAAATGAGATAAGTCACACGAAACCTACTGAATATCCAGATCACCAGGCGTCTTCGAGCAGTCAGTTCTAAATCGTTCATGCAGAAAGACAACCTCTTGAGAAACGGTTGTAATAAATCTCGACTATACAATAATGCTTATTCAATGCTCGTCTAAAAGTTACCTAAATGAAATAAGTCACAGGAAACCTACCGACTATCCAGATCACCCTGCGTCTTCGAGCAGTCAGATCTAGATCGTTCATGTATCATGACAAACCTCATGAGGAACGGTTGTGACAAACAACGACTATACAAGTATGCAGTTAAAAAAACTATTCGTGGAATGTGACTAAATTCATAGAAAACGAGCGGACTTTAAATAGATAAATGGTTATGGTCAACTATAATCTTTTCAATACTGATACATTTTTTAAATAAACGTAACTAGTTTTTTATTTGGAAGAGTCCATAGCAATTTTCAAGAAATAACAAAATAGAAATGTTGAGTTTTTGAGCAGAGACTTAACACAATTGGTTCCAACAGTGATATGTTTAACTGTTCCCGCGAGAAAACCAACATTATGGCCTCTGCGTAATGTATCGACCAAGATCAGCCTAGACTGATCCGGGCCAACATATTCCGTCTAAGGCGGTAGAGGTATAGAGTAATGTATCATGAAACAGACAAATCCACAGGAAGCGAAAAGTGTCTATTCAGGTAACCCTGCGCGGAATGCTTAGGCTGATCCGGGTCGATACTTTTCGCAGAGTCCACAGTGTTGATTTTCTTGCGGGACGGCAAACTTGTTTAAATGATGTATTCGATATTTTGTATCTTTATATTTAGCACTTACAGGCTTGTTGTTTTAATTTTGTATATAAATGTAGATTTGTTGATCTCTTTTGTTCCTTTTTCCCATATCTGAAACGACATCCGTTCGTTAGAACAAGTAAGCATTTTAGTTTATGCATGTTATCTCATACATCTGGCGAGGTGCAGTAATAACCATGATTATGGCTTGGAAGCCTGCACAGACATGAAGTGCCACAACTCTCAAATCAAGTTGAGTTTAATAAAGGACATTCTTTGTTACTCGCTGCGTGTTCTAAATTGCAATAAGCATGTTCGGTCGTCATTTGCTGAAAACTGCGACCTCGGTTCAAAGCCTTATTTTCACGTTTTATGAAAAAGACTGTTGATTGAATAATAATTAACTCAATCTGAGCCAATTTTCGTTGAAATCTATGGAAAAATGAATGAATTATTCGCTTGCCAAGTCTTTATTACGTTGGAACATACTTTCAGAATACTAAATCAGAAAGTGTTGTTGGGAAGCAGATATACCCAAGTTTTATTCATTTGGAAAACGAAACGTTAACCTAATCCACGTGGGAAATGTGCGAATGCTGGACCATTTAAATTAAGCTGTACTAATAGGTAACACATTGGTCATGGATTCGTGTAATGTCGCCGTGATATAACTGAATACTAAACCCCCAATATATCAAATATAAATGGAGTACCTTTCGGAAAGACACATGTTCTAGTCTAGTACTGGTTAGTAACACATGGATACGTGTAATGTCGCCGTGATATAACTGAATACTTAACCCCCAATAAATCAAATATAAATGGAGTACCTTTCGGAAAGACACATGTTCTAGTCTAGTACTGGTTAGTAACACATGGATACGTGTAATGTCGCCGTGATATAACTGAATACTTAACTCCCAATAAATCAAATATAAATGGAGTACCTTTCGGAAAGACACATGTTCTAGTCTAGTACTGGCTAGTAACACATGGATACGTGTACTGTACCCGTGATATAACTGAATACTAAATACCCAATATATCAAATATAAATGGATACCTTTCGGAAAGACACATGTTCTAGACTAGTACTGGTTAGTAACACATGGATACGCGAACTGTACCCGTATTATAACTGAATACTAAACACCCAATACATCAAATATAAATGGAGTACCTTTCGGAAAGACACATTTTCTAGTCTAGTACTGGTTAGTAACACATGGATACGTGTAATGTCGCCGTGATATAACTGAATACTGAACCCCCAATAAATCAAATATAAATGGAGTACCTTTCGGAAAGACACATGTTCTAGTCTAGTACTGGTTAGTAACACATGGATACGTGTACTGTCACCGTAATATAACTGAATACTAAATACCCAATATATCAAATATAAATGGAGTACCTTTCGGAAAGACACATGTTCTAGTCTAGTACTGGTTAGTAACACATGGATACGTGTACTGTCACCGTAATATAACTGAATACTAAATACCCAATATATCAAATATAAATGGAGTACCTTTCGGAAAGACACATGTTCTAGTCTAGTACTGGTTAGTAACACATGGATACGTGTACTGTACCCGTGATATAACTGAATACTAAATACCCAATATATCAAATATAAATGGAGTACCTTTCGGAAAGACACATGTTCTAGTCTAGTACTGGTTAGTAACACATGGATACGTGTACTGTCACCGTAATATAACTGAATACTAAATACCCAATATATCAAATATAAATGGAGTACCTTTCGGAAAGACTCATGTTCTAGTCTAGTACTGGTTAGTAACACATGGATACGTGTACTGTACCCGTGATATAACTGAATACTAAATACCCAATATATCAAATATAAATGGAGTACCTTTCGGAAAGACACATGTTGTAGTCTAGTACTGGTTAGTAACACATGGATACGTGTACTGTCACCGTAATATAACTGAATACTAAATACCCAATATATCAAATATAAATGGAGTACCTTTCGGAAAGACACATGTTCTAGTCTAGTACTGGTTAGTAACACATGGATACGTGTACTGTACCCGTGATATAACTGAATACTAAATACCCAATATATCAAATATAAATGGAGTACCTTTCGGAAAGACACATGTTCTAGTCTAGTACTGGTTAGTAACACATGGATACGTGTACTGTACCCGTGATATAACTGAATACTAAATACCCAATATATCAAATATAAATGGAGTGCCTTTCGGAAAGACACATGTTCTCGTCTAGTACTGGTTAGTAACACATGGATACGTGTACTCTTGCCGTGATATAACTGAATACTAAACCCCCAATATATCAAATATAAATGGAGTACCTTTCAGAAAGACACATGTTCTAGTCTAGTACTGGTTAGTAAATCATGTATACGTGTACTGTCAACGTGATATTACTGAATACTAAACACCTAATAAATCAAATATAAATGTTGTACCTTTCGGAAAGACACATGTTTTAGTATAGTACCGGTTAGTAACACATGAACACGTCTACTGTCACCGTTATACAACTGAATACTAAACCCTCAATAAATCAAAATCTTAAGGTGGGGACACCGGACTGCCTTATTTCAAAATTTGGACAAGGCTTACATTTCCCACGGACATGCACGGTGTGCTGCCTTGAAACGAGGCGAATACGTCGCTGTCAGCGCGGTCAAATAGTGGGGGTCGTTCTAGTCGAGTAGATTAGAGATTAAGCGCATGCGCAGTTCGCTTACTCGATACGTTCGACTTTCAACTCCAGTTACTCGCGTTACGCGAGTAAACAAGTTGAAAACGCTCATTGTGGCATACACATGCAGAACGACGTATTAAAGTTTACACGGCCATGCAGTAGGCGTCGCATTACAGTGATGATGATGACGATGATGATGATGATGTTTATGATGATGATATATTGTTTACACCATTTCTGTCAAGCTGTTCGATTATTTTTATGTATTAAAGTTATAATGAATATTAAAAATGAAGAAAATAATGAAATCTAGATATCAAACAACGGAATAAAATAAGAAAAACTTAAATATATATATATATATATATACATACACAAATAGGTCAAAGCTGAAGAAAAAGAAAAGAAAATTGTAGTGGGCGCGAACCCATGACGCATAGGTCTAAAAGTGTAAATATTACCGCTTCAACCGACTTAGCTAAGATGCTCTTAGCAATTTTCGAGTAGTATACGAGAAAGTGATATTAACCCTTTGCTCCATAATACTGCATTTCCCTGCAGCCAATATAGAGCAGGCATTTGAAAACAATGAAGGAAGAGTTTAGAATTGAGCGTAATTCACACAAAGCTTATATAAGTGGGAATAAATACTTTCAATTTGGAAGAGTCCAATACAATGCTTATGGAGCAAAGAGTTAAACACTTTGCTCCTCAAGCATTTTCCTATCCCTACTTCGACTCATCCGATTTGAAAGCAGTAATTCACCACTAATCAGTAATGGGTGAATTATGTTTACATTTACTAACATAGTGGAAAACATTGCAAGAAGAGTTCAGATACTGCTCGAGCAATCTGAACATCCACCGTTTTAAATGCCTGCTTTATTGGGTGTTGGGAAATGCGATATTATGGAGCAAAGGGTTAAACAAATCACCTCGTGACTTATTTGTTTACCATTTATTTTCGCAATTTTCCAGGAATATTCGCAAAATTTAAATTTTTTGTTTGTAAAATATACATTATGGAATATAAAATTGCAGACTATAAACAAAATGTAAAATGCAAAACCATAATGGTAAAATCAGGCATGATGCTTTGTTTCACGATGGCAAATTACTCTATTTAGACTGAATTGCACAATCTCCGTAAATAATCGAACATTGTAGTACTATTCCGTTCCACTTCGCTTCGCTGAGATGATAACTATCTTCCATATTTGACCTCTCGGCGCATTAATTTCTAAGAATGTGTTAAAACTTATATGTAGTACTATCGCCTTAATGTATTCACTGATGTTCCAGCAACATTATAATCATCTTAACCTTAAATGTAGTTTTCTAGAATCCATGATGAACAAATGGTATGACTATTATGATCAGGGGTTAAAGCCCCAGGCCAAAAATCGATTTGATTAATTTACATGTGTTAACACAGGGAAGACATTTTTAGATTTTGATTAAGTAATCATGATATGTATCAGGGCTATAGATAAGTAGCTTTTTTGCTTAAAAAGGCAAAAGACTTGTCAACAGAAGTAATTCTTTTTTAAAATGAAGAGTACTCAAACGCAAATAAAAAGTAAATAAAGCGATTGTTTACATGTATCTTGCTTAAATTATTTACATTTTATCAACAAGATCCGAATGTAATAACAAAATATATATGGCTTGATGTGAATGAGTCGATTACTAAGCTTAGATGTACACTGTGCATCCGGATTAAAGCAAAACTAAAGTTAAAAAGTGTCTGGATGAATGAGGGATCCCCAAATATATAGATTTGCCATCAATTAGAAGCTTAGTTAAACAGTATTGAAATATTGTGAGAAAAGGGTAATTTGCTCTTTATGTCACAAACTTGCCACGATGAGATCAAGCCGTACACCAAATTATCTCTGTTACTTAAATCTTAAAAAAAAGCAATTGTCTGCAAAACAATGGGATAAACACCCAATTCACTAACAATGTTATCTATAGCCCTGTATAGTATAGGTGCTTAAGCTGGATTTACTATTTAGTTTAAACAAAATATATATTAACCTTCTTCGGTATTATATTTTTGCTATGTCTGGTTACAAATATGTGACATTTGATATTACTGTTTTTACTACTGTAGAACTTAAAAACTATATTGATTATACAACCAGGTCAATATTCTGATTTATACAGGGTCTATGAAAGACCCTGATAAATACAATCTACAAAGATGAAAATATTCGCGCAAATGCAATGAAAAGTATAATGAAAAGCAGGTTTAACAAAACTAATTAACCAAACATGATGCTGCTAATGTTGTCATATATTATGTATTACAAGCTTAAAATATCGATTTTGTCTCGGGGCTGCCGTAAGTTTAAAGCTTTATACAAACATTAAAACATTTATTTTTTCAATGAAAAAGGAATTATTTTATGCAGATTTCTGATTCGTGCAGTATTTTACGACATGTTGAAACGTTTGCATGTCAGCTTTAAGGACATGGCATTTCAAATACACAAAACAAATTAAAACGATGCGTAAGATAAACATTCAAAGTTACATCCACATCTTTTCTGGCCCTGTCACACTATTGCGTATGAGAGAAACATATGAGATACCTATGAAAATTCATAAATTAATTTTCATACGCACAAAAAGCCCTTGAGAAAACAAAATTGTTTGTATACTTACCGTATGGGACATTTGAGTAGCGTATCAGCAGCGTAAGTCCATCGTTTATGGCAAGTGAATGAGAAGCGTATTAACTGCGCATGTCCAGCGAACCGCTATCACGTGACAAAGAAATGGGATCCTATATATATATTATATCAATACGCTGGCAATACGTAGAGTATACGCTTGCAATACGCCAATCATACGCTAGTTGTACGTTATGTATACGTAACTCAATCGTCAGTCATACGCCAAGATGTTTAAATACGTGGCAGATACGTCAGACATCATACGTTATAAGTACTTTACTCATGCGCCATTAATACGCCTATGCCTAACGTACCCCTAGCGTATTTCAGCGTATACCAGGGTATAAGTGATACTTTTCACACACTCAAATACGCTTGTACGACACGCAATAGTGTGACAGGGTCTTTAGATATGATTTCAGTTCATAATTTTGGACCGACAACCAAGTACATATTTAGTTTGGATCTTTTTCAGTTTGAAGTCCGTCATGGAGATATCTGGAAGAAGACCAGCATGTAGTGAAGACTGGGATGTGGGTATTTCCTGCGATCCGTGTCTGATAGATAATGCAAGTGAACATGCCCAGTTTTATTGCACAAATTGTGACGAATTTCTATGTGACACTTGCGCAAGAAATCATAGAAAATCAAAAGCCTCCAGACAACATCAACTTCTTGATAGAGACGAAATGCCAAGAAAGAAAATACCAAACGTTCAGAATATGTTCTGTGCAAAGCATGATGGGAAATTAATAGAGTATTTCTGTGGTAAGCATGACACATTTAGCTGTTCTGTGTGCGTAACCCTAGAGCATGGTCGATGCGGTGTAAGGTACATCGATGATTTGGCGAAGGGATTCAGCTCCATTCAAGAATATATATCACTATTACAGCAGATAAAGGACATTGAAAAACAACTTTCAGAATATAAAAACAAAACTCAAAGTGACTCAATTGATGTAACTAATTGTTACAGCCGATTAAAAGCCGATATTCAGCTATTTAGAAGTGAAATAAATTCCAAAATAGATGCATTTGAAAATGAACTACTGCAGCAATCTGTGAAAATAAAAATGGACGATTTGAAAGCTATTGAATCAAAGACTAAACTATACGACGAATTTCAAGCAGAGCTGTCAGAAATATCCTCCAATCTAGGACTTCTTGAACAATGTAAACAAAACAATCAGTTATTCATTTCTGCCGAGAAAACTCGAACCCAGATGAAAGATTATAATGACAAAATACGGAAAATATCACAAGAAAACATTGTGAAAAGGTATGCATTTTCACACAATGACGAAATATTGAAAACACTTAATTCGCCGCGAAAATTTGGGTCGTTGGAGATGAAAAAGGAAGAAGAAAGAAAAACGAAGAAAGGAGAACAGACAGAGAAAGGAGTAATGAAAGACGACAATCCTGCCATTGGTCAGTTAGGTATAGGAAGAAAAGTTGAAAGATAGGCAAAACATGCAAAACAAAATGAAAAGCAAATAACGAAGACTGACATCTTTAAACCAACAGAAGTCAAATTCGTAAAGGACATTCAGATGAAACACAATCAGGACGAAAATGGAGTCTGGATAACAGGAAGTACGTTGATGTCAAGTGACCTTTTAGCTGTATCAGACTATAATAACTACTCTATTAAAGTCGTTGACTTACGATCAGACACTATTACCTGTTACATCCAACTTGACGATGTACCATGGGATATAACATGTATGGATCCGGGGACTCTGGCGGTGACCTGTGACCCATACTTAGTGTTTATACGTTATGATGGAACATTATCAGTTGTAAAAAAGGTACCAATGGAGTCAGTTTGTTCGGGAATTACATATAGAAAAGGCAAATTATTTTTTACATTTGACGGGCACCATCCGTCGGTGAAAATTCTGGATTATGAGGGAAACGTTCTTCAAACATTCAAACTCAATGATAAAGGACACAACCTTTTTATTTCTCCAGAGTACATTGCAGTAACTAGTGACGGGAATACAATGTATGTTTCAGACTGTGATCAGCACACAGTAACAAGTTTGAATATTAACGGTAAAGTGTGTAATATGAAACATGAAAGCCTTGAGGGACCAACAGGTCTGACTCTGGGGGATGATGATAGTATCTATGTTGCGGGGTTCTTGTCTTACAACATACATCAGATAACACCAACGGGTACATCCGTACGTACTGTATTAAAGGAGAAAGATGGGTTAACAGATCTACAGACAGTGTTATATAACAACACAGACAAAACACTGTATGTCAGTAATAATTCAGCAGCTGACCGGTTGAGTGTCTTCCAACTTGAGTAATCATACATGCTAGGTCTTATAATGGCTTTGACTTTTGTCAATTCTCGGAAAGAAAGTTGGCCGAGCCGGGATTCGAACTCACAACCCCTGGATTGACAGACCGCGTCGCTACCGACTGAGCTACCGGGGCTTATCGTAGTAGCAGGATACTAGTAACACATCAGATAATATCACAGTGTTCACACGTATACATTGTATTATAAGTCGGGTTTTATATTTCCAAAGACAGTGTTATGTAACAGCACAGACAGTGTTATATAACAGCACAGACAATACTCTATATTTCCGTAGTGTTTGTCTATCTGATGACCAGTTTAGCGTCTACGGACTTAAGTTAACGGACGCATTATATTTGATCAGAATCTTTAAACGAATTAATGATTTCTCAGATATAGACGCCTTTTGACGCATCTACAGCTGACACTTTTTAAAAGAAAATGTGTAAAAAGAAGCGCCTTTAAAAACGCATAGGCAAACATATATTACATCTCTTTAAATGAAAGTTTACGTTTTGATTAAAGATGAAAACATTGTGAGCAAAAGGAGACATTGCTCATCATAAGCAATGTCTTCTTTTGCTACAATTATTTCATCTTTGTTTAAAAGTTTAATTTAAATATAATAACTGAAGTCGTCTGCTGCAAACTTGTTGTATGTGGGAAAGGGTTTAACAAATGTGGCTATTTAAAAGCAATCTTCCAGTGAGACGATTATATTTTGTACGCAATCTTCCGTGATCACTGAATTTATGTTGAAAAACGGCGTAAAACTCCTATTAAAGAACCAAACAAACCCTTTTTCAGTTGTGCATGTTAAAAAAGTAATTGAAAACATATAATATACACATTATGTTGAGCTTTGATTAAGCTTTTCTCACGTAAACAAAAAAATCAAGGTAACGAGTTTGAAAACATCTTGGAAAAAATACGAAAAATCTTTGTAATTGAAAGTGTTATTATTGATTAGATCATGATCAATGTCTTGTTTTTCCACACTTTCTTCAAAATTCGTCCGTACAGAGGTGCCAGAAAGCATCTGTATATGAAAAAGGGTTAATTTAAATAAACTTCGAAAGTCGAAACTGTCTATAACGAAGCTAAACTTCAAGTTTTGATTGATTTGATAGCATTTTACTCCACTTTCAGCATTGTTTCAGTAACATCATGGCATTTCATGTGAAAGTCTTACCAAATGGTTTTGTTCCATTATTTGTCTATACACAACACTTTGATTGTGTTGCTTAAATTGTGAATGATACGATCTAAGACTCATGTGAAATGATAGGTATTAGATAAAAACTTAAATATTTACATACACTTCAAATATCAATACCGTTGGTATTAAATTGTCCCCATTTAATTATGATTATCTCTTAACAAAACCGCCGTATTTGTGTGGGTTTTGTTTAAGAATTGAATGGCTGATTTCTTTATTTAATGGATTTGTAAAGCTTTTTATTTGGAAAAGTCGAGATAACAATATTGAATTGAGCAGCCATCACTTTAAAGACTGGTCAGACGGAGCGGATTTAAGTGTTTGCGTATTTGACGTTCTTACACTTTTATATTAACTGTGAATAAAATGTAATGGATAACTGGGTTAATACTTGTGTTTATTGTCAGCGGCAATGTTCCTACATGTACTTCACATAAGTTGGGTAATATGAAAAAGGCAAAGCCTAACCACGATCACAGCGTCTATAACGGGTCTAAGCTGTAGGTATGTGATTACCATGATTAAAGAATCTGTTTGTTACAAGTTGTCGGAACTGAGACCGTTTTCGTACACTTGCCCTACTTTATCTTTTAGTGTAAAGTCAAATCATCAACAATTTCAACATTCACTTAATCACATGAACATACATATATTCAATACAGACAGGTAAAAATAGCAATAGTGGCCTAGTGACATAATTTCTATCTTGGTTAAAAGCAATGTTCAAAACATCCATTCTGTCAAAGTGTCAACATGCTAACATTAAAAGAACAGCTTCAGAGTATTAACAAGGTTTTCCTTTAATTTGGTCTAGTGACCTTATGTTTGACCCGAAATGACCAATATTTGAACTTGGCCTAGATATCAATAATCATCAGGACAAATATTCTGACAAAGTTTCAAGATGTTGAAGCTAACATTGAGATCAAGTGTGTTTATAAGATTTGTCTTAAATGTTTTCTAGTGACCTCGTTGTTATCCAACTTGATCTATAGTTTAGTCTAGATTTCACCAAAACACCAATTCTGACAAAATATCAACAGGTCTGTATATAAAGCATACGCATTTCGCAGACCAATGGATTATAGAGGGAAACAGCAGAATGGTATCGGAAAACGCAGACGACCAATCAAATGTCGTAGTTGTGTGTATTATATATAAAGGGTGTTAACGAGTTCACACGTCAGCGCACACTTATTAAATGTATATGGATTTATTTAGTTTGCAAATGTCTTTTTAATTACTTTCATCCCGAAAAAGTTTATAAAGCAATGTTTATGAAATCGATAATTATATTGCTTCTCGTTTTGATAAATTTTTCGGTTCACCTTTTTTACTTAAATATTCGTCTGCTAAACTTCGGCAAATATTTTTGCAGAGGTGTCAAAAGCCGAAAGGATTAACACAAATTTTACTTTAACAAGTTCTGCTGTTTAAACAGAATACACCAGCCTTTATAAGCGATGTATTGTCTGTTTTGAAGACATGAATATAAAGCAGACGTCTTTTAGAGCATCTAGGTTTACATATCGAACACTTCTATAAACGAAATCATAATGATTGATTACAGTTGACAACTTTGTGACAAAAGGAGAAATTTTTCAAGTTTATGTTTTATGACATTGTTTTGAAAAGTTATTATATGCAGAGTCGTCATCATATTAAGAAAGGTTAAAACGATTTGTAAAGATTGTAGGTCAGACTTTTATTCTCTTTCTGACATTATTATAATTCAAAGCTCTGATACACGTCTATATAAGGGAAGGGATAGATTATCGGTTATAAAATGCCTTAACTGTACAATTCGTATCCTGATTGTCAGATTCCAAGATAATTTAGTACAAATATTCTTTAATGACTCTCTACAGGATTTGCTTAAGCCGTATTGATTGGTTAAAAAACATGGCAGTCAGACGGCATCAGAAATGGTGCAAAATGACAAAACCTAATAGTTCCTTTTCTATTCAAGTTTTTGTCTCATGTCAAGATACATTTGTCATTTGTATATTTAATATCATAACAAAGGTCCTTTATTGATAAGTTTCATTTACAGTGTCCACTAATAGCAGTTTCATACGAACTCTTGATTGAATTTTCTCCAATATTAGCAGTTAGATAAATATTTATATATGCATTTCTGCATCTCCACTTCTGCATAACCGATCTCAATTCTACCTTCAGTACTTTGATTAAAGTAGTTTGAATGACACAGTCGTATTAGGGATAACAGTATATTGTCCAATATACCATTGGCAGTGTAATATTTTGATATATGATGATTTTGTCCTTCACTACTAGTCTGGTCTTGGAATACATAATCAATGAATTTGTATATAAATAAATATATTTATCTGATATAAGCTAAATGGAACAGAATTCATTTAGCTGGGACTACAATTTGTCAGAACACTGCTGTTTGGGGGAAAGAAATACGGATTTACTACGTTTATGAATAGATACGTTAAAGGTTTCTCAGTCGATATCATTATTGAATCTTACCTTTGGAAATTTAAACATCTCTGAACAAACTCAAAATGTAACTCTTTGCCCGCTAACGTGTGATTGTCGCCAAACTTTGATAACCTATGTTTAGTTTGAACCAAAATCGGACCCAACAGTATGTTTATGCTGATCTGTGATCCACAATGTTTGACACCATATTGATTAATCAAGCAATTTTACACCAGTTTTCAAGAGTGTAGCAGATGACAATAAAGCGAAATATAAAGCTTTGACATTCAGTATCCTGTGAACGGTGTGTAACATAAATCCGTCTAACATACAGCTAATCTTCAGCAGACGACTATGAAATCATATAAGCACAACTATGTAAACTATCTATGCATTAAAGTGTACTTATCGACATGAGTTGAAAACATTGTGACAAAGGAAGAAATAACTCATGAATCTGTTCTTTTGACACAATTGAAATTGCAGCAAAATCCCTAAACTGTAAATATAGCAATACCCCTTCCCCATACTTGAGATGCAACACTATCCTTTCATTTGGCCCGTAATGGTTATGAAACAAGACCCCTTCACGCTACCCTGTGAAAGAGATGCAACAAGGCCCCTTTATGTGACCCATACTGAACATGCAGCAAGATCCAACTATGTGGCCTATAATCGAGATGTAACACGATTCATTTATGCGATCCCAAATGGGTATGCAACAAGACCCATTCATTTGACTCATACTATATTTGCAGCAATATCCCGTAGTGTGATCCAAACTAAAATTGCAGCAAGATCCTACTATGCGGCCCGTAATAGTATGCAACAAGACCCCTTCATGTAATCCGAACAGAAATTGCAGCAAGATCCCGAAATGTAACCCATACACAACATGCAGCAATATCCAACTATATGGCCAATGGAGATGTAACACGATCCATTTATGCGGTCCCAAATGGTAAAGCAACAAGGCCCCTTCATGTGACCCAAACTGAAATTGCAGCAAGATCCCTCTTTGTAGCCCATAATAGGAATGCAACAAGACCCTCTTCATGTGATCCAAACTGAAATTGCATCAAGATTCCAGCAATATCCAACTATATGGCCCATAATGGAGATGTAACACGATCCATTTATGCGGTCCCAAATGGGTATGCAACAAGACCCCGTCATGTGACTCATACTGAAATTGCAGCAAGATCCCACTATGTAGACCATAATGGTAACGCAACAAGAACTTATTATGTTACCCAAACAGAAATTTCAGCAGGATTCCCATTATGTGACCCCAAAATGGTGATGATAATGTCAAACAATAATACTTGTTAATTTCAGCAATTAAAAGTTATCACTCTCACCCATTCCACTGCTTAGGCGACAATGAATCTTTGATAGTTTCCGTGATCCAATCATAACAGATCGTGTGGTTCCGGCAAACTCCGTCTCGACGCCACTCACTCGGAACCAAAGGTATATATACCCGTGCAAGTGTGTTGATAAACCCTCGTGCGAAAGTCAGTCGAGTACAACAGATGAATTAACCCGTTCGCCTTTAAATCCACAGCATATAAACTATCGGTCAGCGCCAAGGCATTCGGGATACAAGTGTACCCCCCCCCCCCCACTCCTCAAGTATTTGAGAATCGAACCAGCATACAATGGCTGTTAAATAATTTATTTATTTGGTTTTTACGCTGCTTTCAACATTATTTCAGTTATATCACGGCGACAGTTCACTTATTCATGATTCCTGGGTAAACAAACCAGTACTAGGCTAGAAAATGTGCCTTGCCCAAGGGCACTCCATCATGACCGAGGTGCCGCGACCGGGGATCGAATGGTTGTTAATTAATTGATTGATTGATTGGGTTTTAACGCCGTTTTTAACAATTTATCAGTCATATTACGGCGGCCAGTTCACCTACTCATGTGTTTCCTGGTTTTCTCACACCAGTACTCCACACAACAATCCTCCCAAGCAACTGGCTGCTTTTCTACATAGTCTTAGCCCATTGGTGGAAGACGAATGTCGCATGTCGCAATGACTTTTGTCAAACGTCGGAAAGAACGTTGGCCAAGCTGGGATTCGAACTCACAACCCCTGGATTGACAGCCCACATCGTTACCGACTGAGATACCGGGACTCGGCGGCTGTTAAATAAAAAGGAATACTTAGGCAGGCGGTCAATCCTTTTAACACATGCACTAATTATGCAGCGGGTGACTTTGAAACCACCTAAGCGGAAATAGGGAATGTCCATGTAAATGAAAGTTTATTCATTGGATAGAGCCGAAGGACAGGATGCTTGATTCGACCATTTTATCCTTTTGTCACAACATTTTCTCAGTCGTTTACTGCAAAGGCGTCAAAAATGGCCTATATGAGACTTAGAATTGAGCTCATTCATTTATTCAGAAGATTTTATTCCCAATACGCCGCGATTTTGTTTTTTGTTTTCAGATCCTCATTATTACAGAGTCGGACACACACAGGTTGATGAAAATTCGGAAGCTTGATTACACCCGTCTAGCTGCTAATCCTGTACATCCGAAATGGTCCTCTAAAACAAAAACAAAAATGGAAGTTATATAAAGTGTATTGAACTCTGTAAATAATAATCGTAGCAGTAAATACTTAGTGTTTAAGGAGCTCGCCGGGCAACACTGCACTAATAGTTATGCCGGTCGTACGATGGTCATGCCCATTTGTGCCAAAAGTTAAATCCAATCAGAGTTGACCTGTTGTCTGTTTACCGGCCCTCGATCGCACGTTTGTACAAACAAGAAGAAATGTAGTTGTGATCAGTAAGTAATGGTAGCACATGGCGCCCAAGGAAGAGTTCTATATAGCAGTAGTACATACACGTGTATATAGCAGTAAGACACCTATGTGGTACCAGTAAAATGTGGAACAGTTCTATATAGCAGTAGTACATACAAGGAAGCATAGTATTCGGTATTTGTAAAAAGTGTCGAGTGTAACAAATACGTATTTACAGATATACCTGGTCTGTCAAATAAACAGGAAACCAACATATAACATATTTCGTCAGGCGTTATGAGCCTCGATAAAGCGAAGAAGATTGAGGAGAAGTACACACATAATTGTGGCCACAAAATCCCTTTAATAACTAAAGTTAACCCATTGTTGTGGGTACTCAAAAGGCACGACCAACACATACCGAGAACTATTTAGAGCCTTCGTAAAACGTATGCACAACAGAGTATTCATTGCCTGTTTACATAAACTAGTAAACTCAGATAATTATGGTCCCCCGCCAGTGTCAAGGTCACAAGGTCAAACAAATTGGTATTGATGGAAAGGGGTTGTCACAAGAAATACACATGTGAAATATGAAAGCAGTACCTATTACGGTTCAGAAGTTATGACCAAGGTTAAAGTTTTTGTGACAGCGTGACTGACGGACTGACGGACGGACTGACGGACTGACGGACTGACTGACGAATGAGAAATAATAGTCCCCAGCTTTCGCTAAAAGCGGGGGACAAAAAGATAGTTCAGTTAAACGATAATTAATATTTTAGTATCGAGGGTTCTGCTAATGTTCCACTATACGTGCGCGAAATCTTCATTGATAGGTGAACTTGTGGTCATGATTAAATTGAAATACAATTGGACACGGCGAAAATCATAACCCAACTGTCTATATTATCATTCAACGTCTAGTCGTCCATGTATCATGAAAGCCTGTCGGGAACAGTTTAAACCGTCAACAAACCTAACAATTGTGCCTCATTGATAGATGAATATGACACCCTGGAAATGCTATAAAAACGACGAAAAATTACCATAACGTCCTGTTATTCTTATTATCCACCGTCTAATCGTTCATGTGCCATGAAACCCGTTCAGGACAAATTTGAACAACCAACAAACCAAGTAATTGTGCCAAAACAATTACAAATACATGTATTACAATGATATCATGGCAATAGTACACGTATCCATGCTCTCTGGTTAAGCGGTACAGTTGTAGGAAATATATTGACAAAACAACTACAAACATATTTTAAATAAAAGATGAAATACTGTTGAAAGCGATATTTTGTTCTGGGAGACCAGGATTCGATCGGTGGTCGGGTTAAACCAAATTCTTCCAAAGTGATAGTAGTGGCTTCCCTCCTTGGTGCTCGTGGTTGCGGGAGAAGTATTGCGACTGATGTTATGGTGGCAGGATAAAACTCTAACTTCCCTCCTTGGTGCTCTTGATCGCGGGAGAAGTATTGCGACTGATGTGATGGTTACAGGATAAAACTCCAACTGACCAGCCTCTGATATATGTGCACACTCAGGAGATATTTCAACAGCCATTGATCGTACAAATAATAATTAAGTAAAAAACATTTGATATTCAACATGTTCAATATAGTCGCAGAAAGGACATTTAGTTGCAAACATGCAAATACAGTGGCCAGTTTCAGTATAATTCTAATCAAATTTGTCGTGAACTCCGTGGTTTCCAGGGTTCAATTCGCTGTCGGGTCACACTAAATACTTTAATAGTGGTAGTGTTGGAATCACTTTGTGAAGTTCAATCCCCGGTCGGGTCATACTAAATACTATAATAGTGGTATTGGTGGAATCAGGGTTCAATTCGCGGTCGTGCCATACTAAATGTCTTAATATTGGTATTGGTGGAATCAGTTCGTGGAGTTCAGGGTTCAATTCGCGGTCGTGTCATACTAAATATTTCAATATTGATATTGGTGCAATCACTCCGTGCAGTTCAGGGTTCGATTCGCGGTAGTGTCACACTAAATACTTTAATAATTGTATTGGTGGAAACATCCCGTGGAGTTCAAGGTCCAATTCGCGGTCGTGCCATACTAAATGTCTTAATATTGGTATTGATGGAATCGCTCCGAGAATTGCAGGGTTCCATTCGTGGTCGGGTAATACTAAATACTTTAATAGTGGTATTGGTGGAATCACTTCGTGGAGTTCAGGGTTCCATTCGTGGTCGGGTCATACTAAATACTTTAATAGTGGTATTGGTTGAATCACTCCATGGAGTTCATGGTTCAATTCGCGGTCGGGTAATACTAAATACTTTAATAGTGGTATTGATGGAATCGCTCCGAGAATTGCAGGGTTCCATTCGTGGTCGGGTCAAACTAAATACTTTAATAGTGGTATTGATGGAACCACTTCGTGAAGTTCATGGTTCAATTCGTGGTCGGGTCATACTAAATACTTTAATAGTGGTATTGATGGAATCGCTCCGAGAATTGCAGGGTTCCATTCGTGGTCGGGTCAAACTAAATACTTTAATAGTGGTATTGATGGAATCACTCCATGGAGTTCATGGTTCAATTCGCGGTCGGGTCATACTAAATACTTTAATAGTGGTATTGATGGAATCGCTCCGAGAATTGCAGGGTTCCATTCGTGGTCGGGTCATACTAAATACTTTAATAGTGGTATTGGTGGAATCACTTCGTGGAGTTCATGTTTCAATTCGTGGTCGGGTCATACTAAATACTTTAATAGTGACGGAACCACTTCGTGGAGTTCATGTTTCAATTCGTGGTCGAGTCATACTAAATACTTTAATAGTGACGGAACCACTTCGTGGAGTTCAGGGTTCAATTCGCGGCCGGGTCATACTAAATACTTTAATAGTGACGGAATCACTTCGAGGAGTTCAGGGTTCAATTCGCGGTCGGGTCATACTAAATACTTTAATAGTGACGGAACCACTTCGTGGAGTTCAGGGTTCAATTCGCGGTCGGGTCATACTAAATACTTTAATAGTGGTATTGTTGGAATCACTCCGTGGAGTTCAGGGTTCAATGTGTGGTCGGGTAATACTAAATACTCTAATAGTGGTATTGGTGGAATCACCCCGAGGAGTTCAGGGTTCAATTCGTGGTCGGGTCATACTAAATACTTTAATAGTGGTATTGTTGGAATCACCCCGAGGAGTTCAGGGTTCAATTCGTGGTCGGGTCACACTAAATACTTTAATAGTGGTATTGGTGGAACCACTTCGTGGAGTTCATGGTTCAATTCGCGGTCGGGTCATACTAAATACTTTAATAGTGACGGAACCACTTCGTGGAGTTCATGGTTCAATTCGCGGTCGGGTAATACTAAATACTCTAATAGTGGTATTGGTGGAATCACCCCGAGGAGTTCAGGGTTCAATTCGTGGTCGGGTCACACTAAATATTTTAATAGTGCTATTGATGGAATCACTCCGAGAATTGCAGGGTTCCATTCGTGGTCGGGTCAAACTAAATACTTTTAAAGTGGTATTGATGGAATCACAACGTGGAGTTCAGGGTTCAATTCGTTTTCGGGTCATACTAAATACTTTAATAGTGGCATTGGTGGAGTCAGTCTGTGGAGTTCAAGATTCCAGGAATATCATTGCGACAGCTTCGATGATGCCAGTTTATTATTTTCAGCAGTACCAGTAACATAACTTGGAGAGACCGTCAAATAACTGAAATAATGTTGAAAGCAGTGTAAAACCTAAAACAGATTAGCAAAATTACATTCGATTCTTTGCACACTCATGTTGAAGCTTCTACAGAAAAATATAAAAACAGAAGTGACTAAAGAAGAAATCTTTGATGATGATAATGTGTATTTAGTCACAATTTTTTCAATTTGTATTCAATAAGTATACGTTTATTAATAGAGATTGTCCGTATCATTGGCATAATGTGTTCAAAGCCATTTGCTGCATTTTTTTTCTAGAAAGGATAGGGTTAAACAAAAAACAATCCTGTCACCTTTAACGTGTACTTATATTTTTAAAGTTGTCTGGTTTTAAATTCATTTGTGGAAAAGAAGTAGAATTTTACCTCACAGAGGAAATCATTTTTGTCGAAGTTTACTTGCTTTACGCCACTTTCAACATTTTGTCAGTATAGATCACGACAATTTCTAAATCAGTTACCAATTCTACTGTTTCATTTAATACTCGCTGCGGTTGAGGTTTGGGTATATGAGATGAATCGCTCTTTTTTATCATTTTTTTCCGATGTGCATATTATTTCTCTTTACAAATTTCGTTTGCTGCAGAAGCGTCAAACATCGTCAGTATCATAAAAATAGCTGGTCGTTCAGGTTGGAACTGATTTATGTGTACTGATTTAACACTTTCCTTATCATGCAGTATAACATCCATGGATTTAAGGAGACGAGTTTCAGAGCTTTTAAACATTGTAGCAACATGAGAAATTGCAATTGTGAGCAAGTCATGATTGGCATTTAATACTTATAAGATGAGTCGTTTGCTGAGGCGTCAAAAGCCATCTTTATCAGGGAAAGGGTTAAGTCAAAGTTGAATTATAACGTTCTACCGTTTAAACATAATAAACCAGTCATAAGTCTGCTTTTGGTAATTGGGTTGAATACATAGACAGTATTATATATAAACATGAACATAATGAGTTTAACCTAATTATACACACAACAAATATGCAGAAGACGACTTTGAAAACATCTAGGCATACATATCGACAACCTCTATACATGCTTAGCTTGAGCAATTTCAAAGTTTTTAAAAGCTGTCGGATGCAGAGTTGCTGCTAATTATAAGCATTTTTAGCCTTTTGAAGTGATGTTGTCGAAAGTCGTCTGATGCGGATGTGCTGCTCATTATGAGCAGTTTCAACTTTTGCAGCGATGTTTTCAGAACTCGTCTGATACAGAGTTGCTGCTCATCATGAGCAGTTTCTACTTTTGCACCGATCCTTTCAAAAGTCGTCTGATGCAGAGTTATTGCTCATCATGAGCAATTTCTACTTTTGCACCGATCTTTTCAAATGTCGTCTGATGCAGAGTTATTGCTCATCATGAGCAGTTTCTACTTTTGCACCGATCTTTTCAAAAGTCGTCTGATACAGAGTTATTGCTCATCATGAGCAGTTTCTACTTTTGCACCGATCTTTTCAAAAGTCGTCTGATGCAGGGTTATTGCTCATCATGAGCAGTTTCTACTGTTACACCGATCTTTTCAAAAGTCGTCTGATGCAGAGTTATTGCTCATCATGAGCAGTTTCTACTTTTACACCGATCTTTTCAAAAGTCCTCTGCTACATAGCGCTAAAAGGCGTCTGCAGGTGAGTTAGTTATCAAGGAAAAGAGCAAATGCCCATTTACTATTCACAATGTAATAATATACATGTATGTATTTTCATCCTACTTTGCCGTTTCACTATATACGTTTACTTATACCCATTTACTATTTATAATGTAATAATATACATGTATTTTCTTTCATCCTACTTTGCCGTTTTACTATATACGTTTACCCATCCCCATTTACTATTTACTATGTAATAATATACATGTATTTATTTTCATCCTACTTTGCCGTTTTACTATACAAGTTTACCCATGCCCATTTACTATTTACAATGTAATAATATACATGTATTTATATTCATCCTACTTTGCCGTTTCACTATATAAGTTTACCCATGCCCATTTACTATTTACAATGTAATATTATACATGTATTTATATTCATCCTACTTTGCCGTTTTACTATATACGTTTACCCATGCTCATTTACTATTCACAATGTAATAATATACATGTATTTATTTTTATCCTACTTTGCCGTTTTACTATATACGTTTACCCATGCCCATTTACTATTTACAATGTAATAATATACATGTATTTATATTCATCCTACTTTGCCGTTTTACTATAATATTATACGTTTACCCATGCTCATTTACTATTCACAATGTAATAATATACATGTATTTATTTTTATCCTACTTTGCCGTTTTACTATATACGTTTACCCATGCCCATTTACTATGTACAATGTAATAATATACATGTATTTATATTCATCCTACTTTGCCGTTTTACTATATACGTTTACCCATGCCCATTTACTATTTACAATGTAATAATATACATGTATTTATTTTCATCCTACTTTGCCGTTTTACTATATACGTTTACCCATGCTCATTTACTATTTACAATGTAATAATATACATGTATTTATTTTCATCCTACTTTGCCGTTTTACTATATACGTTTACCCACTAAATGTATGAATAAATATATTTAAGATTCTCCAATCGATATATCATTGTTGAACCTGATACAAAGACGATTTAGAAAAGTTAAACGTCTCTGTATGAACCGCCAATTTAACTCTTTGCTCTCTAGCAGTGAATGTCGTCAACCGTTGATAATCTATGCAAACACTTCAACGTGCATGCAGACCGGTTCTACAAATAGAAAGGTCTGACGTGATATCCAAGCTTTTTTTTTTAACTCTGATTGATTATATTTCAGCTTGTTTTGTAGAAAAAAGACAATAAAGCAGACGAAGAAAAATAGTTTTCGAAGATAACCAAGTCGTGCTATTCAATATCATATGAATAGCGTATAATTTAAATGTTGCTCACACAAGGTAAATCTTCAGCAGACGACTTTATCATATGAATAGTGTATTATTTAAATGTTGCTCACACACAGTAAATCTTCTGCAGACGACTTTATCATATGAATATTGTATAATTTAAATGTTGCTCACACACAAGGTAAATCTTCAGCAGACGACTTTATCATATGAATAGTGTATAATTTAAATGTTGCTCACACAAGGTAAATCTTCAGCAGACAACTTTATCATATGAATAGTGTATAATTTAAATGTTGCTCACACACAGTAAATCTTCAGCAGACGACTTTATCATATGAATAGTGTATAATGTAAATGTTGCTCAAACACAGTAAATCTTCAGCAGACGACTTTATCATATGAATAATGTATAATTTAAATGTTGCTCATACAATGTAAATCTTCAGCAAACGACTTTATCATATGAATAATGTATAATTTAAATGTTGCTCACACAAGTTAAATCTTCAGCAGACGACTTTATCATATGAATAGTGTATAACTTAAATGTTGCTCACACACAGTAAATCTTCACCAGACGACTTTATCATATGAATAGTGTATAATTTAAATGTTGCTCACACACAGTAAATTTTCAGCAGACAACTTTATCATATGAATAGTGTATAATTTAAATGTTGCTCACACACAGTAAATCTTCAGCAGACAACTTTATCATATGAATAGTGTATAATTTTAATGTTGCTCACACACAGTAAATCTTCAGCAGACATCTTTATCATATGAATAGTGTATAATTTAAATGTTGCTCACACACAGTAAATCTTCAGCAGACGACCTTATCATATGAATAGGGTATATTCAAAATGTTGCTCACACACAGTAAATCATCAGCAGACAACTTTATTATATGAATAGTGTATAATTTAAATGTTGCTCACACACAGTAAATCTTCAGCAGACGACTTTATCATATGAATAATGTATCATTAAATGTTGCTCACACAAGGTAAATCTTCAGCAGACAACTTTATCATATGAATAGTGTATAATTTAAATGTTGCTCACACACAGTAAATCTTCAGCAGATGACTTTATCATATGAATAGTGTATAATTTAAATGTTGCTCACACACAGTAAATCTTCAGCAGACGACTTTATCATATGATTAGTGTATAATTTAAATATTGCTCACACATAGTAAATCTTCAGCAGACGACTTTATCATATGAATAGTGTATAATATAAAGGTTGATCACACATAGTAAATCTTCAACAGACGACTTTATCATATGAATAATGTATAATTTAAATGGTGCTCACACACAGTAAATCTTCACCAGACGAGTTTATCATATGAATAGTGTATAATTTAAATGTTGCTCACACACAGTAAATCTTCAGCAGACGACTTTATCATATGAATAGTGTATAATTTAAATGTTGCTCACACACAGTAAATCTTCAGCAGACGATTTTGAAATAATATAGGCAAAACTATATTAACTATATATGAATTAAAGTGTACTTATTGAAACCAGTTCTAAACATTGTGGCAAAGATAGAAATAACTCATTTTTCCTCTTTTGACACAATTTATTCAAAATCTGCCGAAGCGTCAAAATATGTCTACTGGTTCAAAAGGGTTGTTTATATAAACAAATGTTTCGGTGAGAAGGTTTATGATTATTCCGTCATGTTTTGAAAATTCATCGTTTGTATAAACGTCAAAGGCCGTCTTTACAACTATATAAAGGGTTCAGTTTAATTTGAATTTACAAAAAGTTCTTCTGTTTAAACATAATAAACCAGTCCTTGATATTCTATTTATAGACTCTTTTGAACACATGAAGTACATTATAGGAACATGAAATTAATAGACGATGTAACCCTTTCCCACATTCAAGTAATATGCAGACTTCGAAAGTATATAGGCAAACAAACATTACACCTTTATAAATGAAAGTTTAAAGACAGAACAGAATTGAACACAAAAGGAGATATTACTCATTATGAGGAATATTCTCTTTTTGTCACAACGCTTTTAGAAGTCGTCTGATGCAAAGGGGGTCAAACAAGTGTATATGGGAAAGGGTTAAACAGTGTATTTAAGCTTTGTAGGTCAGATATGTTGGTAAATGTATTCTTTATCTCAAAGTAATCTTGTTCAAAGGAGTCAAAACAATGTGTGTCCTCCGGTAGTGCACATAGATATTATTTATGGTCGAAATAATAAAGATCTTGGGTAAAATGTCGTCTTTTTAATATTTTTTTTTTCAAATCGAGATTTAAGATCATTAAAGTGCTGTGTTATGTGGAAATTAACATTTTTACGAACATTTAAAATTAAATGGAACTCTGTAAGAAATGTGTTTTCTCGTTCGTCAAAAAAACGACGGCATTAGTCTTCTTACGCACGAACCTAAATTGTGACTATATCGTTGTTTTCAAAAGTCGTCTTACTGCAGAGACGTCAGAAAGCGTTTATATGTGGGAAACGGTTAAACAATGCGTTTGAAAGATGTTGGAGAATGCGTAAATCGATAATCATTCTAGCATTCTCGAAGACAAGAGAACCGTATTTTTAACATAATACAGGCCTCCGGAGATGGTTTAGACGCCACTGTAGTGGTTACAAGATCAACGAGCGACGAATTCCATTTTAAAAAACCAGAAGGGATCCCAGGAGCTAAGCAAATGTAATAGAAATTATTATACAATAAAACCTGTGTTAAAGACCGCTTTGGAATAGAAATTATTATACAGTAAAACCTTTGTTAAAGACCGCCTTGGAATAGCGATTTCCTATCTTTAGCAACTACACTTTACACTACAATGACTCATTTTATGCATACATGACCCTGCAATCAAAGACCACCAGTGAACAAAGACCATACTGTTGTCCCCATACCCCATGGGTGGTCTTTATACGCAGGTTCCATTGTTTTTCCGTCAATTATTCACGGGAACATTCATTACGACCCGAGATTTAATACTGATCCCAGAACATTCATCACGACAGGGCAAGATTTAATACTGATCTCAAAACATTATTTTAAGCTAGGACACGCTTTTGAAATGCAATTATAATAATCGCTCGTAAACACGCATGCATCCATTAATCAATTTAAAATATTCACGTATTGTATTGATTGGGGTTTAACGCATCTTTGTGACAATGTTTCAGTTATTTCAAAACAGCCAGTTCACCTACGAGTGGCCCTCTCACACCGTTACTCCACACAACAGTCTTTCCAAGCAACTAGCTGCTTTTCCACATAGACTATTAGCACATTGGTGGATGAGGAACGACGCCTTGTCATACACAAATATTAACATACCGTCTCCGAGCTGTAGTGGTTCGACTCGGGTGCGGGAGACAGGGTTTGGGTTCGATCTCCGGTCCGGTAAAACAAAATGTCTTTCAAAATAGAAGTAATGGCTTTCCTCCTTGGCAATAACACAGCAAACAATGTGATATAAAAAAAAACGGTATTACTGGTAAATTACACAGGAAACGATGTGATATAAGTAATACCGGTATTACTGGTAAACTACACAGAAACGATGTGATATAAATAATACCGGTATTAATGGAAAATTATACAAAAACGATGTGATATAAATAATACCGGTATTACTGGTAAATTACACAGCAAACAATGTGATATAAATAATACCGCTTTTACTGGTAAATTATACAGAAACGATGTGATATAAATAATACAGGTATTACTGGTAAATTACATAGGAAACGATGTGATATAAGTAATACTTGTATTACTGGTAAATCACATAGAAAACGATGTGATATAAATAATACCTCTATCACTGGTAAATTACATAGGAAACGATGTGATATAAATAATACCGGTATCACTGGTAAATTACACAGGAAACGATGTTATATAAATAATACCGGTATTACTGGTAAATTACATAGGAAACGATGTGATATAAATAATACTGGTATCACTGGTAAATTTTACAGGAAACGATGTGATATAAATAATACCGGTATCATTGGTAAATTACATAGGACACAATGTGATACAAATAATACCGGTATCACTGGGAAATTACATAGGAAACAATGTGATATAAATAATAGCGGTATTACTGGTAAATTACACAGGAAACGATGTGATACAAATAATACCGATATCACTGGTAAATTACATAGGAAACAATGTGATTTAAATAATACCGGTATTACTGGTAAATTATACAGAAACGATGTGATATAAATAATACCAGTATTACTGGTAAATTACATAGGAAACGATTTGATATAAGTAACACCGGTATTACTGGTAAATTACATAGGAAACGATGTGATACAAATAATACCGGTATCACTGGTAAATTACACAGGAAACGATGTGATATAAATAATACCGGTATTACTGGTTAATTACACAGGAAACGATGTGATATAAATATTACCGGTATTACTGGTAAATTACAAAGGAAACGAAGTGGTAACAATAATACCGGTATTACTGCTAATACTGGTTAATTATCCAGGAAGAGCCGTGCTATAACTGAAATACGGTTTAAACGTCGTTACATATAAATACCATAGTCAGGGTACATTATACCGGTAGTACTGGTTAATTATCCGGTATTATTTATACCACTTCGTTTCCTGTGTAATTCGAAAAGATCTCCAGTTAATACAAATAATGATACGGGTTCAATACGCCCCCATTAAAATAATTTCGGTACTTAACAAATTACTTATTTTAAAGTGCATATACTGCACAACAACGTCAAAACACTCCATCCTAAAGAAAGCACATCGATCCTCAGCAAAGGTTCAAATCAGCCTGTGAAGATGCAGAGTTCGATCAGAAAGTTCATGTTCAAAACAGACAATCGACGGAAGTACGCTAAATTTACGAGACGCAGTCTATTTCTACTTTAATATGAATCGCGTCTGGCGACTTGGGGCATTATTGACACTCGGACGTGTAATCATTCTTCTTATTAATCTGAAGCCTCTTTAGGACTTTTGAAAACATTTTGACAAAACGTGAAATTGCTCACTACAGATATATTGTATGTTTAACGTCTATATAACATTTTGTCCAAAAGTGAAGACACTGGTGAGACTGTGCATATGCATTAAGAGCCAATATCGCTAGACACGGCGCATGTTTGTTTAGCTCCTTGAATAGTCGACCATAGCAGGTAGATGACATATCATAGAGATTGGGTTACACTATAATGTTTTTATGTCCTTGACAGGCGGGTGGGTTTTTACACCAAATGTATAATGTCAAGGGCGTTCGGAAACTGGTGGGCTGAAAAGAGGTTTGTGAGATCCACCATCATGTAACCTCCGGTTGCATAATCTTTTTACATAACCCTTTCCCTCCTTCCGATTTGATAGCCTACTGGTTAAGACATTCGATTCGGGAGTGCCATGTCGAAGGTTTGTAAGATCCACCATCTTGGAACCTCCGGTTGCATAATGTTTTCATATAACCCTTTCCCTCCTTCCGATTTGATAGCCTACTGGTTAAGACATTCAATTCGAGAGTGGCAGATCGAAGGTTAGGATCCCAGTGGTATGGCCGGTTTGGTAGCCGCCGGCTACCTACATAATGGAACAAAAAGCCTGTCTGCGCGGTGCCTTGAAAAACAAATGACTCGAGCAGTAAAAATGTTCAGGTAAAAAAAGTGTCTTGTCAGTCAGAAATAACTGGACCTTTCAATAGTGGCGACATT